>CM044107.1:11505224-11559095 GCA_024174645.1 Lemna minuta
TGATAACATGCTATTTATGCATGTAATTACATAGTTATTAATGCAAATTAATGCATTAATCATTACAAATATAAGCATGTTATCATCTTTTAAGCATATTTCTATCATTTTGTGTAAATTCATGTTATGATCTTAAAATACATCAATTATTGGATTATTATGTATAATTAAACATTATAATCTTTAATCCTAATTATATTTAAGATCATAATCATGGTTTAAGGATGAAAATATAAGAGAAAAGAGTTTTATTGATATTTATGTGTGTTTATGAATTTATTTTATAAGATACATAAATGTATTAAATTAATATACATTAATTCTCTTATTATTTCAATAATTTGACCTTTTATAATGATAGATTATTCAATTCTAAATCCAAAAAAACAAATTTGAATTAATTTGGAGTTATATTTTGAAAATTATGAATTTTACAATTTTTAGGAATTTTTCTGGAATTTTTCTGAATTTATTTGATTTTTATTTCGATTTTTAAATATTGAAATCAATTTAAAAAATCGGAAAATGTGGGTTTTATCGCGCATGTACACGTGGCATCGCCACGTGGACAGGCGCGAGCGCCTACGTGGCGCAGAGGTGACGCGGGGCACTGGTGTGACGTGGCGCATACACTATATTTACAGTATATATTTAATTACATAACATATAGGTCTTCCGATTATCGGAAGACGAGATTATTAAATGCTCTTATTCGTCAAAGTATATATAGTGAATATTTGGGGTAATCGCCCCATTTATCCCGTGTTTTGGGCTTTATTTTTGTTTTATCCCGTGTTTTGAAAGTTAGCCTAGTTTATCCCCAATTTGTCTAATCAGCCCGCTATATCCCGTGTTTGTCACATCAAGCCGTGCTGTTGTGGACGACCACGTCGGCGTGGAATCCACGTCGGACGCCACATTTATCCCATTCGCCCCATTTATCGCCCCCCATTTCCAAACACTCCGGCGATTCTGTGGTCGAGGTGCTTAAACTCCGATCGAGCTTGAGCACGTCAATTATGGCGTCTGGGTCGGAGTCGATTATTCTGCCCCTCGCAGCGTTAGTGGCATCGATATTTCTGGCGGCGATGACGACTCGCGTGCCTCGGAGAGCGAGGACTCTCGCCGTTTCTTCGCCGATCCTGCTCGCGCCGCCTAAAAGAGCTTCCATAATGAATTTCTAGAGAGAGAAGGGAGAAGAAGAGAGAGGAGAGAAGAGTGACCTGTGAAGAGAGAAGAGCTTTGGTCGGCTTTTGTGTACACCGCGATGGTTGACTACCCTACTCCCGCCAACTTCATGAAACCTCTTCCCGCCTATCCCGTCGCCGAGGTCTAAATCTCTCTCTCCCTCGAGAGAAACATAGAGAGAGAAAGGAGAGATTTTCCTGGGACGCACGGCATCATCTGTATCAGTTATTTTCAACGGCCACTCATCCAGCTGCCCGTCACGAGGATAGACAGCGACTGCCGTCTCGTCCTTGCACTGTCCTTCACTTCAATCCTTCACGGATTGTCAACGATCTTCCGTCAGTTTTCTTCTTCATCACTTTGCGACTACGCCGAATCGGAAATTTCTATTTTGAATGTTCAGAAGCTTATCCTCTTTCCACACTCTATGCAGCCCAATGGGTCATTTCATGATCCATCCATGATTTAGACGGATTTGCCGGGTCGGTTACTCATCTTATTCAGGGTGATAAAAAAATGAATTGAATAATCTGGTCCACCCACACAAGGAAATCGCCAAACCGGAGATGAACACCGGGCATGGTGGCCTCGTGCCCTCTCTCAAGATGTGGCGGCGCCGCTACAAGCACTCCTCTCTGTCAGCGGCGCTGATGGCCTTTGCCTGGGGCTAATGTGGCCGCCGTATTCTGTGGTGATCCAATGAGACCTTGGCCATACGCCATAAGTTTCATCGCACGAGCTGGCGAACTCCTCGTAGTCGTAATCATACGGGGGGAACATGCTCCCGTTGGAAGCGCTCATCGGCATGACCATCTCCGTGCATGCCTGCGGCCATGTGTTCACTTGAGCAGAGAGAGAGAGAGAGGGAGATCCATGGAGAGAGAGAGAGAGAGACATGACCTGCCAATTCCAGCCGTGAAGGCCATGGTCATCGGACTCGTGCTCCATCTGGAAGCACTTCTCCGAGCCAGTGAAATTGTAGTACAAGCCTGCAGCAGCGATTGTCTTCCATAGTTTCTCCACTCCCGCCGGTAACCCATCGATTATTTTGCACATCTGAACCAAGCCTCATAAGAGAGATACATACATACACATGTACATATAAATACATCTAGAGAGAGAGAGAGAGAGAGCGAGAGCGAGAGGGAGGCGTCTACGTCGGCGGTAACTTGCTCCGCCGTGGAGCGGGAGCCGAAGCCGCTTTTGCCGGACAAGCCAGTCAACTCCCAGAAGATCGAGATTGGATCCATCGCCTTGTTCTTTCCGTCTGCACCTTCTTCTTGAGAAATATGGTGGTGGTTTGGAGAGTGGGATCCCGGCGTAGAGAGAGAAAGAGACGGTTTTATGGAATAATGGTATTATCGCAGTGTTCTGAGATCTGGGTGGCGACGATAAATGCGTAGGGTGTATCTATCGCTGAGTCACAATGACATACCGTTCCCTCGCTGCAAGATCACTTTCGACGTGGATTCCACGCCGACGTGGCCGTCCACGACAGCACACTTGGCTTGATGTGACAAACACGGGATATACCGGGCTGATTAGACAAATTGGGGATAAACTAGGCTAACTTTCAAAACACAGGATAAAATGAAAATAAAGCCCAAAACACGGGATAAATGGGGCGATTACCCCTGAATATTTTATGCGATTTATCCCGTGTGGGACTAAAGTCCCATCGTTTTATTTGAATGCAGGACGCGTGGCGCATCCTGGAGAGTTGGATGATATTCGCGATGAATCATGTGCGTAGATCGCGTAGACCGGAGGTTCACCCCATCATTTAATCAAGCACGTGACGAATTGGACTTTAAGTGAACGCATCGTCACAGTCCGATCGCGAATTATAACGGTCCAGATCGTTCGCGATTGATGGACCTCGGATTTAATCGCGATCGTTGGTTTAAGATCCAACGAACAAATTAAATCGAAGCCTCTCCTCTTCATCAACGCGAGATCAAATCCTGACCCTTCAACGTCGATCGAACGCCCTAGAAATGATCGCGACGATTCTTGAAAAGACGCACGATTGTGATCATCCATCGCGATGAACCTTAATCCGACGGCTGAGAATCAAATTCGTTTTTATAAAAACTAATTTTCGCGACGAAGAACATGTTCGCGATTATCCATCAAATTCTCCTTGTTTAGAGAATCGTTTCGCGTGCCGTTTGTTCGAGAGTGTTCTTGACTCAATTCCGCTTCAATTGAATGCTTGAAATCAAACTTTGATCAAAAGAGAAGGAAGAAATCACATCTTGAACTTTAATTTTTGTCTTCGTCAATTCGGAATGAAAAGCCTTGCATCCGGCGATTAATAGGATCATTTCGAAGGCTACTTTGGGTTAGGTTGCGTGATTTCATCTTAATCTTTCATGATTTAGTGTTAATTTTACTTTTAGCATCGTACATTAGTTTAATTTTAGTATAAATTTCGGTTTTTAGTCGTTTTTCGAAATGAAATTCTCTCTAAACTTCAAACTTCGATTTCTCTTTGAATTCTTATCCAAATCATCTGATTTTTGATTCCGTAGATTCGAAATTGAGTTATCTTTCTTAATATACTAAAACGCTCAATTTCTAATCTCAATTCGTCGTCCGATTTGATCAAATTTCAAAGATATTTCTCAAATTTCCCTAATTCTCAGTGGATTCGACCCTTAATTACCATTATACTAATTAATTACTTTGATTAATCATAAATTGGTAAGATTAGGACTTTGTTTTGACACTAAGTCGTGTGCATTCAACGACCATACGATTTAGTCTTGTCACAATGTAACTGATTTTGACCTTAAAATTACCTCTATTGCCTCGCAGAAAGCCAAGAGTTCATCTGCAAACATCTTTAAGAGCTCCCATTCGTCATCCTCGATTAAAAAGTTTACCTTATTTGTGTTTAGATAGTCACTTGCCATTGCCTTCAACACTTCTGTTTTTTTCCCAAGCAGCCTCAATCATGTCATAGGTTGAATTCCACCTAGTCCGAACATCCTCAACAATAATATTTTTATTTGGCATTTCTAACTCATCACATAAATTATTATAGTGATGAATCCTCTTAGGAGAATATTTTACTACAATTATAAATTTTCAAAGTTTCTGAAGAATCTCACCAAATGGTATATGACTAATGGCTTCTAGTCCCTATACATGTTTGTTGTCATCCTCGCTATCTGAATACGAGTCATCATTACCGAGCTCCTTTAAGCCGTATTATATGGCTAAATTTAGAACATGGGCCATACAATGCGTGAGATAGTTCTTCGTGAAGCTTGAACTAGGAATTAGGAGTGCTCACACTTGCAAAAATATGCATCTCTATATCGTTTGAGGCAATCTGCAAAAAGTAGACGAATGATGATATCAAACACCTTCTTTATTAAGATAGAAAAATATTCATTCATGAATCATGATCAATGTGAAATTATGTTAAAGAACATAACACAGGTTACCTCATCTTGAGGGATATCCATTTGAGATCGTCGATGGTCGATAATGAGACGTCGACAAGTTGGTGAGAGAGAACGTGGAGAATGTTGGTTGGAAAGGCAAGCGGAACAAGTCATTGATCTAAAAAGGTTAAGAGCTAGAGCTTCAGGATGCAGTTATCGAATATAATGCCCCACTTGCCATATAAAAATTGTGTTACTTCTTAAAGGATAAATCAAAAAATATTTAGAGGAATCTAAGATTTAGATTCATATTTATTTAGATATATGAAATGGAGAAAAGGAAAATGCCTAAAATGTTTCAACAAAAAAAAAGATATGACCGAAGTCCATTATCCCCATTGATGATCTAAAAAAGATTTTCTAGAGAATTACATGTTTGAATATTGAGATTAATCTAGTAATTATGTTGCTCCATATGTTGGTAATTAGTATTAGAAGGCCTATTTAAGGGACACCTTCTCTAAATAAAGATAGACATAGTTTGTCGTGCTGCTTCGGTGCTTCCCATCAGATAGAAATAAATTTTTGTTCTATGTAGGTATTGTTCCAGTATACTGCTCGTCACGGACCCATGTCCCTACCAAGCCATATAATTCTAATTCCCATTTTCACGCTCTTCTATAAAGAGTTTGGTCTTGAGTTCAGACCCACCAAATGTTTTAGTATATTAAGGACTTTAAATTTTGAAGTCGACAAAGGTTCTGATTTATTAGAAGAGCTCTTTGCTACCCCTTGAAGAAGTGGCAAATTTATTATGAACTTTTGAAAAGGAGGGACAAGGCGAGAGTGTCATCCGAATGCTCAGAGCTAAATTATGTTCTACAGGTTCTAAGGGTTTTCCGAAGGTGTAGAAGTAAACAGTTCCATTCCCTAGTAAAAAGGGTTGGTTGGATGTGAGATCTTTCTGCGTCGATTCAGCCATCAACGCATCAGCCTGAAGATTGTCAAATGTCGCTAGTTTTAGCACTCATCGACGTCTTCTTTGATGCTATGATTCGCTAAAATTGAGGGTTGGTCTTCAATCGCAGAAAATCCAGAAATGGGGTTTGGGTTTTCGGTGAAAGGGGTGAAGTCAGCAAACGAAGAATGAACTAACCTGTTAGACGTAGACTTTAGGTCGGTGGAAAGGGGAGATCGATGGTTTGGTGACGATTTCAAGAGAAAATCGCCAACAAGAGCTCGATGTAGATTCCGAGATGAGATGTGAGCGACAAAGAGGGGTTTTCGTAACTTAGCACCAAAACCCCGAGATGAGATGTGAACTCCTGTATTCCCGAAAAAAACCCTGAAACGATAGTTCAATTAGAAGAAATTAGGAGAGAGAAAGTTGGGTTACACCAAAACGATAAACCGAAATCGAAAAAAAAAAAACCGAAATTCAGTTTGCCAATTTCTTGACACCAACGGTGTCAGTTTCGGTTCGGTATTTGGTGTTTTGGTAGGATTTTGGAGTTCTCTACCCTCTCATATCTTTCTCTCTTATGTTCTCTCTCTATCTTCATTTGTCTCTCTCATATTCTCTATTCTAAAATTTTATCTCTCTCTCTCATGAACTCATCTCTATTCTAAAATTTTATCATCGAATTTGAATAGTTGAGTATAATTTTGATACATGAAGTTACGCTTCCAACGAGGACCGTGATTTATGCATCTCAAAGAGCTTCAAGGAACTTCTTAAATAAACCTTTTAATTATATATTTTGATACTAAATGATAGTATCATTTGTTCTTTGTACCTCATTAATTTAAATGTTTGATTCAATGTCACTTATTACTACACTTGATAAAGGCTTATCAAGTCTCAAATTGTAGTAGCAATTGCCCCCTATAATACTTGATCACAAATGTAGTATCAGTAAATCGTGATTTACTTTGTTGCTCATGAAAGGTAGGATTCTAAGGAATGAAGATTGCTTCATTATTACAATTCATTGACATGGGTGTTAAAGATGTAACGCTCAACTCCTACAGAACAGATCAAAGCCTCATTATCTCACTAGCTATTTTGAACTAAACACTATAGTTGTCTTCTACAATAGAACGAGAAACAACTTTTTTATTTCTAGAAGTAGTAGGTGGCTAGATTTCCACCGGTATATGTGTAGAAAATTGTAGTCTATTTTTTATCTCCTTTGTCTTGTGAATAACTAGAGTCAAAATAAGCCTTAATCTGAATATGATTGCATCTTTTGTAGATTAGCCCCTTTAAAGAGCTTGAACAATCTATGCCAGTACCCATAAAAGTGTTGGGAACTTATATCCCATAGGCTTTCAAAATTTTGACCCAAATATAAAACATAGTTGAATAAATTGAATTAAACATTCAAAACATCGAGACATTAAGAAACGATGATTCTATCATCTAGTATTGATTAGAATTCCATACTTATAGGGTTCACTCGAAGGAGTTCTCACTGCTATTCTAGTGTCCAACCTCTAGCGGCATACACACAATAGTCAGCCCATTGTATCTCATCTTTAATGCTATTTACTAAGAGAAAGAGAAGAAATGAGATAATTACCATTGGTAAGTCCAAAAGAATGGAGTAAATTACCTCGTTGTACGGATATTTGGACTAATTAAATAAAATTTATAAACTTCCCATAGTCTATAATCTATACTAGGTTAGGGCTCAGTAAGGGTTCAAATCCAAGGGAGGCGGTGCCAAAAATTTCAAATTTTCTCACTTAGGGCAGGAATTTTGCAAAATATATGATATACCAAGAATGGAAAAGAATCAACAAGAATCAATTAAGTCCAAAATTAAATGAATGCAAAAAAGACTACGAAATGGTCAATTCAAAATCATTTCAACATTTTACATATTGCAATTAAGTTTCCCTTTTGTTCTATCACATCAGTTGGTGAGACTGCTAACATGTAAATTAAACATGAAAATATATGATTATTAATGCGAATTAAGTCATAAAACATTCCATTCTAATGCATGTTATCATATTTTTCAGTGTTTATCGATCATTCTATGAAAAATTCATTATAATCTCAAATGCATTAATTTAGAGTGAATTATGATAAACTAAGAAGAATATTTTTATAACTCATCTTTACTTGAGATTATAATTTATTTTAAGGTTAAATAATAAGAGATATTATTTTATATACACTCATATATTTTTCTAAGTTTTAAAATCTAAAAGAAATGAGTTTATTTTTTTTTAATAAAAATTTATCATATTTTTATTTATTAAATTCGACTTTTTAGAATAATAGATAATTTAATTTCTGATCCAATGAAACAAATTTGAATTAATGTGAAGTTCTATTTTAAAATATATGAATTTTCTAATTTTTAGGGATTTTTCCAAATGTTTTCTTAATATTTATGAATTTAAAATCGATTTATTTGATCTAAATCATTAAAATAATATTTTTATTTGAATTTAAAATAATATGTGGCAGCTGACGTGGCGCGAATGGAAAAAAGCGCACCACGTGACAATATATGAGACCCCGCTTGTCGCACAATGTGTACATGTGTGCGCGTGTGCGAGTGCGCGTGTGAGCGCACGTGTGTGCACGTGTGTGTGATTAAGGAGAATGGACCCTGTTAAGAATTTTTGCTAATTCCTTAATTATGCACACATTATATAAACGCGATTTGTCTTTTATTTTTGACAAGTGGGACTTTTTAAAAATGATTTAATGTCATTTGTTGATCTGAGGAGTTATAATAGCTGAGATTAAAATCCGATGAAAACACTTCCGAAGTATCAGATCAAGATCCAATAGATGGTGTTTGATGCGTTACTTATAATGCACGTGAGGTGGCGAAATATCAATTTTTCATTTGCGATCCAACGGCCATGACTGAACCGTAACGATTCGTACTCTTGTATTTCATCAGAGTCGTTGATCGAAGATCAAGCGTTTCATCTTACGGTTACGCCTAATTTGCCCTATAAATTGAGATGTTCTTCGACATTATAAATCATTATTGGGCTTCTTTGAGTAACTGAACAGTCTAGACACCAATTCCCTTGAATATCTTGCTATGACATAAATTTCTGCAACATGTGACATAAATTTTCAATTTGAATGACTTTACCACTTCATTTTATTTTAGTTTTTTATCATTATTAGTCTATTCACTACTTGTAATTTTCATTTTTATTATTTATTTATTTTACTTAAATGGATTGAAAATCTCAATTGCAGCAAATTTGACCTTTTGTAGGTCAAGAAAAATTGAATTCCCCAAAAGAAGGAAGATTATTATAGGTTTGAAGTTTAAAACTTCCATGTTAGGTTTGAATCATTTGACTTATGCCCTGGAAAATGAGATTTTCTTTTCATTTTTGTGAATATAACAAACGTATTTTTTGGTTGATTTTGTTTTCCTCGAGATTGAGAAGGACTGTTCTTAAAAAATAGGGAAAGAAAATTAAAGGATGAGTTTAGGAATTAAATCATCTTTAGTTTTAGACATCTATCGTTGAAGATTAAGAATCAAAATCTAGAACAATAAATATCGGACAAATTAAAGCAAACAGGCATTAATCAGAAGTGAACATTGAACCCTTCTTTAGGCTTGATCAAGGTGCGGTTTGACTGTGACATGGGAGTTTATGAGATGGCACAAAATTTGAGGAGGCTTATGAGGAGAGTTAAAGCTAATCAATAGTCCAAATTTCTCCACATTCAAAGTTTGACATTCAACAATCCTGATGGTGTTTGGAGCTAAAAATTCATGGGCGTGATCATCATTCCATGGTCTACATTCTTATTATGGCTAAATATAAATCTCACGCGAAAAGGTAGGCTTGTCAATGTTTTGATGAGTGCTTCTAAGGAGAGATGGCACTGATTGAGTGTTCATTGTGTATCCACATCGTTCTTAGTGAGTTTCTTCTCTTCTCGACTCAATTTACACATTGTTCATTGTGTAAATTTGATTGAATAGTTTTTATCATTATCGTCAACCCAATTCTATGTGGATTGGATCGTTATTGGTTGTGATACTGGGTTTTAATTATCATTAGAGTGTATTCAGTTATTTTTTATGAATAAACTTGTGCCTTGATTCATGCTTCAATGATCGCACATTTTTAGATTATCAAAATGCACATATGATTGGCATGTTACCACAATGTCAAGGCACCAAGGTAGGGTCCTCTTTGCCTTTGCCTTTGACAAGAGACAAAGGGCAGCAATGACAGAAAGAGTATATGGCAGATGAGAGAGGATTGTCACTTGGGACAGTCCTCTCTCCTAAAATGATCCAAGAGGATAGTTATGAGTAGTTAAAAGAGGAAGATGACTCTCCGATTGAAACTATCAGCGAGGAAATGAGCATAAACGTGATCCTTGCCACTTGTGGAAGGGGGCCCATGCGGCTCATGGGGTCTTCAAATTGAAAACCCCTCTGTCATTATCCCATCTACGAAGCACAATGACATTTCACTGAATTCTCCATAATCCTCTCTCTCTCTACATTTTTTTATTGGTAGTTTGGGCAATGGAGCATAATTTGTGGTAAATAGAGAGCGTTTATCTTGGAGGAGGGACCACCTAGGAGAGAGCCAGGCTTGAGGGAATCCTTCCTTGTCGGCCGGATATAGATCGTGCCTTTCCTTGGAAAAGCGTCTGCTGGGCCCATAAATAAGCGCTCATGGTTGCAAATTTTCAATTAACTGCATAACAAGGCACACCCAAAACTCTCTGCCGTACCCGTCATCCAGTACCATGCACGGTGAAGCCTAGTTACTCCACGCCAATGGGTCACGGCTAAAGTCCTTCAAGACCCGGTGGATCCCATACCAATTCTGTCGAATCTTCCTCCATCATGATTCCCTTTGCTGACATCTAACTTTTTCACGTTTCTTGGCCGGACATACGTCGCAATCGCAGGGCAAGCGCCCCCCGTGGAGGAGCCCATTACCTCAGAAACGCCAACATTTCCAGGGCTCTCGAAAACGACAACAGGCCTTCGTCGTGAACAGTGAAAAGCCCCAGAATCTCACGTATCTTATCTTCAAGAGATAGATAAAGAGGGAGGTAGTCTTGAGGGTCATAAAGAAAGAAAGAGAGATAGAGAGAGGAAGATAGTCTCGAGAGTGATAGAGAGAGAGAAAAAGAGACAAAGAGGGAGATATTATTGATAGAGATAGAGATAGAGAGAGAGAAAAAGTGAGATATAGAGGGAGATATTTTTGAGGGAGATAGAGAGAGAGAAAAAGGGAGGTATCGAGGGAGATATTTTTGAGAGCGATAGAGAGAGAAAAAAGAGAGGTATAGAGGGGAGATATTTTAGAGAGCCATAGAGAGAGAGAAAAGGCGAGGTTTAGAGGAAGATATTTTTGTTAGGTAGAGATAAATAGAAAAAAGAGAGATAGAGAAAGACTGTTGGATCCCGGTTGAACTGTCGACACTCAGTACTGAAGCGATACCTCTCACACTCGAATAGAACAACAAAACAGACTAGTGGAATTACAAGAGTTCAAAAGGAAAACCGCACACCCTTTACGAACGTGACGTTCCGTTTAAATAGAACTATCGCGCTTCAAGCGGGAAAGAAAAATATCCTAACTAACTTCATTTGAGCGTCGTGTCTGTCACCTTTCGGTTATAACTAACAGGAGACGACGACCTCGATATTTCCTGCAAAATGAGGGAGACTACCAAATAAAGGAATAAAGCGACTGAGTTAGTTTTAGCCATCGCATGGGAAGACACCGTCGACCTCTGCGGACTAACTGACGGAGAACTGGGAGCAAATCTTCATTCTCCTCCTTGCTCCAGCTTCTGGACTCCTAGCCTTTTTCGCATCTCTAGGAATTTAAGTCTTCCGAGCGACTTTGTGAGGATATCGGCCAACTGATCTTCGGACTTAACATATGCAACAACCGTTCTTTTTTCTTCAACGCATTGCCGGATGAAATGGTAACGTGTATCAATGTGTTTGGTACGACTGTGATGCACCGGGTTCTTGCTCAGGATGATCGCCGATTGACTGTCAATGAATAATTTCCATGCTTTTTCTTCCTCTCCCTTAATTCACCGACGAGTCGATTCAGCCAAATGCCTTGACATGTGGCAGTGGTAGCTGCTATGTACTCCGCCTCGCACAAAGATAACGCAACTCGTCTTCTCGCTTTGACGAGCCCCAACATAAGATAGATGAGCCCAAAAAGAAAAACGTACCCGGAGGTGCTTTTTCCGATCATCCATATCACCCGCAAAATCGCTATCGCTATATCCAAATATAGCATCGTGTGAATTATACTTAGGATATCTCAAACCGAAGTTGAGTGTTCCTTTCACATATCTTAGCACCCTTTTTGCCGCTGCGAGGTGATCTGAAGTGGGATGCTCCATGTATCTACTCAGTATACCTACTGAGTAGAGCAAATCTGGCCTCGTGTGCGTCAAGTAGCGGAGGCTCCCAACTATGCTCCGGAAATTAGTGGAATTAGTGAGTGCGTCTCCTCCTGCTTTACTTAACTTGATTCGACCTTCGAGAGGAGTCTGCGCAGAGTGGCAATCCTGCAATCCTTGACTTTCGAGGATGTGCCAAGCATACCCTGCTTGACTTAGGTATATACCGTCAGATCTTTGATAGACTTCTATTCCCAAGTATAAGCTCAAAGATCCGAGATCACTCATCTCGAATTTCTCCGCCATTCTAGCCTTGAAATTCTTCACATCTTCAGGTCTTGTACCGGTAACAATCAGGTCGTCGACATAGACTCCGACAATCAGCTTGTGGTCGCTTGAGAATTTTAGGTAGACGGCTTGCTCATGTCGGCTCTTGGTAAATCCAAGTGACAATAGACATTTGTGGAGCTTAAAATACCAAGCACGCGGTGCTTGTTTGAGTCCGTAGAGGGCCTTCTTCAGTTTAAGAACCCATTCCTCTCTGCCTTCTATTAAGAAGCCCTCCGGCTTTTTGACGTAGAGTTCTTCTTCGACTTCCCCATTGAGGAACGCGGACTTAACATCGAGATGATGTAGATTCCATCCTTCTTGAGCTGCCATGGCAATGAGCACTCTGATGGACTCAAATCTCACGACAGGGGCAAAGACTTCATCAAAGTCAATGCCATGTCGTTGTGAGTAGCCTTTCACAACGAGTCTCGCTTTGTACCTTAGGATTTCACCTTTCGCTGATTTCTTGACTTTGAATAGCCACTTAAGACCGATTGGCTTGCAGTTGGGCGGGGGCACTACAAGCTCCCATGTATGATTCCGATCGATCGCTTCCATTTCATCCTTCATGGCTCTCTTCCAAACCTCTTCACGAGCTGCCTCAGCATAAGAGGATAGCTCTTCTGATATAAGTAGGCGATCTTCTTCTTCGGCCTGCACTGGATCAGTCTCAGAATAGAGCTGAGAAAGTGACTTATACCTGCATGGTTCAGGCTCGGACTGAGGGGTGGCTTCTCCAACCGAGGTCTCCTCATGATCTTCATCACGATCGTCTTGAGGGTGTGAGCTTCCTTCGTCGATAGATTCAATACTTAACCCCGGATTAAAGGTGAGCGTGGAGATGCCTTCAGAGTGGTTTGACCAGTCCCACTTAGCATCTTCTTCAAATAGAGCATCTCGACTGATGTGGACTGTGGCCGTCACTAGATCAAGGCAGCGGTAAGCTTTCGTCCCAACTTCATATCCGATGAAGACCATAGGTGTACTCCGGTCGTCAAGTTTCTTCTGAGGTGCTTTGGTGCATTTCACATGCACAATCGAGCCGAATACTCGAAGATGAGATATGGATGGCTTCCGACCGGTCCAAGCTTCATATGGAGTGCTACCCGGCAGACTTTGGGTTGAAGAGCGATTGAGGAGATAGACGGCAGTGTTAACGGCTTCTCCCCATAATTCCCGAGGTAAGGACTTCTCCTTAAGCATGCTGCGAACTAAGGACATAATAGTCCTATTTCTTCTCTCCACAACGCCGTTTTGTTGTGGCGAGTACGGCGCAGTGAGCTGACGCTTGATCCCCTGCAAGGTGCAGAAATCCGAGAAGGCTTCCGAGGTAAATTCTCCACCTCTGTCGGAGCGAAGACACTTGATGCGTGTGTCTTGTTCTGCCTCGGCTAATGCTTTAAAACGCTTGAACTCGGTTAGAGCATCAGACTTTAATTTTAACATCGAAACCCACATTAACCGGGAGAAATCATCCACAATTAATAGGAAGTACCTTCTTCCCCCTAATGTGGATGGTGAGATCGGTCCACATATGTCCATATGCACAAGTTCAAGCGGCTTTGAGGCGCGGAATAGAGATCCTTTAGGAAAAGAGCTCCGATGTTGTTTTCCCGCCACACAGCTTCGACAGAGATGTTCGGGTATATCGATTGGAGGGAGACCTTCTACCACTTTCATTCTCGACATCTCCTTTAAATCGTGAAAATTTAGATGACCGTAACGCAGATGCCATAGTTTTCCTTCAGGGCTATCTTCCGTTGTGATCAAGCACTGATCCACAACATCGAGTTTGAGTAGATAGAGGCGACCCTCGGATCGCTGTACCTGCGCGAGTAGGCGATCTTCACTATCGAATATGGTAAGCTTACCTCGTGCCATCGTCATGCGACATCCTTCTTCATCCAGTCGACCGAGACTGAGGATGTTCGCTGTCAAATTTGGAACATATAGTACGCTCGGTAGCCGTAATATGTTCCCGTCCTTTTGAGTGATTTCAACATCTCCTCGCCCTTCAATTCGGATCTTCGAGTTATCACCGAATTTGACAAAACCTCGTCGTGGATTTGTCGATGCTGCGGAAGAATTTTCGTTGTCCTGACATGTGATTAGTGGCTCCCGTATCTAAATACCACAGCGTTGGATCAGAGGGCGCACCCTCCGATCCATGAAGAAGCAAGTCACTTGCCTCCTCAACCACCGCCATAAAAAGAGACGATGATGCAATTACCGCGGGAGAAGGCGACTGAGCTGCTGCCACCGCGGGTGTGACCTCAGACACATATGAATGTTCATCACGCTCCTTCTTCTTGCCTCTCGCATTCATATGCGAAATGCCCATATTTCGACGAGTTGTAGTATTGAATAGTGGACTTATCAAACTTCTTCTCCTTGTCTTCATCCGGAGAAGAGTTTCGCCCGCGACCATGACCTCTGCCTCTCCCTCTCGCCACGACCTCGATGACGCCCTTTTTCCTCTTGATGAGGACTCATCTTCGGTCGATAATTTGACCTTGCTTAATGCCTTGGTCAGCAGCGCTTGCTCTTCTTCACGGGATTCTCGTTCTCGGAGTCGCATTTCATGAACTGTAAGGGAGCCAATTACCTCGTCTAGACTTACCTTGTCTAGGTCTCCATACTGCTCTAGAGATAGTGTAAGCGCATCAAACTTGGATGGCGTCGCCCTTAGGAATCTCCTGACGACGTCTCTTTCCTCCATTTTCTCGCCTAAAATCCGCAAATCCGAGACAAGCTGCGTGAATTTCATCACAAAATCCACGATCGAATCTGTCCTGGCCATCGAAAGTAACTCAAAATCACGCTTCATGCCTTGAATACGAGATTGAATTACTCTGTCTACTCCGAGGTTCCGCTGTCGTAGAATCTCCCAGTTTTCCTTCGCCGTTTTCTTGGCGTCAAGGATCATCAGTATGTCTTTAGGGACAGCACTCATGATTGCGGAGAGGGCCAGCCGATCCTTCTTCTTCGGAATGTTCTCACCTGTGATTGCCAGCCACAGATCGTGAGACTCAAGATAGACTTCCATGGTCATAGACCAGACCCGGTAGTTTGTCTTTGAGAGCTTGAGAGTTGGTGCAGAAGCTGCCATTTCACCATTGGAGGTTTTCCTCGCCATTGCCGAAACTCGTGAGTGGAACGATTCGCTCTGATACCACTTGTTGGATCCCGGTTGAACTGTCGACACTCAGTACTGAAGCGATACCTCTCACACTCGAATAGAACAACAAAACAGACTAGTGAAATTACAAGAGTTCAAAAGGAAAACCGCGCACCCTTTACGAACGCGACGTTCCGTTTAAATAGAACTATCGCGCTTCAAGCGGGAAAGAAAAATATCCTAACTAACTTCATTTGAGCGTCATGTCTGTTGCCTTTCGGTTATAACTAACAGGAGACGACGACCTCGATATTTCCTGCAAAACGAGGGAGACTACCAAATAAAGGAATAAAGCAACTGAGTTAGTTTTAGCCATCGCATGGGAAGACACCGTCGACCTCTGCGGACTAACTGACGGAGAACTGGGAGCAAATCTTCATTCTCAATAATTTTTTTTTCTGGGAATAATTTGCGGCAAAATCCTGACAGTTGATAAACACATGTTCCAATCGCCAAATAAGATAATTCAGCTAGGTCTACAACTGCATTAAACTTGCCGGTTTCCCAAATGCAGCAAACTCTAGAATTCAGGGTTTATTAGATAAAAGAAGAGAGCACGAGAGCGATGACCATCGTCCAGCCTTACTCATAGACCCAATGGTGGAGGCTGCTCTCGCCAATTTGCTGGCCCATCGGGAAACCAAAGAGCAATCTCCTTTCTTGCACTCTCAGTTGAATCGCTACCATGAATCACATTCCTTCCAATCTCAACGGCAAAATCGCCGCGGATGGTGCCAGGAGCGGATTCAGAGGGATTGGTGGCTCCAATGATCTTGCGACTCGGTGACAACAACATTCTTGCCTTCCCGGATCATTGCAACTACCGGGCCGGAAATGATGTACTCCACAAGCCCGGGGAAGAAAGGCTTGGCTGACAAATCCTCATAGTGTTTCTCTGCGAAAGCTCTCTCCACGTTTAAGAGTTTCAGTCCTTTGAGGTAGAAACCTTTCTTCTCGAAATGGCTGATAATCTCGCCGACCAGGCCGCGTTGAACACCGTCAGGCTTGATCATGATGAAGGTCTGCTCCATTGTGCCTGGCGCCGCTTCTGTCGCGAGATAGAGAAAGACATATTTGTCAGGGAGATAGAGAGCGAAAGAGAGAGAGACAAAGTGATGGGTCCCACACACTGGCAGAAGGACTAACAGCCAGCAGCCAAACGGCGACATCGGCGGAGACAGAAGCTCTTACACCTGCAGAAGGACTAACAACCAACGAATCGATGACGACAACCGCAGGGGCAAAAGAGGAAGAAGAAGCCCTGCGAGGACGAACGGAGCGGCCTCGACGCTCTGCAAAACCGACGACGAGCTCAACCGATTTCGTCTACTACTAGGAGTTACGGAGATCGACGACGGGGGTCGATAAAGGGAGGCCCCTAGACCCTAAGAAGGCAATATTTTGGAGAATACAAAAAGAGTTAACGTTTCTTTGTTTTGCCAAGTTACTCTCTCTAGAGTCGGGTGATTCATTACGTGCTTTTTAGGAGTACTCCTCCGAAGACGTCGGGTGAGCATTTCCGTTCCGCCAGGAAGGTGTGGCACGAAGCTTTCTATTACGCGACTGTTGATACTTTCCTTACCTACGATCGTTATTTCATTCCCTCCGCGAGTTAGTCGCCCGATTAGACTAGCTAAATCTTCTCTTGTTATCCTTGGAAACCGGACGCCTACCACATCATATTTCTGGTATCAGAGCCTAGCCGACACACATGGCCACCAGATCTGGAGCAGAATTCCGCGCTAACTCCAGCACCCCTACGCCCCCTGAAGACATGCCCGAATGGGCAAAATCTATTATTCGAAGCCAAGAAGAATCAAAGGTACAGATGGAATTCGTCATGAATCAAATACTGGAACTCAAGATGGCCAAGCCAGTGGAAACTATTACCCTGGCCACCGCACTCGGCACGGACTCCCCGCTTGCTCGCGTGACCCCAGAACAGCTGGAGGAGCCCCGATGGGACGCCGCGAAGAAGGGAGCCAAACCGGACGTGAGCACCTTCGACGGTTCCTTAGACCCAAAGAAGTACATGGATTGGGAAGCGGGTTTAGATGAGTATTTCGACTGGTATCAACTACCCGAGGGCCGTCGTATCCAGTTCGCCCAGATGAAGCTCGCCGGGCAAGCCAGAATATACTGGCGAAATCTACAATCCTCTGCTAAGCGTCGACATGATACGATAGTTACTACTTGGGAGGAAATGAAAGGGCGTCTACGGGAGAAGTTCATCCCTGCATGCTATAGACCCATGATAATCGACGAGTGGCAGCATCTTCGTCAGGGCGACGGAACGGTGGCTGATTATATTAGTCGTTTCGACGATCTTATGATCCGGTGCAACCTCGACGAGGAACCCATGGCTACACTCGCTAGGTTCCGAGCAGGGTTACGGTCGGAGTTCCAGCGCGAACTCGTATTACAGGAGGTATCCTCTCTTGAAAAAGCGTATCGCTACACGCTCAACATGGAGTTATACGCCGCGCATGCACAGCGGGAACACACACCCTGGGTTACGATCGCCGAGGCCTCCCGACACGTGCACACAAACCCCCGAATCCCACTCTCTACCCCTTCCCCACTGATTAGCCCGCCAGCCACGCCCTCTACCCCTCCTTATCGCCTACTTCTGCCAAACCAACCGCCGACACCTCCGCCGATGTCAACCGCCGCTACGGGAGGCGGAAGCCGTCTAGGATTGAATTCAGGCCACCTGACTACCAAATTCGGAATTCCTAACCCTTCGGCAAACGAGCGAACATCAGATGGCCGAACCTTGGGAGGACCACGGCCTCGACCCACCTCCACACCCTCGACCAACACGGGTACGCGAATCGCATGCTACAAATGCCAGGGCTGGGGACATTTCGCGTCCCAATGCCCCTCTCCCCGTCAAGCGTCACGACCGGCACGCGCCCTTCTGGTCGAGATCCACGACGACGAACCCGTTCCCCCACCTGACACTGAAGACGTGACCACGGAGATTTACGAAGCAGATCCCGAGCTTGCTACGGTCTTCGAGGGTGCTCCTGGACTTGTCGGGTGCATCATCAAGGAGCTGATACCACTAACCCCGGAGGAGCTTACTCTCGCTCTTGCTGCCCCACTGGGCACAACACTGTCAAAAACATCAACGGAATCAAACTCGGAGTCAGGTACCAATGACTCCCAGCGTTCGTCAATTTTTTCGACATACACGAAGATTGACACTACAGTCGTCAAGATCTTAGTCGATAGCGGCAGTGTGGTTAACGCCGTCGCTGCGGCCTCCGTTCCCATTCTCGGCCTCCAGGCTCAGGCTCATCCACGCCCCTACCGAGCCATGTGGATCAACGACGCCTCTTTAGCCGTGACGAGGCGGTGTCTCGTACCTCTACAAGTGGCTGGTTATCACGAGGAGATTTGGTGCGACATACTACCCATGGGGGTGGGCAGCATCCTGCTCGGCAGACTCTGGCTCTACGATCGCGATGTGGCCCAATATGGAAGAACCAACCGATGCGTTTTCTATTTCGGAGGCAACAAGCAGGTTTGGAAGCCCTTCGTACCTCCTGACCAACGCCTCCCGATCAATTACCCGAAGACTCCCGTGTTACACAACCTGCCCAGCCAATTCCTCGGAATCGTCTCAGCGCGCCAATTCCTAAAAGGAATGGACAATTAGGCCCCTGTCTGGGCGATCCAAGTACGGACCAAGACCTCCTCAACTGGTGAAGGGGATTTTCCTTCTTTCTTGCAGGAATTTGCATCTTTATTCCCGGCGGAACTTCCCAACTGCCTGCCACCCAACAGGAGCATTCAGCATTTCATCGACTTCATTCCGGGATCTACCTTGCCAAATCTACCTCATTATCGTCTAAATCCCGCGCAGAGCGCAGAGCTCCAGCGACAGGTTGAAGACCTCCTCCACCGCGGCCTCATACGCGAAAGCCACAGCCCTTGCGCCGTACCCGCCCTCCTGGC
Organism: Lemna minuta; assembly: GCA_024174645.1. Classification (NCBI taxonomy): domain Eukaryota; kingdom Viridiplantae; phylum Streptophyta; class Magnoliopsida; order Alismatales; family Araceae; genus Lemna; species Lemna minuta. The sequence continues at coordinate 11,524,675 of CM044107.1, forward strand.
GCCTAAGAAGGATGGCAGTTGGCGACTCTGTGTGGATTGCCGAGCCATCAACCGCATCACGGTTCGCTATAGATTCCCCATTCCGCGCATTGACGATCTCCTTGATCAATTAGCCGGAGCTCAAATATTTTCCAAACTGGATCTTCGGAATGGTTATCATCAGGTACGCATCAGGGCAGGAGACGAATGGAAAACAGCTTTCAAGACTAGTGAGGGACTCTATGAATGGCTTGTCATGCCATTTGGCCTGTCGAACGCTCCCAACACCTTCACGAGGCTTATGAACGAAGTGTTACGCCCTTTCGCCGGTAAATGCCTCGTGGTTTACTTCGATGACATCCTCATTTATAGTCACTCTCTTGAGGAGCACAAGGAGCATCTCAGGGCGGTCTGTGCAAAGCTCCAAGAGGAACGGTTATTCGCCAATCTCGCCAAATGCTCTTTCTTGACTAATTCGGTGGCGTTTCTCGGGTTTGTCGTCTCAGCCACAGGGATCGCGGTTGATCCTGCCAAAACCTCGGCCATCCGTGAATGGCCTACACCACAGTCTCTCTTCGCCGCTCGGAGTTTCCACGGTTTGGCCCAGTTCTATCGGCATTTTGTCCGCGATTTCAGTTCCATTGCCGCCCCAATAACCGACATATTTCGACAAGCTCAGTTCCACTGGAGCGCGGCGGCTGACCACGCCTTCCACCAGCTCAAGGTTGCTTTGACCACAGCCCCAGTCCTTCGCCTACCCGATTTTACAAAGCTCTTCGACGTAGCGGCGGATGCCTCCGGCACCGGCATCGGGGCGGTGCTATCCCAAGAAAACCATCCACTCTCGTATTTTAGTGAAAAGCTCAGTGACGCGAAGATACGGTATTCGAATTACGATCGGGAGCTCTACGCGGTCGTCCAATCTCTGAAATTCTGGAGGCACTATCTTCTCCACCAGGAATTCACCCTATATAGCGATCATGACGCCCTCCGCTTCCTTCACTCCCAAAAGAAGCTCAGTGCTCGCCATGGCCGATGGGTGGAACTTCTACAAAGCTTCACATTCTCGCTTCGCCATCGGCCCGGACGCAAGAACAAGGTAGCCGATGCCCTCAGCCGACGACAGCACTCACTCCAAATCTCTCAGGCGATAATCACGGGATTTGATAGCATGCCCCTTCTTTACAAAGAGTGCCCTGACTTCCAGTCGGTCTGGGAATACGCGGCTCTTCCAGAGGCTCGACAACACGGTACTCCGACGGCACCCGCTCAAACACCGACCCCACAGTCAGACTATCGAAGGGAGTCTGGGTTTCTCTTCTTCCGCGATCGCCTCTGCATTCCGGCTGGATCCACCCGAGATTTCCTCATTTGGGAGCTACATGGAGGAGGACTCTCCGGTCATTTTGGCATCACCAAAACCCTCCAAGCCGTGGAAGCCCGGTATTTCTGGCCCCATCTTCGCCGCGACGTCCGCAGATTAATCGGTCGGTGCTCCACTTGCACAATAGGTAAAATTAGCACGACAGAATACAGGCCAATATCTTCCACTACCCGTCCCGGAGGCCCCCTAGCAAGAGGTTAGTATGGATTTTGTTCTGGGATTGCCCCGGACTCGGCGGCAGCTGGACGCGATCCTAGTGGTCGTTGATCGTTTCAGCAAAATGGCCCATTTCATTGCCTGTTCGAGAACCACGGATGCCGCCCACACCGCCCGGCTGTTCTTCAATGAGGTAGTCCGCCTTCACGGCATTCCGCGAAGCATCGTCTCCAATCGCGATGTCCGCTTCACCAGCAATTTTTGGAAAACTCTACGGCGCTTGATGGGAACGACGCTCCAATTTTTCGACGGCCTTCCACCCGCAAACGGATGGGCGGACGAAGTCACCAACGAACACTCGGGCAACTTGCTGCGTTGTCTCGTCCAAGATAACATCGCCACTGGGATGAACTACTCCCTCGCACCGAATTCGCTACAACGCGTCCGAGCACCGCGCCACCGGGTTTTCACCCCTGTCAAGTTACCACGGGGCGCTCACCAAACCTGCCGGTTGATCTCATGGCCCTCCCCAACCAGGACGCGTATTCACGGGAGGCTTTCACCTACGCTAATGATCTCACATCCCTTCACCAACAAGTACGCGATCGGATAACTACTTACAACGCCAAGCTCAAAACCACAATCGATGCCCACCACCACCCTCGCGAACTCCAAGAGGGAGACATGGTTATGATTCGGCTACGCCCCGAACGTTACGCTGCAGAGAAGGCGCACAAACTCCACCCTCGCGCCGCCGGTCCCTTCCGTATCTGTCGGAAGATCAACCCCAACGCGTATGACATTGCCATTCCGTCCGACTGGGGCATTTCGACCTCCTTCAACATAAGCGACCTCGTTCCCTACCCGGGACCCCTCGTCCTCCCCACCGTACCCTGTCTTCCGCCTGACTCGACGGAGTCGAGCTTTTTCAAACCGGAGGAGAATGATGGGTCCCACACACTGGCAGAAGGACTAACAGCCAACAGCCAAACGGCGACATCGGCGGAGACAGAAGCTCTTACACCTGCAGAAGGACTAACAACCAACGAATTGATGGCGACAACCGCAGGGGCAAAAGAGGAAGAAGAAGCCCTGCGAGGACGAACGGAGCGGCCTCGACGCTCTGCAAAACCGACGACGAGCTCAACCGATTTCGTCTACTACTATGAGTTACGGAGATCGACGACAGGGGTCGATAAAAGGAGGCCCCTAGACCCTAAGAAGGCAGTATTTTGGAGAATACAAAAAGAGTTAACGTTTCTTTGTTTTGCCAAGTTACTCTCTCTAGAGTCGGGTGATTCATTACGTGCTTTTTAGGAGTACTCCTCCGAAGACGTCGGGTGAGCATTTCGGTTCCGCCGGGAAGGTGTGGCACGAAGCTTTCTATTACGCGACTGTTGATACTTTCCTTACCTACGATCGTTATTTCATTCCCTCCGCGAGTTAGTCGCCCGATTAGACTAGCTAAATCTTCTCTTGTTATCCTCGGAAACCGGACGCCTACCACATCACAAAGCACTCTCATCAAAGACGGTAGTTCGAATGGACCCTCGTAAGGAATGACGGCCGGAGCTTTAACTGCGGAAACAGATGGTTGGCTAGGACGGACCTATCCTCGCCCATCCGTCTCCTTGGGTAAATTCTCATCTCCCCAACTCTTGCCTACTTAATCCCCTCCTATCTTCTTCCTTCTCAAGAGCATTTGATGGCTACCGCGAACGCAATAATCGCTCTGGTTGTGCTCCTCTTCTTCACCGGCGCAGCCGCAATTGATGACGTGCAGTTCATCAGATCGTCTTGTAGCTCAACCGCCTATCCCGATCTCTGCTTCGATACGCTCTCTGCCCATGCTAGCGTGATAAAGAGAAGCCCGATGATGCTGGCGACCACTGCGCTATCTGTGAGCCTCGACGCCGTTCGTGGAGCTTCCGCCGCCATGTCTACCATGCTGACGAGGGAAAAGCTGAATCCCAGAGAAGCCGCCGCTGTGAAGGACTGCGTAGATACGTTGACGGACTCCGGGGAGCAGATCCGGAAGGCCATCGGTGAGATGGGCTATCTCCGGAAGAGAGATGGAAACCTGAATTTTCATATCAGCAACATCCAGACGTGGGTCAGCGCGGCGCTGACCGACGAAACAACTTGCACTGATGGATTCTCCGAGGCCGCCATCAACAGTCGGGCTATGGTGGTTATGAGGAACCGCGCGGTCAGCGTCGCTCATCACTCGAGCAACGCTCTGGCTCTCATCAACGCCCTCGCTTCCTTTCCTTAGTGAAGGGTGTGTTCTTCCTGGCTTGGTCGTTTAGGGTTTGCGCTGTACAGACCCATGCACATCCCTGCCAACCCTTATCTCCTCGTCCTCTCCGATGAATTTGTTTGTCAAATCCACTGTTGTCATTCAGTTCTTGTACCAGATGTCAGCAATCCTGTATTGCCACGATCATCATCCGGTATCCGAGTGTTTGTGAGCATCCATGGAGAAGATGAATATGGGGTAAGAGCCCTAAAGATTTCGTCCCTCTAATCTATCAAATTGATCGTATCGGTGGATGAATCAAAGACGATCGCGATGGATGTGACTGCAATTATGCAGACGATGTAGACAGGTCTAGATGAAGCGCAACAACATGACAATCATGAACTTTTGGAGGGTTAGGAAACCACGAAACACCATCCCACGTTTTGACAATCATGACTAAGAAGTGACTAGGCTTAGTCTTGACTTATTGAACCCATGATGCCGTCAGACCACATCCAAATCTTATAAGATTTGGATGTGGATCACTTCTAATCTAACGCTACAAATTATATCAAGATATTTTGGACTAACTCCAACATCCTCTATTTGCTTGTTGCGGGACTGTAGCACATTACTATAGAGGCTTGACATTTGAACAACTTCACATAGTTTATTCAATTACCTGCCATCTCTGTCATATTCTAATTCATTCAATCATTTATCCTCGCTCATACCGATCATCCATTCGTTCTCGCAAGTACCACACATATAAGGGTTTATGATTTCGTTAGTGACAAGGTAATCCTGAAGAAGATTGTACCGACATTGCTAAGGGATTAGCAATGGTATGAATTGGAGGATATGATAACATGCAAATTCGTGCATTCATATCAGGCATTTTATGCATTTATTTATATTAATATGATCATAAATACCTTTTATCTTTGTTTTAGAAGAAGAACTTCATATTAAAAATGATACTATTAAAAGAGTTCATATCTTGAAGACCCCTTTGGTTAGGTAGTCTTGAAGAAGATTCTAAGGACATTACTAAGATATTACCAATGGTTTTATTTGAGAGATATGATAACATGTAAATTCGTGAATTCAGTTCCTGCATTTTATGCATTTATTTCTACTAAGATGATCATAAATGTATTTTATCGTAGTTTTAAATGATTAAAATGATAAACTTTATATTTATAAGGACATTCTTGATTCTCCATGAGTTGATAACATTTAAGGAGAATTTTACATTTATTTATAATGAAAACTATTGATTAAAGAATAAATGAACTTCCTATTTATTTATACCTTAAAATTTATTTATTTACACAAATATTAATGCATGCATGATTAATAGGGTTTAAAGTTATTAAATTGATTTTATAAGATATTCCTAATTTTTCTAGATTTTTGTTAGAAAATTTTGAAGTCTAAATCACTCACTAATGAATATACCTATTTACCCTTTAAGGGTAAATAGCGGGATCTATCCCAACCTTTTAAAGTTTTCCCTAATCTATCCCAACCTTTTTTTTTCGCCCCGTCTATCCCAACCTTTTTTCTCTTTCCTCAATCTATCCCAGCCGCTGACATTGACTGAAATTTAGTCCAGTTGGCGCCCGCGTCGTGTCCACGTCAGCCAACGTGTCCACGTCAGCCAACGTGTCCACGTCATCCGCCTCCCTCCCTCCCTCTCTCTCCCGGCCTCCCTCCCTCCATCTCTCTCCCTCCCTCCCTCTCTCTCCCGGCCTCCCTCCCTCCCTCTCTCTCCCGGCCTCCCTCCCTCCCTCCCTCCCTCTCTCCCGCCCTCTCTCTCTCCCTCTCTCTCCCTCCCTCCCCGCCCTCTCTCTCTCCCTCCCTCTCTCTCCCGCCCTCTCTCTCCTCTCCCTCTCTCTCCCGCCCTCTCTCTCTCCCTCCCTCCCGCCCTCTCTCTCTCCCTCCCTCCGTCTCCCTCCGTCTCTCTCCCTCCCTCCGTCTCTCTCCCGCCCTCCCTCCCTCCCTCCCTCTCTCTTTAAAAATTAGAAAAAATCCGCGCCGTTTCCTCCGCCTCCATGCATCGCCGCTGTGCTCCTCTCTACGAGGGGGACTTCACCTTTACTGTCTTCCCTGATGTACTGTGTCCTTGGTTTTTTTCCTCATCTTATAACAGACGCAACAACACCTCTCTCTCTTTCTCCCTCTAGATCCTGGTGAAACCGGACAGAGCAGGATGGTATGCGAAGTCGTTCAGGAAGCGCACGTAGCGGGTGAGTATGCCGGATGGTCGGTGATATCGCGCGGTGGCTTTCTTTGCCTTTATCTTTAGCGGCGTCGCTTCCTCTTCCTCCTCGTCCTCTTCGATGATAGTCGGTAAGCCGGTCCAAAAATCATCGAGCGACTTTGTCTGACGATTCTTCTCCCCCCCCGCACGATATTATCCGCAGAAAGCTCGTCGCGCGGAATTTCCAATTAGAGCAAGCGAGGAAGAGGAGAGCGACGGTTATGAGGTCAAGCACCACGGTTATGCCAACGAACAAGTACCCGACAGAGGAATCCCATATCGAGTTATGCATGAAGAAGATGAATGGATGACAGAGATTGAAGGGCTCAGAGAGGCATTTAAGGAGGTGGAAGAAAGGTTATCGAAGATGGAACCAACAAATTGAAGAGGAATGCGACAGAGAATCAGACACCGACGGACATTATCTGCCTTTCCCAGCTAAGTACAAGGCTTTCCCACTTTCAGAGGATCTACCAGTCGGATAAGCTTAAGAAGGAACATGTTGAGGGCCAGTCTTTACAGATAAATTATAATTTTCAAGGGACGGGAAAAGATAGGGAGAGTGACGGAGACGATGATTCCGCGAATATATATCGCCGAAATTCGTCCTCTAAAGAAGAGAAAAGCAGGTGGTCGCCGACAGATGATGTTATTCGAGTAAATTAGAGGAAAACTGAACGTATGAGCGCAAAGCGGAGAAAGGGAATCATCCAACGATCGCTCCGGCTACGTCGCGGATAAGAAGGAACACGTTAATCTATACCTAGAGCAGGAGAGAGAGAGAGAGAGAGAAACCTTTTACAAGAGAGGGCCGGAGTGCCCAGTGACTCAGGTTCCATGGCGCAATGTTGATGATGCACGTTGCCGTCCAGGAGATTCAGTGCTCTCCATCCCGGAGATTCTCTCTATCGCCATTCGTCTATCTATTGCAGTGGCGCCAGTTTCGTCTAAAGAAGTGAAAAATACCAGAAGGTCAACTCGCCGGGCGGAGCGCCAATGACGTCACAGGAGCTCATCGTCATCAGCATATCAGCATATCAGCGCCGCCGCCGCCGCCGCCACCATCATCATCACCACATCAGTATAATAGGCATGAAAAATAAATACAATGGCTGATGGATGGATGGATGACCCGGCAGCCCGGCTTAAAATTGGTCTCAAGTCGGGAGAAGAGGATGCCATGATGCTGATTATGCCCATGACGACCCTTATGCCGATGATGATGACGCTGATGATGGCCATGACGATGCTCATGCCGATGATGATGATGCTGATGATGAATGACAATGCCGATGCTCAATATCTGATCTCCCATTTCTCCGCAAAACATAGTAAACCATGCATTTCATATAATATCATGTCCATGGTGATAATGACCATGCAGATGGAATTCTGCATGAAACTACGTGCTATGAATGGCATGGGTGCATTCATGAGCCATTGATAATAAAAAAAGAGCAGAAAGCATTCCTCCAACGACCTAGAACGGAGTTCCGTTGACTTCTGGGGCCGGGCTGCTGACAGTCAAGGCTGTTGAGTCCTTCCTCTTCCCGAAGGGGTTCTTAGAGAACGTTTTGATCGTCAAGGGAAACAAAATACGGCTAGGGTAGTGAAAGTAGTTAACAAAGACCGATTTTAATGAAACTTTGAAAAGGATATTGTATTCTCATGCCTCCGCGGCCGGAAGTAGGCAACACCACACCCTGCAAGCTCTGATGGACAGCTGTCGCGCTGTTGACGTCCTGCAAACAGACAGAGCGAGATTAGATAATTGGGTGGATGACAATGATATGCAAAAAGAAGAGAGGAGAGATAGATAGATAGAGGAAGGCAAATAGAGATGAGAAGGAATAGTAGAGTGATATAAACAGATTGAGACAAAGATGAATATAAAGAGGAGAGAGGGAGAGAGCAACATACTTCATATTCAATGAAGCAAACGGTGTTTCTCTCTTGACGCACGATCTTCATTTGCTTGAAACCTGGTTGACTGCAAACCCAGCATACAATAAAGTCAGGAATGACTCTCTCTCTCTCTCTGCGGGAGAGAGAGGGAGGGAGGGAGAGAGAGAGGGGGGAGAGAGAGGGAGGCCGGGAGGGCGGGAGAGAGAGGGAGGGAGGGAGAGAGAGAGGGTGGGAGAGAGGCCGGGAGAGAGAGGGAGGGAGGGAGGGAGAGAGACGGAGGGAGGGAGGCGGGAGAGAGAGGGATATAAGTTCTCTCTCTCCCCGCAGATGTGGCTGCCACGAGGATCCGCCTAATTCCGGCGGCTGACGTGGACACGACGCGGGGCGCCAAGTGGACTTAATTTAAGTCCATGTCAGCGGCTGGGATAGATTGAGGAAAGAGAAAAAAGGTTGGGATAGATGGGGCGAAAAAAAAAGGTTGGGATAGATTAGGGAAAACTTTAAAAGGTTGGGATAGATCCGGCTATTTACCCTTTAATAATATATATATACATATATAAATGATTGTTTAAAAAATAATTAAAAAAAACTCTCTCTCGCGTGCATAAAAAAAACTCTCGCTCGCGCGAGAAAATCTTATTCCGCAGTGTCTCCCTCTCCTCGCCGCTCTCTTCTCCCTTTTCTTCTCCGTCTCCATCTCCACCGCTCTTCTCTCTCCGCTGTGTTTCTCACTGATTCTTTCTCGCTTCCCCTCTCTATTTTCTTTATCGTGCGGGTTAAGAGAGGAGAGAAGAGAGAAGATAAGAGAATATTCACACAAAATTTTAGGTTTTTCAGATTATAAAAATGCACATATGGCTGGCATGTTATCACAATGTCAAGGCACCAAGGTAAGGTCCTCATTGCCTCTCCTAGTCCTCACTGCACCAAGGTAGATTTTAGTTTTCAAAATTTTCACAAGTGAATTTCCTTTTGGAAGAGAAAAGGAGATGACTTCGACACATGAGACAAGAGGCAAAGGGCGACAATTACAGCAAAAGTATATGGCAGATGAGAGACGAGTGTCACTTGGGACAGTCCTCTCTCCTAAGGATCAAGAGGATAGTTATGAGAAATTAATAGAGGAAGATGACTCCCCGGTTGAAACTTTCAGCGAGGAGATGAGTATAAACGTGATCCTTGCCACTTGTGGTAGGCGGCCCATGCGGCTCATGGGGTCTTCAAATCGAAAACCCCTCAGTGATTCTCCCCTCTACGAAGCACAATGACATTTCACTGAATTCTCCATAGTCCTCTCTCTCTCCCGCTACAGTTTTTAATGGGTAGTTTGGGCAATGGAGCATAATTTGTGATAAATAGAGAGCGTTTATCTTGGAGGAGGGACCACCTAGGCGAGAGCCAGGCTGATGGGAATCTTTCCTTGTCCCTTTCTCCTTCGACTTTCCGTTCTAGGGTTTTCCTCTCTGATATCCGGATGTCATCTGGCATGGGGCAGTTCCAGGGTCCAGAAAATTGGGACATGGACGGATGATGTGGATGAAGGATCTCGGATGACGGGTGACGTTAGATATCGCAGGATAAGACCCAAATATCGCGAAGCTAACGGTGTGGACATACTCTTTATTACGGGAGGACTGTTCAAGACCTATTCTTACAATCGAGGAGTCGGGAAGTTGCAGGCGCCACTATTCCGAATTGGATAACCCCAGAAAGGCAGATCCTGCCTTTCCTTGGGACAGAGTCTGCTGGGTCCATAAATAAGCGCTCATGGTTGCAAATTTTCAATTAACTGCGTAACCGGCCACGCCCACAACTCTCTGCGGTACCCGTCATCCAGTACCATGCACGGTCAAACCTAGTTACTCCACGCCAATGGGTCACGGCTAAAATCCTTCAGGACCCGGTGGATCCTGAGGGCAGTGGAATCCATACCAATTCTGTCGAATCTCCCACCATCATGATTCCCTTTGCCGACTTCTAACTCCTTCACGTTTCTTGGCCGGACATCCGTCGCGATAGCAGGGCTCTCGAAAACGACAACAGGCCTTCGTCGTGAACAGTGAAAAGCCCCAGAATCTCACGTATCTTATCTTCAAAGTGATAGAAAGAGAGGGAGGTAGTCTTGAGAGAGAGAGAGATAGAGAGGGGGAGATAGTCTTGAGAGTGATAGAGAGAGAGAAAAAGAGACATAGAGACGGAGGTATTATTGAGAGAGAGAGAGAGAAAGTGAGATCGAGAGGGACATATTTTTTGAGAGAGATAGAGAGAGAGAAAAAGCAAGGTATAGAGGGAGATATTTTTGTGAGCGATAGAGAGAGGGAAAAAGCGAGGTATATAGGGAGATATTTTTGTCAGGTATAGATAAATAGAAAAAGAGAGATAGAGAAAGACATCTCTGAGGGAGATAGAGAGCGAAAGAGAGACAGGCAGAGCACTCTCATCAAAGACGGTAGTTCGAATGGACCCTCGTAGGGAATGACGGCCGGAGCTTTATCCGCGGAAACAGATGGTTGGCTAGGACGGACCTATCCCCGCCCTTCCGTCTCCTTGGGTAAATTCTCATCTCCCCAACTCTTGCCTACTTAATCCCCCCCTATCTTCTTCCCTTCTTAAGAGCATTTGATGGCTACCGCGAACGCGATAATCGCTCTGGTTGTGCTCCTCTTCTTCACAGGCGCCGCCGCAATCGATGACGTGCAGTTCATCAGATCGTCTTGCAGCTCAACCGCCTATCCCGATCTCTGCTTCGATACGCTCTCTGCCCATGCTAGCGTGATAAAGAGAAGCCCGATGATGCTGACGACCACTGCGCTATCTGTGAGCCTCGACGCCGTTGGTAGAGCTTCCGCCGCCATGTCTACCATGCTGACGAGGGAAAAGCTGAAGCCCAGAGAAGCCGCCGCTGTGAAGGACTGCGTAGATACGTTGACGGACTCCGGGGAGCAGATCCGGAAGGCCATCGGTGAGATGGGCTATCTCCGGAAGAGAGATGGAAACCTGAATTTTCATATCAGCAACATCCAGACGTGGGTCAGCGCGGCGCTGACCGACGAAACAACTTGCACTGATGGATTCTCCGAAGCCGCCATGAACAGTCCGGTTATGGTGGTTATGAGGAACCGCGTGGTCAGCGTCGCTCATCACACGAGCAACGCTCTGGCTCTCATCAACGTTCTCGTTTCCTCTCCTCTGTGAAGGGTGTTCTTCGTGGTTTGGTCGTTTAGGGTTTGCGCTGTACAGACGCATGCACATCCCTGCCATCCCTCATCTATTTTTCCTCTCTGATGCAATTGTTCATCAAATCCACAGTTGTCCTTCAGTTCTTCTACCAGATGTCACCAATGCTGTATCATCATGATCATCATCTGGTATCCGACTGTTCGTGAGCATCCATATTGAAGTTGAATTGGCGGATTTGATAACATGAATATTATAGCATTCATATCAGGCATTTTATTACATTTATTTTTATAAATATGATATAAATACATTTTATATTGGTATTAAATCAAAAACTTTATGTTTAAAAGGATACTTTTAAAAGATTTCATATATAGGGTTATGTGGTGTCACTAGTGACGAGGTAGTCTTGAAGAAGATTCTATGGACATTGCTAAGATAATACCAATGGTTTGAGTTGGGAGATATGATAACATGAAAATTCGTGAATTCAGTTCATGCATTTTATTCATTTATTTCTACTAAGATGATCATAAAATGTAGTTTGTCGTAGTTTGAAATGATTAAAATGAGAAACTTTATGTTTATAAGGACATTCTTGATTTTTCATGAGTTGATAACATTTAAGGAGAATTTTACATTTGTATATCAAGAAAATGATTTATTAAAGGATAAATGAATTTTCTATTTATTTATACCATAAAATATATTTATTTACACAAATAGTTATGCATACATGATTAATAAGGTTTAAAGTGATTAAATTGATTTTAGAAGATATTCCTAATTTTTCTATATTTTTGTTTGATAATTTTGAAAGTCTAAATCATTCATTAATGAATATACCTATTTAATTATATAAATATATATATATATATATATATATATATAAATGATTGTTTGAAAAATAAAAATAAAAAAACTCTCCCTCGAGTGCATGGAAGACAATTTTCTCATGCGCGAGAAAATCTTATTCCGCAGTGTCTCCCTCTCCTCGCCGCGCTCTTCTCCCTTTTCTTCTCCGTCTCTATCTCCACCGCTGCTCACTTCTCCCTTTTCTTCTCCGTCTCCATCTCCACCGCTCTTCTCTCTCCGCGATGTTTTTCTCACTGATTCTTTCTCGCTTCTCCTTTCTCTTTTCTTTATCATGCGTGTTAAGAGAGGAGACGAGAGAAGAGAGAAGATAAGATAATATTTACAAAAAATTTTAGGTTTGACCATCTTGATTTGACCGGAGCGAAAATTGAGGCCACTAATGAGGAGAGAAAAAAGAAATCAAAGGTCCATATTAGTTTAGATTAAGAGCTTGCTTTCCGACGATGGAGGCGACTGCACAAGAGAGTACTTTTACACTTCCCTCCTCCACCTTTTCCTCTTCTTCCCACTTCCCTCTCTCTCTCTCTCTTTCACGCGCGTGCGTGCGCATGCGAGCAGATGAATTCTTTCCGTTATCTGCATTCTTCTTCCATCGTGCCGATGCATCTCCCTCTTCGCCTTCTTCTTCCTCCCTTTTTTTCATTTCTTCTCTGCCTCCTATTTCTCTTCTCCGCTGTTGTCTCTTCTCTGCTCTCTCTCTCTTTCTCTTTCTCTCGTGCGCGGAAGACAGTTTCTTTCGCTTCTCTCATGCGCATGCACAAAAGAGAGTTGCTCCTCCTTTCTCTCCACAAAAGAGAGTCTCTTAGTTCTCTCCTTTTTGTCCTTTCTCTTGCGTCCGTAGTGGAGAAGCTTTTCTCCACTGCCACACTTTTTTCTTTCCTCTTCTCAATTTTCTCTCCTTCACGTGCTTCTCTCTTCTCCTCTTTATATCTCTTATTTTCTTCTTTCTTTCTTAAATACGCACGGTGGAGAAAATTCTCTCCACTGCATTGCCCCTCTCTTTCTCTACTACACGCATGAGGAAGAAACTCTCTCACAAGGCTCGAGAATCTCTGTCGCCGCATTCCTCTCTCTCTCTTCTCTCATTTCTCTCTTTGTGTGCCTTTTATCTCTCTCTGCGTCATCTTCTTGCTCCCACTCATCTCTCTCGCGTTGATTTCATCAAAAGAGAGAGGGAATTAATATTCTCTTCATCTCTCTTCTGTTCTCTATTGTCTCTCCCGCTCTCTTGCTCCTATCGCGCTCCTCTCTCCTCAAACCTACCTTCGATTCTCATGTGAATGAGAATCTCTCTTGCTCAACTTTCTCTTGCGAGAGAGAGAAGCAACTATCCCTCGCATAGAGTTCTCCGGTTCTGGTTTCGGTACTAGTTTTTGGTAAGAACCTAAACATATACCTAACTTCGGTTCAGTGTCAGTGTCGGTATTGTCCGGTGTCGGTTCGGTCAGACCTATACTTTCGGTGGTGTATTATTTGAGCTGAATGTAAATTAAAATTTTTGTAATACCACAATCTGTAGACTTATAAGTAAATGTTTAACAAAGAAATGACGAACAATCATCTTTTTCTGAATAACATGTATATAACATATCAAAAATTTAAGATGAAAAGTTTTTTTAAATAGATAAACTTAACGTATTAAAAATAGTTAAAGGTTTGAGTCTGAAGAGAACAAAAAAATAAAATTTTAAGAAATTATTATTTCACAAGTCCACTTTCTTCAACTTCACAATCACTTTCATGAGCTTGGGTGACATCCTCATGAGTCCAAGACTTCAAAGTCATCAAAGCAGATGTAGTGTCAGGCACGAACCTTCCTCTTCTAAATGTGATAATTCCTCTACCGTAGAAAAAAAGACGCTCAGAGGGAGAACTCGATGCACAAATAGAGGGAACTCCTTTGCGAGCACTGAAATGCACGGATATTTATTAGATCCTATCTTGCGCCACCATTGTAATGAGTCAGCATGTAAGCAATCAATGCAAACTTCACAAAAATACTCCTCCAATGCAGTCTGAACTGATTTCTCTTCTACTGTTGTGTATTTATTTGATTGTCGCTCCATAAATTGCATCATTACTTTTGAACGTTTATGACTCGATGAAGCCAAAACATCATCAATTGGTGTAGAAGTTGAAGCTTGTATGGGACGCATTGATTCAAGCATGTTAAGTAAAGTTTCCATAAAAAAGTTGTGCTCACCATGAGGAATATGTCCGAACTTGAATCTAGGGTTTCTCCTCACCTGTATATCGTATCTCATCAATCTCTCCTTCATCACTGTGTATGCCTGTCTTAGTCTCTTTGCTTGGTCGTTGTTCATTTTTGCCCTTGTGAGATCTTGGAGATGATGAGTTAGCTCAAAAATTAGTGAGTCTAATTGTTCAATTAGAAGTCCATAAAGTCTTGATACATTTGGCAATGTAATTGATTTTGACTCTGAAAAATACCTCTATTGCCTCGCAGAAAGCCAAGAGTTCATCTGCAAACATCTTTAAGAGCTCCCATTCGTCATCCTCGATTAAAAACTTTACCTCATTTGTGTTTAGATAGTCACTTGCCATTGCCTTCAACACTTCTGTTTTTTCCCAAGCAGCCTCAATCATGTCATAGGTTGAATTCCACCTAGTCCGAACATCCTCAACAATAATATTTTTATTTGGCATTTCTAACTCATCACATAAATTCTTATAGTGATGAATCCTCTTAGGATAATAGTTTACTACAATTATAAGTTTTCGAAGTTTATGAAGAATCTCACCAAATGGTATTTGACTAATGGCTTCTAGTCCCTCTACATGTTTGCTGTCATCCTCACTATCTCAATATGAGTCATCATTACCGAGCTCCTTTCAGCCACATTGTATGGCTAAATTGAGAACATGGGCCATACAAGGCGTGAGATAGTTCTTCGTGAACCTTGAACTAGAACCCTTGAACTTTCCGACGTTGTGAGAAATTAGGAGTGCTCACACTTGCAGAAATATGCATCTCTATATCGTTTGAGGCAATCTGCAAAAAGTAGATGAATGATGATATCAAACACCTTCTTTATTAAGATAGAAAAATATTTCATTCATGAATCATGATCACTGTGAAATTATGTTAAAGAATAGAACATAAGTTACCTCATCTTGAGGGTATCCATTTGAGATAGTCGATGGTCAATAATGAGACGTGGACAAGTTGGTGAGAGAGAACGTGGAATATTGTGTTACTTGTTAAAGGATAAATCAAAAAATATTTAGAGGAATCTAAGATTTAGATTCATATTTATTTAGAAATATGAAATGGAGAAAAGGATATCGCCTAAAAATGTTTCAACAAAAAAAAGATATGACCTAAGTCCATTATCCCCATTGATGATCTAAAAAAGATTTCCTAGAGAATTACATGTTTGAATATTGAGATTAATCTAGTAATTATGATGCTCTGTTATGTTGGTAATTAGTATTAGAATGCCTATTTAAGGGACACCTTCCCTAAATAAAGATAGACATAGTTTGTCGTGCTGCTTCGGTGCTTCCCATCAGATAGAAATAAATTTTTGTTCTATGTAGGTATTGTTCCAGTATAGTGCTCGTCACGGACCCATGTCCCTACCAAGCCATATAGTTATAATTCCCCTTTTCACTCTCTTCTATAAAGAGTTTGGTCTTGACCTCAGACCCACCAAATGTTTTAGTATATTAAGGACTTTAACTTTTGAAGTCGATAAAGTTCTGAAGTCACAAAGAAAGGTTCCGAAGGTTCTGATTTATTAGAAGAGCTCTTTGCTGCCCCTTGAAGAAGTGGCAAATTTATTCTGAACTTTTGAAAAGGAGGGAGTAGGCGGTGGGAGTGTGAGCCGAATGGTCAGAGCTATATTATGTTCTACAGGTTCCGAGGGTTTTACGAAGGTGTAGAAGTAAACAGTTCCATTCCCTAGTAAAAAGGGTTGGTTGGATGCGAGATCTTTCTGTGTCGATTCAGGCATCAATGCATCAGCCTGAAGATTCTCAAATCCCGCTAGTTTAACACTCATCGATGTCTTCTTTGATGCTAAGATTCACTTAAATTGAGGTTTGGTCTTCAATCGCAAAAAATCGAGAAATGAGGAGAGGAGAGAAGAGAGAAGAAAAGAGAATATTTACAAAAATTTTTAGGTTTGACCATGTTGATTTGATCGGATCGAAAATTGAGGCCACTGATGAGGAGAGAAAAAAGTAGTCAAAGGTCCATATTAATTTAAATTAAGAGCTTGCTTTCCGACGATGGAGGCGACTGCACAAAATAGTTCTTATACACTTCCCTCCTCCACTTTTTCTTTCCGCTGTCTGCATTCTTCTTCCATCCTGCCGATGCAGCTCCCTCTTTGCCTTCTTCTTCCTCCTTTTTTTTTCTCTCTTCTCTGCCTCCTATTTCTTTTCTCCGCTGTTGTCGCTTCTCAGCCGTCTCTCTCTTTCTCTTTCTGGCGTGCGCAGAAGAGAGTTTCTTTCGCTTCTCTCATGTGCATGCACAAAAGAGAGTTTCTCCTTCTTTCTCCCCACAAAAGAGAGTCTCTTAGTTCTCTCATTTCTCTCCTGTCTCTTGCGTGCATAGTGGAGAAGCTTTTCTCCACTACCAAACTTTTTACTTTCCTCTTTTCAATTTTCTCTCGTTGACGTACTTCTCTCTTCTCCTCTTTATATCTCTTATTTTCTTCTTTCTTTCTCAAATACGCACGATGGAGAAAATTCTCTCCATTTCATTGCCCCTCTTTTTGTCTACCACACGCATGAGGAAGAAACTCTCTCACAAGGCTCGAGAATCTCTGTCGCCGCATTCCTCTCTCGCTCTTCTCTCATTTCTCTCTTTGTGTGCCTTTTTCTCTCTCTGCGTCGATTTCATCAAAAGAGAGAGGGAATTAATATTCTCTTCATCTCTCTTCTTTCTCTCTTGTCTCTCCCGCTCTCTTGCTCCTATCGCTCTCCTCTCTCCTCAAACCTACCTTCGATTCTCATGTGCATGAGAATCGATCTCGCGCAACTTTCTCTTGCGGGAGAGCGAAGCGACTATCCCTCGCATATCTTTCTCTCTCATGAACTCTCTCTATCTTCATCTCTCTCTCATATTCTCTTGCATTTTTGGGTTTCACCAACGTGGAGAGAGAATTTAGGCCACTTACGAGGAGAGAGAATGCTAATTAACAGTCCGAATTTCTTCAAATAAAAAATGTGATATCCAATTATCTTAATGGAGTTTGGACCTAAAATTTTAGGAGCATGACCATCATTTCATGCTCTACATCCTCCGAGTTCATGATTATAAATATGAGACAAAAAAACATGGTTTTTTAATGTTTTGATGGGTGCTCCAAGCATTGGCTAGCCAAGCAAAAACATGGCACCGATTGATTGCTCTTCATGTATTGAACATCATTTTTTGTGAGTTTCTTCTCTTTTCTATTTATTATTTGTGTTACATGCAAGACACCAAGTCTAGGCAAAATGTTTGGGCTCTCAAAGTTTCTTCTCTTTTCTCTTCATTCTTTGTGTTATCAGAGAGCATTGCTAGAGTATATTTTTGTCGGGAATCTTTAGTTTTCATCAATATTTTCCATTTTCTCAATATTTTCATCCACATTTTTGTATAATAAAACCATAAATCACATTTTCATTATCTGACCAAGGCTTTTCAATCTTTCAAAGGAGTTTAATAGCGTTTAATCAGTTCATTGCATTTTTTGGCAAACATTTCTCTCTTTTCATTGATCATTTGTATTTTCTTAATCTAAAAATATCAAAAATATTCTTTTATTTCAATATTTTGAAGAGTTGAGTATAATTTTGATACTTGAAGTTGCACTTTCATCGAGGACCGTCATTTTACGCATATCAAAGAGTTTCAAGGAACTTCTTAAATAAACCTTTTAATTATAGATTTTGATACTAAATGTTAGTATCGTTTCTTCTTCATACCTCATTAATTTAAATGTTTGATTCAATGTCTCTTATTGCGTTTGATCAAGAATTTTAAAGGCTTATCAATTCTCAAATCGTAGTAGCAATTTCCCCCTATAGTACTTGATCACAAGTGTAGTATCAGTAAATCTTGATGTACTTTGTTGTCATGAAATGTAGGATTCTAAGGAATGAAGATTGCTTCATTATTACATTTCATTGACATGGGTGTTAAAGGTGTAACGCTCAACTCCTACATTACAGATCAAAGTTTCATTATCTCACCAACTATTTTGAACTCAACACTATATTTGTCTTCTACAATAGAACGAGAAACAACTTTTTTGTTTCCAGAAGTAGTAGGTGGCTAGATTTCCACCAGTATATGTGTAGTAAATTGTGGTCAATTCTTTATCTCCTTTGTCTTGTGAATAACTAGAGTCAAAATAAGCCTCAATCTGAATATGATTGGGTCTTTTGTAGATTAGCCCCTTTCAAGAGCTAGAATGATCTATCCAAGTACCCATAAAAGTGTTGGGTACTTATATCCCATAGGCTTTCAAAATTTTGACCCAAATATAAAACATAGTTGAATAAATTGAATTAAACATTCAAAACACCGAGGCATTAAGAACCGATGATCCTATCATCTAGTATTGATTAGAATTCCATACTTATAGGGTTCACTCGAAGGAGTTCTCATTGCTATTCTAGTGTCCAACCTCTAGCGGCATACACACAATAGTCAGACCATTGTATATCATCTTGAATCCTCTTTACTAAAAGAAAAAGAAGAAATGAGAGAATTACCACTGGTAAGTCCAAAAGAATGGAGTAAATTACCTTGTTTTACGGATATTTGGACTGGTAAAATAAAATTTATAAACTTCCCTTAGTCTATAATTTATACTAGGTTAGGGCTCAGTAAGGGTTCAAATCCAAGGGAGGTGGTGCCAAAAATTTCAATTTTTCTCACTTAGGGCAGGAATTTTGCAAAATATATGATATACCAAGAATGGAAAAGAATCAACAAGAGTCAATTAAGTCCAAAATTAAATGAATGCAAAAACGACTACGAAATGGTCAATTCAAAATCATTTCAACATTTTATATATTGCAATAAAGTTTCCCTTTTGTTCTATCACCTCAATTTGTGAGACTGATAACATGCAAATTAAACATGAAAATATATGATTATTTATGTGAATTAAGGCATAAAACATTCCACTCTAATGCATGTTATCATTTTTTTCAGTGTTTATCTATCACTCTATGAAAAAGTCATTATAATTTCAAATACATTGATTTAGAGTTAATTATGATAAATTAAGAACATTATTTTTATAATCCATATTTAATTGAGATTATAATTTTTTTTAAGGTAAAATAATACGAGATATCATTTTATATACACTCATATATTTTTATAAGTTTATAAAATCTACAAGAAACGAGTGTATTTTTTTAATAGAAATTAATTCTATTTTATTTATTAAATTTGACTCTTTAGAATAATAGATAATTTAATTTCTGATCCAATGAAACAAATTTGGATTAATTTGGAGTTCTATTTTAAAAGATATGAATTTTCTAATTTTTAGGGATTTTTCTAGATTTTTTCTGAATGTTTCTGAATTTAAAATAGATTTATTTAATTTAAATTCATTAAAATAAAAATTTTTATTTGAATTTAAAATAATATGTGGCAACTGACGTGGCGAGAGATGAAAAAAGCGTGCCACATGGCGACATATAAGACCCCCACGTGTCGCATATGTGTACATGTGCGCGTGTGTGCGAGTGCGTGTGCAGGGTGTGTGTGATTAAGGAGAAGGGACTATGCTGATGAATTGAATCGATGCGGTCATTAATTGCACACCGATTTGTGTAAAAAATAAAACTAAATTTACCAATTTAATGGTTTAATTACGAATTGAGGGGTATAATGGTAAATAAGGGTCAAATCCACGGAGAAATAAGAGATTTTCGAGAGATCTTTTCAAATTTGATGAAGTCGGACGATGAATTGAGGTGAGAAATTAAAGAAAATGCTAGACTAAGAAAGAGAACTCTAAGAGGAATTTACGGAATCAAGAATCACTCGATTTGGATCAAGATTTGCGGAGAAATCGATGAATGAGTTAGAGAGAAACTTCCAAACGCGAGTTTAAGAGAAATCAAAAAATAAAGACTAAATTAAACTAAATTACGATCCTAAATTACAAATTGATGATACATGACAAAAGATTAGAGGGAAAACACGTAATCTAACCCGAGATAGGGATCGAAATGATTCAATTAATCCCCAGATTCAAGGCTTTTCATTCTGCGATTTCGAAAACGAGCGTCGGTGTTCAAGAGACAAATTCTTCTTAATCGATCGACAAAATCTCTTTTTTAATCACTTAGTGGACGCAGAAATGAGTCTATAAGTGATTAAAAGCGAGAGATTCAAGGATAGATGTGTATAGATAGATCAATTGAGCTAAATCATCTAAGAATACTTCAAAATGTCGAAGAACATCTCAATTTATAGTGATTTTGGGCGTAATCATCTGATCCGACATTTACTCATTGATCAACGGCTATGATTGATCACATTAATGCGAATCGTTACCGTTAAGTCGCAGCCCTTGGATCACCGATCGACCGCTGAGATTTCTCCACGTCTCGTGCGTTATAAAAATGCATGTAACGTCCGCCGTTTGATCGCAATCAGACACTCAGATGGGTTTCTTATCCATTTAATCTCACCCGTTATAACTCAGTTGATGGACGGCTGACATTATATTATTTTTACAACGATTCGCCGAAGAGTAATATCGCTCCACGTTACCCCCCTCTTTAAGTGGAGATCAACGGCATAGATTGTTCGCGCGATCAGACGCTCCACAGGCTGCCATGTCGCCTCCCTGCCTCGACTGTTGATCGCGATGAGATCAGATGATCCAAATTACGTCACTTCACGTGTGCGCTATCAATAAATCGAAAAATTGATTTTAAATTAGAAAAATCCATTTTTAATTCCGGATAATCCTTAGAGATTCATAAAAAATTCGGAAAAATTCTAGAAAAATGGCTAAAAATTAGAAAATTCATAACTTTCACAATACAACTCAAAATTTATCCAAATTTCTTTCATTACATTGGAAATTTAATTATCTATCATTATAAAAATTCAAAATATTTAAAGAACAAGAGAATAAATTATTATTTCAAAAATACACTCATTTCTTTTTGAAAAAGAAAACTTTAGAAAAATAAATGAGTGTATATAAACATTTTCTCTTATTATTTATCATTAAAAACCTAATTATAATCTCAAATTTATATGGGAATAATCTATTCTAAAATATATTTTTAATTATGCATAATTATCCCTAATTTAGTGCATTTTGAGATTATAACTTAAAATTGCATGAAATGATAGAAATGCACTCAAAGTTTGATAACATGCATACAAATGTAATGTTTTATGCCTTATTTTGAATTAATAATCATGTATTATCATGTTAAGATTGCATGTTATCATCTGTTAAGGATTTTAGCTAATTCCTTAACTACGCACACCTTATATACACGCAATTTCTATTTTATTTTTGCCATGTGAGACTTTTTTTGTTTTTTTTAATTTGTGCAGGTGACGTGGCATCATGGGGAGCGTCTGATCGCGCAATTAAAACATGATTGTTGATCGTCACTTAAGGCAGGGAGTACATGGCACATTCTTACTCGTCGGCAAATCATTTTTAAAACGATTTAATCTCACCTGTTGATCTGAGGAGTTATAATGGCTGCGATTAAAACCGATGAAAAAGCTTCCGAAGTATTAGATCAAGATCCAATAGATGGCGTTTGATGCATTACTTAAAATGCGCGCGATGTGGCGAAATCTTAATGGTTCGTCTATGATCCAACATACATGACTTAATCATAGCGATTCGCACTCTTGTCTTCCATCGGAGCCGTCGATCGAAGATCAAGCGTTTCATCTGACGGTTACACCCAATTTGCCCTATAAATTGAGACGTTCTTTGACATTGTAAATCATTATTGGGTTCTTCGAGTAATTGGATAGTCTAGACAACAAAGTCTTTTAATCTCTTGATGTGACATAATTTCCCCAACGTGACAAAAAATTTCAATTTGAATGACTTTACCACTTCATTTTATTTTAGTTTTTTATCCTTATTATTCTTTTCACTTCCTATGGTTTTTGTTTGGTTATTTATTTAATTTACGTAAATGGATAGAAAATCACAATTGCAGCAAATTTGACCTTTTGTAGGTCAAGAAAAATTGAATTCCCCAAAAGAAGGAAGATTATTATAGGTTTGAATTTTAAAAATGCCATGTTAGGTTTTGATCATTTGACTTATGCCCTAGAAAATGAGATTTTCTTTTCATTTTTGTGAATGTAACAAATGTATTTTTTGGTTGATTTTGTTTTCCTCGAGATTGAGAAGGACTGATCTTAAAAAATAGGGAAAGAAAATTAATGGATGAGTTTAGGAATTAGATCATCTTTAGTTTTAGATATCTATTGTTGAGGATTAAGAATCAAAATCTAGAACTATAAATATTAGACAAATTAAAGCCAACAGGCATTAATCAGAAATTAGAATTGTGGAATGTAAAGGACGAACTACATGAAATGATGGGTCAGAAAATGTAAATCTCGTGAAAAACAATGTTCAACAAATCAATCCTCACCGACTAAGTCCCAGCTTTTAATCGCATTCATCACATTCCTCAAACAAGAAGTATCAGCTAGCACCTCAGCTAATGCAACCAGTAGAAAATGATGATACCAACCTCAAAACTACATTGAAATTTGCTGAAGATCGGCGCTAAAGGCTCTTTCACCTGCTATGTCCTCTTGGCCAACTATTAGTTGGGCAAGAATTCAAGACAGCCCCTTCATTTATGCTCATTCCTCTTATATCTAGCGGCATACACACAATAGTCATTGTATCTCATCTGTAATGCTCTTTACTAAGAGAAAGAGAAGAAAGGAGAGAATTACCATTGGTAAATCCAAAAGAATGGAGTAAATTACCTCGTTGTACGGATATAAGGACTAGTAAAATAAAATTTATAAACTTCCCTTAGTCTCTATTCTATACTAGGTTAGGGCTCAGTAAGGGTTCAAATTTTTTAGTGTTTATCTATCATTCTATGAAAAAGTCATTCTTATCTCAAAATGCATTAACTTAAGGTTAATTATGATAAATTTAGAAAAATATTTTTATAACCCATCTTTAGTTGAGATTAAAAACTTGTTTTTAAGGTTAAACAATAAGAGAAATCATTTTATATACACATATATTTTTCTAAGTTTTAAAATATAAAAGAAATGAGTGTATTTTTTAAATAGAACTTTGTTATCTTGTTATTTATTTAATTTGAGTTTTTAGAATGATAAATAATTTAATTTTTTATCAAATGAAACAAATTGGGATTAAATTGTGACTTTCATCGAATACGGCTTTCCACAGAATTCTATATGTATCCATGAGATCGAGTATGGAATTTTGTTTGCTCACTTTAAATTGAGTATCCGTTTCCCTCCTTTTCCTGCTAGGATTGGAAATCTTGTATTTTACATATCCATACCATCGAGTCCTTGGGTACCGAAATCGTGTAATGTAAAAAGATGTGCTTGGAATCATTGCTATTTGACTCAGACCTGTTCTGAAAAAGTCGAGTTATTTCGAATTGTTTTTTGACACAGACAAAGTAAGGCAAACAAACCATTCGCGCTAAAATCAATTATTGTTCCTATACAGTTCGAACTATCTATGCAGTATTAGGTATAAAAATTTGGATATTTGTAGATGGTAAATAATAGATCTTTAGTTCTCTTCCTATTCTATGGAGTAATAGAAAAAAACAAATAACAAATTTGTTCATTTTCCTTTTCTTGATTCAATCAAATATAAAATAAATTTTATAAGGATAAATAAAAATTTCATTTACTTTTTTGGTATAATTGCTATGCTTAGTGTGTGACTCGTTGTATTGGTTTTTCTTTAGAGTTAGGAGACAAAAATAGCCAGAATCTGACTATGATTCAGTAACTATTTAAAGTCATAACTATAGAAATTACTAACCAACTTATGGCTTCGTATTGTCGAAATCCCCCAAACAGTCACTATATGAGTGATTCATCATAGAGTTGTAGCAACTGCAAAATAAATTTAACATAAAAAAATGGCCGCATCTGAATAAAATAAAAAAGAGGGGATGTGTAGATAAATGGAAAGATGATAGATAGAAAGAAAAAAAAAAATATCAATGATATATTATTCCAATATGTATGGTTTATGAAAAAATTTATATTCTAAAAGACAGTGTGATAAAGCATCAATACTAAAAAAGTAAAGACCTCTGAGTTAGTAAACGAGGAGTTTTATGTTTTGTCTATTTGATCCAAAAAAAGTGGCGAATGCACATTTGCTTGAAACATTTCCCAAGTAACAGTTTTACGTCTTTGAGCACGCATGGATCCTTTGATTAGATCCCGACGAAAATCCGATTGTTGTGAGTAACGTATCAAAGACACCTCTTCCGCTTGATCACTATCACTAGTATTACTAATAGCGTTGGTAGTTTCCTCTTTATCAGTATAAATTACAACACGTTTGGCTTTTCTTGAACGAATTTCATGATCTTCCATTGATTCTTCTTCATTTTCTTCCTCTTGCTCTTCCAAATCATCGGTCAATTTGTATGACCATCGAGGAACCTCTTTTCTGATTTCTTCTATTCCAGGAAAAATCAATTTCTTATTTTGATTTCTAACTGTTTGATCATTGTAAGCAGTTGTAACTACATCGAATATCGATTGCAAATATTTTGCTTACTTTTCTTAATCAATTATTTTTTCTTCTGCCAATAAAGACATTGTATTTTAAAAGATATGAATTATCTAATTTTTAGAGATTTTTCTAGATTTTTTCTGAATTTTATGAATTTAAAATCGATTTATTTTATTATCTTTTTACTTTCTCATGCTCACGTGGCAGCTGACATGGGGCGAGAGGAAAAAACGCGCCACGTGGTGACATATGAGACCCCCATGTGTCGCATATGTGTACATGTGCGCACGTGTGCAGGGGTACGTGTGTGTGAGTGCACGTGTGTGCGCAGGTGTGTGTGTGTGATTAAGGAGAAAGGACCCTATTTAGGATTTTTACCAACTCCTTAATTACGCACACCTTATATACTCGCGATTTCTCTTTTATTTTTGCCATGCGGGACTTTGTTTTGTTTTTAATTTGCGCAGGTGACTAACGAAGCGTTTTATGCAGTTGTTAAAACATACAAACGTCAGTAAAACAAAATTTATAATTCCGAACTCACAATGACAAAGATATAAAATCAGGTATAGTGTAGGTATCGTGTAAATCCGCAAAGAACAAGGTTCACTTTTATTGCAGAGTTGACTTGGTCAAACTTACGTTTAATTAGGGTTTTAAAGAAGTGGAAATGATAAATAATAAAAAGAAATGATATAAATATATGAGAGAAGATGTTTTAAGATTTACGTCTTCAAATTTGACAGAGAAATGTCAAAAGTCAAGGTCAAAGCGTCGACTTTGACCAATAGTTGACTTCCTATAAAATCAGAGGATCAAAAGTCCTCGAAGATTACAAAAGTTATATATTCAGAAACTATGGAGAAAATGGAATTTATTGATATAAAATTCATGATTTTTGGACAAGAATTGGATTTATTATGAATTATTGAAAATCAAAGATCAGAAAAATCCCAAATTTGACTAATCAAATGATATCCAAATCTTGCAATTGATATATCAGTAAAAATCTAACAACATTTGCAATTGAAAGAGACCAAAATTGTGAAATTCTAATTTATATTTTAAGAGTAATAGATCCCGCAAGTTAACGCCCAAATTTGGATTGAAAATGAACAGTAGTTGGTCAAAGGTTAAATTGAGGGGTCAAATGATCATGGAATTTTACGAATTTGATGTACAGAGAAACCTAATGAAACAAGGAATCTAATGAAACTAGAATTAGGTGATTCAGAGTAAAAATCAGAGAGATATCATTATTTCAAAATGAGAAAAAATTCAGACTGAATTTGGGCGAAAATAAAGAAAAAAACAACTTTAAACAAAAAATTAACCAAGCAAATCTAATCAAAATATAAATTTTTGTGAGAGGAGTGATTGATTCTCACTACTAACCCGATTGACGCATGAATTTGGCTTCAATTCACTTCGATTGAAGAGAATTGGCTTGGTTTCTTCCTCGCATATGTTCGGCGTTCAAGGGGTGAATGTGATTGATTCTAGCAGCGATTCGCAATCAATCCTGCCTCAATTCAATCAGAATTCAGTCTAGGAAGCAGGGGGATTGCGAAGAACTCAAGATTATGCTCCAAAAATGCTTAATTTCTTCAAGATTCAATCAAGAGTTGCCTTACAAAGGAAGAACATAAGAATTTTTAAGGATTTACTAACCCGAAAAATGTGGACCGTTCGATCTTAAGAAGATCAGATGGACGTCCACGATCACACGCAAGATGAGGCATGATCCCACGATGCGGGCCCACCTTCTCCTGCTTTTTTGAAAATCCGATTGTGATCAAAGCGTCCTGATGCATCCCCGCGTAGCCCACGATCGCTAAAATCGCGATAGCATATCGAGCGTCCGATTTTCACTTATCGCGATCGACGGTCTGAGTTTTTGCACGTGCGTTTGATGCTGATCGGATGGACTCCGATTCACCCGATCGAAGCGGGTTATGTTGACGCTATCACATCCAACGCCCGTCGTGCAGCCACGTGTCTTGCACATTTAAAACCCTCCGGGAACTTAGTCCCACACCAGAGGAAATGAGAGGAGATAGTGAGTATAAAGCGTGGGGCGGCATAACGCAAATGCGTTATCGCCCCAATCCTATAACCAGGGCCCACTAACCTGTGGGCCCTCCACTTGCCAACCCCTCACTCGCCACGTGGCACCCCTCCCAAGCGTTCGCGTGGACTCGCGTGGCCCCTCCCAGGCGTCTGTGCCACCTTGCGACACCTGAACGCCACGTGGGCTCGCGCGGCTCTCCAACGTGGCCTTGCGTGCTGCGTCGCATCTGCACGGGTCCCGCGCGACACGTCAGCTCTACGTGCCACGTTAGCCCCGCGGTCCGGCAGAAATAAGCCCTTTTTTTTGCGATTTAAAAATTGATTCGAAAGCAAATTAAAATCTTAAAAAATCCAGAAAAATCTAATAAATTCAAAAATTCATAACTTAAGAAATATAACTCCTTTTTAATTCAAATTTTGTCCATTGGATCATAAATTTATTCTTCTATAATATTATGCCATAAAAATATAAATTAAAACAAGAAAATGAGATGGATTGAAAATAATATCGTCTTTCATTAAGAATTATTTCTTTTAATCATCCAATCATTCTTTTCTAGGAATTAATCCTTTTAATCACCTTCTAAAGTCATAGTAAATCAGGGACGGTAATAAATTTCTATTAATTTAACCTTGCAAAAGATTAATCATCAATAAAGCACATAATTAACCCTAAATTATGCATAAATATGAACTTTAGTAGAATGGCATACCAATGGAGAAAATTCATAAAACTATGATAACATGCATCATAATCACCTAGAATAAACATGAATATGAGTTAAATAAGATAATAATTTAAGTTATAAATGCATGTCATCAGTGACATGGTAGCCCGTGGAGCGTCCGATCGTGCAATTAAAACGCGGCCGTTGATCGTCACTTAAGGGGGGTAAGTGGCGCATTCTTACTCATCGACGAATCATTTTTAAAATGATTTAATCTCAGCTATTGATCTGAGGAGTTATAACAGCTGCGATTAAAATCAACGAAAATGCATCCGAAGTATCAGATCAAGATCCAACAGATGGTCTTTAGTGCGTTACTTATAACCCACTAAAACAAGGGTATTTTTACTGAAGAAAGAAGGTCACGCAAGTGATTTTGAGAAATCACATAGCATTAATGAGAGAGATTGTTCACAAAACAAGGGTATTTTGAGAGGTTTATAATTCCCCTTCCCGTTTTTTATGGATAAATGAGAGAAAAACCTACAATTAAGAGGGTAATATAAATTTAAAATTTTCATGCTTTAGATAGACTTAAATGTTTTTCATGGTTTTGTTGAAAAGGTTTTCATTTTAAAATTAAAAAAAAACCTAGATAGGCTTATCCTCAATTTTCTTGAGTTTCGCCTATGTTTCCAAGCTGATGGTGTCGGCTGCTCAAGCCGGCGAAACCTAAAATGATGAAGATATACCTTTCTCAAATAGTTTGGCTAAACTTGACAATATTTCATACCATCAATACAAATAGAAGATAAATTATCAAATTCATGAATAACTTGTAAGTGGGAGTCTTCTACATGCATTAAAGGTATGGTTAGGGTTAGATTCGGAATCAGAGTAGATTTTTAATAAGTTTTTGATGATTTTGTGTGATTCTCTGTCGTACAATTGTAGTAACTTATTTCTTTTTATGTTCTCACTATTTTAAATCTAAAAGATGCTATGTATTTGATTGATTGGATTCCTTTATTTCATCCTTCTAAATTCGATATCTTTATTTTTGCACCTTTTTTCATTGTTTGATTATACTAAATTTGATTGAATTTTTTTTTATCGTTATTGTCAACCCAATTCCATGTGGATTGGATCCTTATTAGTCATGCCACTGGATTTGAATTATCATTAGATTGTATTCAGTTATTTTTAATGACTAAACATGTGCCTTGATTCATGCTTCAATGATCGCACATTTTCAGATTATCAAAATTCACATATGACTGGCGTGTCATCACAATGTCAAGGCACCAAGGTAGGGTCCTCATTGCCTCTCCTAGTCCTCATTGCACCACGGCAGGTTTTATTCTTCAACATTTTCACAAGTAAATTTACTTTTAGAAGAGAAAAGGAGACGACTGCGACATACGAGACAAGAGACAGAAATAGTGTATGGCAGATGAGAGAGGAGTGTCACTTGGGACAGTCCTCTCTCCAAAAATGATCCAAGAGGATAGTTATGAGAAATTATTAGAGAAAGATGACTCTCCGGTTGAAACTTTCAGCGAGGAGATGAGCATAAACGTGATCCTTGCCACTTGTGGAAGGCGGCCCATGCGGCTAATGGGGTCTTCAAATTGAAAACTCCTCAGTCATTGTCCCCTCTACGAAGCACAATGACGTTTCACTGAATTCTCCATGGTCCTCTCTCTCTCCCGCTACATTTTTTAACTGGTAGTTTGGGCAATGGATCATAATATGTGATAAATAGAGAGCGTTTATCTTGGAGGAGGGACCACCTGGGAGAGAGCCAGGCTGGAAGGAATCTTTCCTTATCCCTTTCTCCTTCGACTTTCCGTTCTAGGGTTTTCTTCTCTGATATCCGGATGTCATCTGGCATGGGGCAGTTCCAGCGTCCACGTACTATATAGCACGTACCTGGATGACCGCCGCATGTTGGGTGAGGTGGTTGGAAGAGGGACGACAGAAAATTGGGACATGGACGGATGATGTGGATGAAGGATCTCGGATGACGAGTGACGTTAGATATCGCAGGAGAAGACCCAAATATCCCGAAGCTAACGGTGAGGACATACTCTTTATTACGGGAGGACTGTTAAAGACCTATTCTTACAATCGAGGAGTCGGGAAGTTGCAGGCGCCACTATTCCGAATTGGATAACCCCAGAAAGCCAGATCCTGCCTTTCCTTGGGACAGAGTCTGCTGGGTCCATAAATAAGTGCTCATGGATGGAAATTTTCAATTAACTGTATAACCAGCCACACCCAAAACTCTCTGCGGTACCCCTCATCCAGTACCATGCACGGTCGAAGACCCGGTGGATCCCGACGGCAGTGGAATCCATAAAATTTCTGTCGAATCTTCCTCCATCATGATTCCCTTTGCTGACGTCTAACTTTTTCGCGTTTCTTGGCCGGGTATCCGTCGCGATCGCAGGGCTCTCTTAAACGACAACAGGCCTTCGTCGTGAACAGTGAAAATCCCCAGAATCTCACGTATCTTATCTTCAAAGTGATAGAAAGAGAGGGAGGTAGTCTTGAGAGAGAGAGAGATAGAGAGGGGGAGATAGTCTTGAGAGTGATAGAGAGAGAGAAAAAGAGACAGACGGAGGTATTATTGAGAGAGAGAGAGAGAGAAAGTGAGATCTAGAGGGACATATTTTTGAGAGAGATAGAGAGAGAGAAAAAGCAAGGTATAGAGGGAGATATTTTTGTGAGCGATAGAGAGAGGGAAAAAGCGAGGTATAAAGGGAGATATTTTTGTCAGGTATACATAAGTAGAAAAAGAGAGATAGACAAAGACATCTGTGAGGGAGATAGAGAGCGAAAGAGAGACAGACAGATCACTCTCATCAAAGACGGTAGTTCGAATGGACTCTCGTAGGGAATAACAGCCGGAGCTTTATCCGCGGAAACAGATGGTTGGCTAGGACGGACCTATCCCCGCCTTTCCGTCTCCTTGGGTAAATTCTCATCTCCCCAACTCTTGCCTACTTAATCTCCCCCTATCTTCTTCCTTCTGAAGAGCATTTGATGGCAACAGCGAAGGCGATAATCGCTCTGGTTGTGCTCCTCTTCTTCACAGGCGCCGCCGCAATTGATGACGTGCAGTTCATCAGATTGTCTTGCAGCTCAACTGCCTATCCCGATCTCTGCTTCGATACGCTCTCTGCCCATGCTAGCGTGATAAAGAGAAGCCCGATGATCCTGACGACCACTGCGCTATCTGTGAGCCTCGACGCCGTTGGTAGAGCTTCCGCCGCCATGTCTACCATGCTGACGAGGGAAAAGCTGAAGCCCAGAGAAGCCGCCGCTGTGAAGGACTGCGTAGATACGTTGACGGACTCCGGGAAGCAGATCCGGAAGGCCATCGGTGAGATGGGCTATCTCCGGAAGAGAGATGGAAACCTGAATTTTCATATCAGCAACATCCAGACGTGGGTCAGCGCGGCGCTGACCGACGAAACAACTTGCACTGATGGATTCTCCGAAGCCGCCATGAGCAGTCCGGCTAAGGTGGTTATGAGGAACCGCGTGGTCAGAGTCGCTCATCACACGAGCAACGCTCTGGCTCTCATCAACGTTCTCGTTTCCTCTCATCTGTGAAGGGTGTTCTTCGTGGTTTGGTCGTTTAGGGTTTGCGCTGTACAGACCCATGCACATCCCTGCCATCCCTCATCTATTTTTCCTCTCTGATGCAATTGTTCATCAAATCCACAGTTGTCCTTCAGTTCTTCTACCAGATGTCACCAATGCTGTATCACCATGATCATCATCTGGTATCCGACTGTTCGTGAGCATCCATATTTATGCATTCATATCAGGCATTTTATGCATTTATTTCTATAAATATGATATAAATACATTTTATCTTGGTTTTGAATAAAAACTTTTATGTTTAAAAGGATACTATTAAAAGATTACATTCTTGATTTTTCATGATTTGATAACATTTAAGGAAAATTTGATTATCAAGAAAATGATTTGTTAAAGAATAAATGAAATTTCTATTTATTTATACCTTAAATTTATTTATTTACACAAAAATTAATGCATGCATGATGAAGAGGGTTTAAAGTTGTTAAATTGATTTTAGAAGATATTCCTAATTTTTCTAGATTTTTGTTTGAAAATTTTGAAGTGTAAATCATTCATTAATGAATATACCTATTAACTATATATCAATATATATATATAGATATAAATGATTGTTTGAAAAATAAAAATAAAGAAACTCTCTCTCGAGTGCATGGAAGACAATTTTCTCATGCGCGAGAAAATCTTACTCCGCAGTGTCTCCCTCTCCTCGCCGCTCTCTTCTCCCTTTTCTTCTCCGTCTCCATCTCCACCGCTGCTCTCTTCTCCCTTTTCTTCTCCGTCTCCATCTCCACCGCTGCTCTCTCCGCGATGTGTTTCTCACTGATTCTTTCTCGCTTCCCCTTTCTCTTTTCTTTATCCTGCGTGTTAAGAGAGGAGAGAAGGGAGAAGATAAGAGAATATTTACAAAAAATTTTAGGTTTGACCATGTTGATTTGATCGGAGCGAAAATTGAGGTCACTGATGAGGAGAGAAAAAAGAAATCAAAGGTCCATATTAGTTTAAATCAAGAGCTTGCTTTCCGACGATGGAGGCGACTGCACAAAAGAGTTCTTATACACTTCCCTCCTCCACGTTTTCCTCTTCTTCCCACTTCCCTCTCTCCCTCTCTCTCTTACACGCGCGTGCGTGCGCGTGCGAGCAGAAGAATTCTTTCCGCTATCTGCATTCTTCTTCCATCGTGCCGATGCATCTCCCTCTTCGCCTTCTTCTTCCTCCTTTTTTTTTCTTTCTTCTCTGCCTCCTATTTCTCTTCTCCGCTGTTGTCGCTTCTCTGCTGTCTCTCTCTTTCTCTTTCTCGAGTGCGCGGAAGAGAGTTTCTTTCGCTTCTCTCATGCGCATGCACAAAAGAGAGTTGCTCCTCCTTTCTCTCCACAAAAGAGAGTCTCTTAGTTCTCTCCTTTCTCTCCTATATCTTTCGTGCGTAGTGAAGAAGCTTTTCTCCACTGCCACACTTTTTCTTTCCTCTTCTCAATTTTTCTCTCGTTGATTTGCTTCTCTCTTCTCCTCTTATTTTCTTCTTTCTTTCTCAAACACGCACGATGGTGAAAATTCTCTCTACTGCATTGCCCCTCTCTTCCTCTACTTCACGCATGAGGAAGAAACTCCCTCACAAGGCTCGAAAATCTCTGTCGTCGCATTCCTCACTCGCTCTTCTCACATTTCTCTCTTTGTGTGCCTTTTTCTCTCTCTGCGTCATCTTCTCGCCCCCGCTCATCTCTCTCGCGTCGATTTCATCAAAAGAGAGAGGGAATTAATATTCTCTTCATCTCTCTTCTTTCTCTCTGGTCTCTCCCGCTCTCTTCCTTCTATCGCTCTCCTCTCTCCTCAAACCTACCTTCGATGCTCATGTGCATGAGAATCGATCTCGCGCAACTTTCTCTTGCGGGAGAGCGAAGCGACTATCCCTCGCATATCTTTCTCTCTCATGAACTCTCTCCATCTTCATCTCTCTCTCATATTCTCTTGCATTTTTGGGTTTCATCGACGTGGAGAGAGAATTTAGGCCACTTACGAGGAGAGAGAATGCTAATTAACAGTCCGAATTTCTTCAAATAAAAAATGTGATATCCAATTATCTTAATGGAGTTTGGACCTAAAATTTTAGGAGCATGACCATCATTTCATGCTCTACATCCTCCGAGTTCATGATTATAAATATAAGACAAAAAAACTTGGTTTTTTAATGTTTTGATGGGTGCTCCAAGCATTGGCTAGCCAAGCAAAAACAGGGAACTGATTGATTGCTCTTCATGTATTGAACATCATTTTTTGTGAGTTTCTTCTCTTTTCTATTTATTCTTTGTGTTATATGCTATACACCAAGTCTAGGCAAAATGTACGAGCTCTTAAAGGTATTTTTTATCAGAGAGCATTGCTAGAGTATATTTTCGTCGGGAAACTTTATATTAGAATTGTTTTTCATCAATATTTTCCATTTTCTCAATATTTTTGTAAAATTAAACCATAAATCACATTTTCACTATCTGACCAAGGCTTTTCAATCTTTGAAAGGAGTTTAATAGCATTTAATCAGTTCATTGCATTTTTTGGCAAATATCTCTCTCTTTTCATTGATCATTTGTATTTTCTTAATCAAAAAATATCAAAAATATTATATTATTTCAAAATTTTGAAGAGTTGAGTATAATTTTATTACATGAAGTTGCGCTTTCAACGAGGACTGTGATTTTACACATATCAAAGAGCTTCAAGGAACTTCTTAAATAAACCTTTTAATTATATATTTGGGTTAACATCATATAGTGGCACGACCTTTAGGGTAAATATCAAATACTGGCACGACCTTTTTCTATGCTCAAATACTGGCACGACCTTTTTCAAGGCTCAGATACTGGCACCACCTCAACATTCCCGCTGAGGTGGCATTTTTTATTCTTTCCTCCCCCACTTGGCTGCCACCTGGTCCTCTTTATTCTCTCTCTCTCTCTTCATTCTCTCTCCTCTCTCTTCATTCTCTCTCTCTCGTCATCTCACGCGGTTCTCCTTCCTCTCTCATCATTCTCTCTCTCTCTCTCTGGCCGGTGGACAGGATCACCGGATCAGCCATCAGGTCCAGAGAAATCGGACAACAGAAATCCCTCGGAGGAGCGGTCAACGAAGACGACGATAAGGCTCAAGATAGATTTTCGGATTCTAGATTAAGGCTCAAGAAGAGAGAAAGGTCGCGACGACGAAGACGATATCCTGTGGAGGAGAGAAAGCGTTACAGCGCGACGAAGCTGTGGAGGAGAGAAAGGTCGATCTCATCGATATCCTCTTCGCGGCGGTAGATCGATATCCTCTTCGCGGTAGCTCTCGATGACAACCAATATGACGA
>CM044107.1:11559595-11621296 GCA_024174645.1 Lemna minuta
ACTAAACTCCTGCAAAACAAAGTTTTTGCCTTATGTGCTCTAATACATATCACTCTGTATGTAAAATTTTACTCCACACTATAATTGCTCCGACAATTTTAGCACGTCTTGTGATCTTTGAAGATCATTCCCATGTTTGTGCCCTGGACATGTCAGGTTAGTTGAGTGTTGAAATTCTCTTTACACAATGCTTTCTACACATCCCTTCTATAGCCTTGTGATTGGTCCATGCAGCTCACATGCATAACCTGCCCATTATCTCCACAGCCCATTCGTCCACAATTGGCCCATTAAGGGAAACAGTTAAATAGAAAACAAGTTAAACGATTTTTCCTTAAAATGAAATATGCGTTAAAAATATGTAGTTAAAAGTTCTTTTGTTTAGATGAGACCTTTACTTGCTTTTTATTTATTTTCTAAAAACAAAATATAGATCAATTAAAGATATTACTAATCTATTGAATTCTTATTTACAACTTCCCTAGTTAAGCCTCTTTCAGATATCCTAATTGACCTAATTATTTGTCAATCATTCCTTTGACTCAATGATCATAAAAATAATTTATTTTGGAATGGAATCATGATAAAATGAGATAAAAATGTATAGTTTTGATATTATAAGCCCAAATGTGATAGGAATGAGCACTTTAGATGACTATTTTTGCATGGGCACTTTGAATTGTAGTCGTTCTCTCTTATTTATAAACATCGAGAATATGAAATTTTCATAAAAATCCTCATAGTTATAACAATATCAACCAATGTCCATAGACCTTATGTGTGTGACCACTAATAACACTATAGACCCAATAACACCTTATTGGTCACCCTTTTTAATCATTTATGTCAACATATAGATTAATTATCTTCATTAACATATCAATTTAACCTAATCACTAGCCCCTTAGGTGCCAAGCCATACCACATCGTAGGAGATATGGACTGTATGAGAACTCCCTTGTGGAAACCTTCCCATCATCACTGATCGTGTATGTATAATCTTTCATCTACTCAAAACATATGAAAGACCTAGGGTATGGTCTGATGGATATTATGTAGCCTATAAGCAAATCACACTTTCATGTATCTTGTTTATGTTCATTGAAATATTTATTTATTGTCATTCTTGTGTGATGTTTGCAATGAAGTCCATGAGCATGTGCAATGACTAAGTGAATTATAATGAGATCATAATATAGTGATCACTAGTCTTTAAAAATATGTTCTAAACATTCCTATCCGTGGGATATTCGAGAAGGACATCGAATTATCCAGAAAGAATATCACTATCTAATCTATCTCATATGATGAGTATAGCTGATCCTATAGCCATCGGTGTGGAGACACTAAGGATAGATAGTGGGTGCTCTTTGGAGAAAGAGTTCAATAAATTTATCAGTATGAATCCCTGAATGGTATTATACCTAACTATCAATCAAGTTGATTCATATCATGGTTGTGTATGTGTTCCTTTAAATTGAGACACCAAAGACATCTTGTGGATGGATGATCGTATTTTGATTATGACTTACGAATCCCTAGTCACGGGATATCTAAAACGTCATATATTGGATATGATATGAAGTCCACGAAGATGATTGTGTGATCAAGATGGGATCATCCACCCTCAATATTTGAGGAGATTGACTCAAAGGAATGAGATGCAATGAAATCCTTGGCCAAGGTAGTAGAAACATCAGAGAAGGAGTTCTCGATGATTTCTACACGCATTAATACTAACTTGAGTGACCGATTAGGGTTTGACAGTTGACCATATCCTAAGTCATTCATGAGTCTAATGTGGATGAAAGGATTATACATACATGGTAATCGATGACCCGAAGGTTCCATAAGCGAGTTCTTACATACTCCATATCTCCTAGTGTACGTGGTGTAGCTTGACACCCAACGGGCTGGCAACTCAACTTATCGATTGGGTTAAATCGATCCTTGATTAATTAATCTATATGTGGATTTGGATAATTAATTAAGGTTGACCAATAAGGTTTTATTTGGTCTATAGAGTTATTAACTAGTGAGATATATGGACCTACAGGGTCACACATATAAGGTTTATGGATGTTGGTGGATATAGACATAATTATGAAGGTTTTTATGAAAAAACCTCATACCAAATGTCTATAAATAGGGGAGAACGACCACAACTGAAGGTGCCCATGCAAATCTTGTGAGAATTCTCTCCTTTCTTCTCTTTCTCTCTTGGTGAAGGGCTTTGAAGAGGAGATCCAACCATCCGGAGATCGTGTGGATACCGCTAGAGGCTAGACACTTGAAAAGCTTCAAAAACTCCTTAAAGGAAACCTGTAAGTATGTTTCCTCATACATATTAGATGATAGGATCATCTGTTCTTGGTGCCTCAATGTTTTGAATATCCAATTCAATGAATTCCGATGCATTTGATGTTTTGATCAAAAACTTCGGAAAGTTATCAACCTCAGATCCCAACATGGTCAACAATCAAACCCTAATTAGTCACTCAAATTAGTATTGATGCATGGATGAAATCATAGATAACACTTTCTCTAATATTTTCATGACCTCGGCCAAAGATTTTATTACATCTCATTTCTTGAGTTAATCTCCTCAAATACCAATGAGAAAGGATCTTATTTTGGCCCTATAATCACCTTTGAGGACTGACAACATGCAATTATATGATTATTAATGAAAATTAAGACATTAAATATTTCATTTTTATGCATGTTATCATACTTTGAGTGCATATCTATCATTTCATGCGATTTTCAGTTATTATCTCAAAATGCACTATTTTAGGGATAATTATGCAATTTTTAAGAATATATTTTGAAGTAAATTATTCCCATCTATATTTGAGATGACCATTGAGTTTTAATAATGTGAGAAAATACTTTTTATATACTCATTTATTTTTCTAAGTTTTAATTTCTAAGAGAAATGAGTGTATTTTTGAAATAAAAGTTTATTTTCTTGTTATTTAAATAATTTGACTTTTTAGAATGATGAATAATTTAATTTTTGATCCAATAAAATAAATTTTGATTAATTTGGAGTTGTATTTTAAAAGATATGAATTTTCTATTATTTAGGGATTTTTTTAGAATTTTTCTAAAATATTTTCAATTTTTTATGAAATTTAATTAGATTTGTTTAATTAAATTCATTTAAAATCATTTATTTTATCGCGTGCAGATGTGGCGGGAGCGAAAAAGCAGTGCCATGTGGTGACATATGAGACCGCCACATGTCACACTCGTCTATTTGTGCGCGCGTGTGAGTGTGCGTGTCTACGCATGTGCACACGCACGTGCCCGTGTGTGTATGTGATTAAGGAGAAAGCACTCTGTTAAGGATTTTTGCTAATTCCTTAGTCGCGTACCCATTATATACACGCGTATTCTCCTTAATTTTTTCCATGTGGGACTTTGTTTTGTTTTAAATGTGCTCAGGTGATGTGGCACTACGAGAAGCGTATGATTTGCGCTTTTTAAAGAAGATCGTCGATCTTCACTTAAGTTGGGGAGTACGTAGCGTAATTTCATTCGCCGGCGAATAATTTTTAAAAATGATTTAATCTCCACCGTTAATCTGAGGAGTTAAAACAACTTAGATTAAAACCGATAGAAAACGCATCTGAAGCGTCGGATCAAGATCAAACGGCGAGCGTTTCACGCGTAACTTATAACGTGCACGACATGGCAAAATCTCGACGGTCCATCTCAGATCCAACGGGCGTTACTTAATCGTAATGATTTAAAGCCTCGCGTTTTATCAGAGTCGTTGATCTAAGAATTCAATCTCGATCCAATGGTTACACCCAATTTGCCCTATAAATTGATATGTTCTTTGACATTGTAAATCATTCTTGGATGTTTTCGAGTAATCGAATAGTCTAGATACCACCATCCTTGAATCTCTTGCTTTCCATCACTTCTAGACTCATTTCCGCATCAACGTAGTGGTTGGAAGTGAAATTTTGTCAAAAGAATAGGGAGAATTTGGCTCTTGAATGCCAACGATCGTCTTCGAAATAAGGGAATGAAAAGCCTTTGATCCAGCAATCAATCGGATCATTTCGATTGCTATTTCAGGTTAGATTATGTGTTTTCTTCCTAATCTTTTGTCATGTATCATTAAATTATAATTTAGAATCGGAAATTAGATTAATTTAAAGTTTAATTTTGAATTTCTTCAATTTCGTGTTCGGAAATTTCTATGTAATTCGTTCTTTGATTTCTCCGCTAATCTTGATCCAAATTGAGTAATTTTTTATTCTGTCGATTTGTCTTTGAGTTCTCTTCCCAAATATATCAAAATACCTAATTTCTCACTAACAAATCGAGATCGTGAGGTCATTGAAAACACACAATCAAGAGTCAAAATTAATAACAAACTCATCAATTTTAGAAAATAAACACGAATTGAGGGGTATAGTGGTGAATAAGGGTCGAATCTACACAAAATTTGGGTAATTTCTGATGATCTCTTCAAATTTGATCAAATTGGATGGTGAAATGGTAATAGAAATTAAGCAACTCGAAGACGAATCCACGGAATAAAAAATCACTCAATTTGGATCTGATTTTGCAGAGAAATCATCAAGTGAACAGGAGGGAAATTTCTGAAATTGAAATTCACAAAAAACCAAAATTGAAAATGAAATTGACTCAAATTACGATTCGAAAATGAAATATATAGCTGTACGAAGATAGATTAGGATGAAACACGATTCCCTAACCCAAGATTGCGCTCGAATTGATCCAATTTAGTCTCCATATCAAGGCTTTTCATCAAAATTTGGATAACGCGATCGTTGATGTTCAAGCGTCGATTTCTTCTGTCTCTCAATGAAATCTCACTCTCAAGCACTCCGAGGACGTGAAAATGAGTCTAGAAGCGATTGGAAGCAAGAGATTCAAGGGATTTGGTGTCTAAATAGTTTGATTAAGTCAAATTTCCCTTGAATGCTTTACAATGTCGAAGAACATCTCAATTTATAGGGCAAAAATGGGCATAACCGTCTGATCAGCAATTCATCTTTGATCAACGGCTCTCATGAAACGCTTAGATGTGAATTGTTACAATTAAGTCGCGGTCGTTGGATCGCAAATGGACCACCGGGATGATGCCATGTCACGTGCGTTATAAATAACGCATCAAATGCCTGTCGATGGATCTTGATCGGAAGCTCTGATGTGTTTTCATCGGTTTTAATCTCAGCCGTTATAACTCCTTTGATCAACGGCTTAGATTACATTATTTTCAAAAGGATTCACCGACAAATCAGAATACGCCACGTACCCCGCACCTTAAGTGAAGATCTACAATCGTGATTTAATTGCGCGATCGGATGCTCCACGTGCTGCCACATCATCTCCCGCTTTTGATCATCGATCACGATTGATCAGATGCTCCAGATTGTGCCACATCATCTGCGTAGTTATAAAAATCCGAAAAATTGATTTTTCATTAGAAAATTCAATTTTTGATTCCAAAAAATCCTGAAAAATTCATTAAAAATTCAGAAAAATTTAGAAAAAAATTCAAAAAAATCCCTAAAAATTAGAAAATTCATAACTTTCAAAATATAACTCCAAATTAATACAAATTTGTTTCATTTGATCAGAAATTAAATTATATATCATTCTAAAAAATCAAATTTCTATTTCAAAAATATATTCATTTCTCTAAGATTTTAAAATATAAAAAATTAAATGAATGTATATAAAATGATTTCTCTCATTATTTAGCTTTTAAAAATTACTTATAATCTCAAATAAAAATAGATTATGAAATTATTTATGTTTAATTCATCATAATTAACGCTAAATTAATGTATTTTGATATTATAATGATTTTTTATAGAATGATAGATAAACTCTCATAAATATGATAACATGCGTAGGAATAGAATCTTTTATGCCTTAATATGCATAAATAATCATGTATTATCATGTCTATTTAGCATGTTATCACTCACCTTAATTCATCGTCCGATTTTATCAACTTTAAAAGAATACCTTGAAAATACCTTAATTCTCTGTGGATTCGACAAAGAATACCTTATTCACCACTATGCTATTCAGTTCGTGATTAATGTTTAAAATTGATGAGTTTGGTATTAATTTTGAAACAGATTTGGGTGTATTCAATGACCACACAAATTTGTTTCATCAAGGACTTCATGTTGTAAGAGATTCCTAGAAAGAGATTTCAAAGTTGATATACATAAATTATACTCATTGAATGAGCAGGTTCATGTATCAAAAATTACACTCAACTCTTCAAATTCAGTTTTGAAATTGATAATAGTACCGAGTTGAGGTAAAATCCACAAGAAGAAGGTTAAAAGATTGAAATAAAGGAACATTTTTTGGTAGTTTTTCAATTAAGAAAATGGAAATGATTGATGAAAAGAAGAAGTATGTGAGAAATAAAATAAATCAATCAAATGCTTCCAATTCATTTCAAATATTGAAAAACACTTGATCGATGGTGGAAATTTGATTCAGGTTTGAAAATATGAAAAATTTGATGAAACGGGGGAGAAAATGGAAAATATTTATGGAAAATGATTCAAATCTAAAGACTCACGATGAAAAGCACACTCTAGTGATGCTCTCTAATCAAAACACACATATGAGAGTTTGTACATTTCGCTCGGACTTGGTGTCTTGTATCCCACACAAGGAATGAATACATAAGAGATGCTCTATAAATGATGTTCCATGCACAAAGAGTGATCAATTGGTGCCTTCCTTACTCTTGTCAAGCCAATGCTAGAAGCACGTAATGAAACATTAAAAATCCTAATTTTTTTGCCTCAGAATTTGAATTAGCCCAGGTAGATTGGTAGGGTTTGAAATGACAATCATATTGGGTTCTTAAATCGATAAGTCATCCAAAATTTTGATCAAAACATCGAATGCACCGAATACATTAAATAAAATATTCAAAAACATTGAGGCACTAAGTCCAGATTATCCTATCATCTAGTATGTTTGAGAAAACATAATTAAAGGGTTTCCTTGAAGGAGTTCTTGAAGCCATTCAAGTGTCTAGCCTCTTGCAGTATACACACGATCTCCAGATAGTTTGATCTCCTCTTCAAAGTGATGAGTCGAATCTTCAAGGTCGTCGAATACACAGGAATCTTCAAGTGATGAGACGTGTCAAAAAAAATTTCAAACTCACCAATTTTGAGAAATAATCACGAATTAGATAGTTTAGTGGTGAATAACGTTTGAATCCACGAAGAATTAAGGTATTTTTGAGCTGTTTGATCAAACGAATGATGAATTGAGGTGAGAAATTAGGAAATTAGAAATTTTGAAAGATAACTCAAAGATTAATCCAGGGAATCAAAAATCACTCAATTTCAGTCAAGATTCGTGGAGAAATCAATGAGTAAAAATTAGGCAAAAATCTGAACATAAAGAGAGAGAAAAACCAAAATAATTTCTAAAATTAAGCTAATCTATCATTTGAAATTAAAATATAGTGATACAAGACTAAATATTCGGATGAAAATGCATAATATAACCCAAAGTCGCGCTCGGATTGATCCAATTGATCGCCGGATCAAGGGCCTTTCATTCGGAAAATTCAAAGATGAAATTCGGTATTCAAGAGAAGATTTTTCCCTATTCTTTTAACGAAAACTTGATTTCAAACACTCTCTAGACACAGAAATGAGTCTAGAAGATGAAGAAATCAAGAGATTCAAGGACTGAATTGTCTAAATAGTTCAATTTACTCGAAACATCCAAGAATACATTTTGTCGTCAAAGAACATGCCTATAAAAGAGGCAAATTTGGGCGTGGCTATTCGATTTAGCTCTTCATCTTCAATCAATGGCTCAGATGAAAATCTTGGATGCAAATCATTGCCATTAAGTCGCTTCCGTTCAATCTAAGATGGAGCGCTCACATTTTGCCATGTCGCGTGATCGCGTATGTCTGATTGTGAATAGTCGTTTGAGATGTCGCCATGCGTCCATTGAAGTCCATCTGACTCATTTAATATTAGTTGTTATAACTCCCCCAATGGACAACTAATATTAAATCATTTTAAAACAAATTATCACCCAATCAGAGTGTGTCGCATACCCCCACACATAAGTGAAGATCGATGGCTTCGATTAACTATGCGCATCAAATGCTTCCCATTGCGCCACGTCACCTGCGAAGATATAAAAAGAAAGATAGCCCCACATGAAAAAAATGAACGCGATTTCATGGGAATATAACGTATGCAGATTAATGGGCTTAGCTGATATCCTGAAAAGGTTGCTTAACCCACTAATTACACATACGCAAGCACACATATGTGAACACACGTGCACACGCACACACACGTGCACATGCACATA
Source organism: Lemna minuta (assembly GCA_024174645.1). Lineage (NCBI taxonomy): Eukaryota > Viridiplantae > Streptophyta > Magnoliopsida > Alismatales > Araceae > Lemna > Lemna minuta. The sequence continues at coordinate 11,567,969 of CM044107.1, forward strand.
CGTACACATACTTCACCACGTGGCATCTACGCATGTGATAACATGCTAAATTAACATGATAAAATATGATTTTTAATACATATTAAGGCATAAATGATTTCATTTACACGCATGTTATCATACTTATATGTATTTTTCTATTATTATATGAAAAGTCACTATATTCTCAAAAATACTTTAAATTAGGGTTAAAAATAATAATTTGAAGATGAATAATTTAATAACCCATCTTTATTTTGAGATTATAGATGTTTTTAGAGTTAAAATAATGAGAGAAGGCATTTATAGACATTTATTTATATTTTCCTAAGTTAAAATATCTTAAAAATAAATATATTTTTGAAATAAAATTTAAAACTCTCATTATTTATTAATTTTGACTATTTAGAATAATAGATAATTAAATTTCTAATCAAATGAAAGAAATTTGGATTAATTTGGAGTTATATATTAAAGTTATGAATTTTCTATTTTTAGGGATTTTTTCTGGAATTTTCAGATTTATTTTCGATTTAAAATGATTTAAATTTATTTAAATAAATGCAAAAAATGTTTTATTGCGCGCGGGCCCCGCTGGATGTCACGTGGCATGAAAGGCCACGTGGCAGTGCCACGCGGACCCGCGCAGCGCCTACGTGGCGCATTGTATATATATAATGTATTTATTTAATCTATATAAAATGGGTCTTTAGCCTGCCCTTTATGGGGAGGGTTATTAACCCTATAAACCGTCGGGTGTTATAAACCCGACGGTTTCCCAAATTATTTCCCGTGTGGGACTAACCCACACTCTACTTACCATGCAGGTGACGTGGACGCCTGCTGAACGTTGGATCGGGCGGAGCGCAGGATCTCGCGCATCGATCGCGTGATCGCGGACCACCGGTTCAATCAAAACCCACGTGGCGTTTTGATGGCGTTATAACGGCTGAGATGTTTCGGCGTGGATCGCATCCCAGCCGTCCGATCGTGATCCAACGAGCGTGATTGAAGCGTTTTATAACGTTTATCAAACAGGAGCATCTGGGCCCTTCATCGAAGCGTTTCATCACAGCCATTCATCAAAGCGATCGGACGGTTACGAAATGGCGCCCTATAAAAAGACATGTTCTTCACGATTCTAAAGCATCCGAGTTGAGATTTCAATCCAATTGACTGTCTAGACACCCCTCTCTCTCGTTTCTCTCGATTCCAACGTGTTCTACTCTCATTTCCGCACTCACGGAGCATTTGAAGTCGAGATTTGGTGCAGAATTGAGTGAGAAATCGCAGCTTGAAGCTCGTCGAGACGTTCTTGATAATCTTGGTGATTAATCGGCTTAATCGCGGTGATTTGATCGCAAAACAGGTTTAGTGGAAGCGGTTTTGCATGATTTCTCCTCCTATTATGTTTAATTTTTCATTAGATTAGGATTTAAAGATCAATTTTATAGAATTTAGCTCAAAATCGCGATTTCTTCGTTCCGAAATTTCTCTCCACTTCGAATTTCGATTTCTCCGCGAAAATCAAGTCCAAATTTGATGATTCTTGATTCCGTGGAATCGATTTGAAGTCTTCTTTCTTAAAATACCATTTTTGCCAATTTCTACCATCAATTTCTAGTCCGATTTGATCAAATTTGAAGATTAAGTCAAGAAAATCCTTAATTCCCTGTGGATTCGACCCATATTTACCATTATACCCCTCAATTCGGGTGAATTTCCTAAAATGGGTAAGTTTGGAATTAATTTTGACACGATACCACGTGAAATTTGACGACCTCACGGTTTCGTCTCGTCAGCATGTAGCCACGTCAACGTGCGATATAAAACAATTTTTAATTTTAAAAAAAATAAAAATAAGTCTAAATAAATTCAGAAAAATTCTTAAAAAAATCCTTAAAAATTAGAAAATTCATAACCTTCAAAATATAACTCCAAATTAATCCAAATTTATTTTTTTGGATCAGAAATAAAATACTCTATCACTTTAAAAAGTCAAATTTAATAAATAATTAGAGAATAAATTTTTATTTCAAAAATACACTCATTTGTCTTAGAAAATCAAACTTAAAAAATAAATAAGAATATAAAAGGTATTTTCTCTTATTATTTAACATTAAAACCTAATTATAATCTCAAATCTAGATGAGAATAATCTACTCTAAAATATATCCCTAAAATGATGTATTTTGATATTATAACTTAAAAATGTATGAAATGATAAATATGCACTCAAAGTATGACAACATGTATAAGAATTTATGCCTAAATTTGTATTAATAATCACATAATTGTATGTATAAATTTCATGTTATCACAAAGCTCTTCACCAAGAGAGAAAGAAAAGAAAAGAGAGAATTCTTACAAGGCTTGCATGCCACACCTTGAGTTGTGTCTATTCTCTTCATTACATTTGGTATGTAAATTTTTCATAAATACATTTGTAATTATGTTTATATCCACCAACATCCATACACCTTATATGTGTGACCCTCTAGGTCCATATATCTCTCTAGTTAATAAATCTATAGACGTAATAACATCTTATTGGTCAACCTTAACTAATTATTCGGATCAACATATAGATTAATTCATCCATGATCGATTTAACCCAATTCACAGGTTTAGTTGTTGGCCCGTTGGTTACCAAGATACACCATGTATTCTAGAAGATATGGAGTATATAAGAACTCCCTTATGGAACCTTTTCTATCATCGGTTACCATTTATATATAATCTTTCAACTCCACGTGTCTCATGATTGACCTAGGGTATGGTCAACTGTCAAATCCTAATCGATCACTCTAGTATTGATGTGTGTAAGAAATCATGGGGAGCTCCTTCTACGATATTTCCACTACCTTGGCCAAGGAATTCATCGCATATCATTCCTTGAGTCAATCTCCTCAAATACCGAGGACGAATGATCCCATCTTAACTACAAAATCATCTTCAAGGACTGACAAGACAAATCCGTGCAGCCATTGAAAACACATAGTGACGAGTCAAAAAAATTTCTAAACTCACCAATTTAGGATTATATTCATGAATTATGAGTATAATGGTGAATAAGGGTCGAATCTAGGGAGAATTAAAGTATTTTTGAAGTATTATTTAAATTTGATCAAATCAGAAGAAGAATTGAGGTGAGAAATTAGGGATTTTAGTAATTTTAGAAATAGAACTTCTCCAAGACAAATCCATGAAATCAAATATCACTCGATTTGGATCAAGAATCCCGGAAAAATCAAGCAACAAAAATCAGATAGAATTTCAAATCATGAAGAGAGAAAGTCAATGTGACTTGGAGAGTTGATCTCATGGGCTGCAATCTAACACTCAGTGTAGCCATATGTCACACAACAACAGAGGGATTCAATGGAGTCCATCCATTGAATCATTTAATTCTATTGGTGGCACCAATTGGAATGCTCAGATTTCACCAAGTGTTCTTGAAAAAGGAACATTTAGTCCCACATGGAATAAATAGAAAATCATTTTCACTCTGGGCACAATTAATGCTAATATTGAGGATTTTTGCTTAATATTGAATTTAATTAAAAGACTTCCCTACGAGGCACCATGCAAGCGTTGACTATGCGTTGCTTGGTGTTGCCTTGTCACGCCACATTAGCAAATGCAATGAAAACCATTTTTATATTTTTAAACTTTGAAAAATACTCAAAATTTCATATTAATTCAAAAGATATTAGAAAATGTCCCAGGACCATGAAAAATTAGAAAAATTCTAAAAAAATTCCTCAAACTTATAATAATCGTATCTTTTTATAGAAAAATCCTTTTTGAATTAATTTTTTGCCATTTTGCTCCTCTTTTTGTCTTATTTTTTCATCAAATCAATTTAATGTAAATAAGAAAAAAATTGCAATAAAAAGCCACATGTCTTTTTCTCATGTTCATCTCTATTGTCATTTGTCCACAACCTACTATTATGAAACTCACACAAGTATGATTAATTTCTACTTATTCAAACTTGAAAAATGCCAAACGTCAATTATGCATAAAATTAACCACAATTTATAAAAAATTCAACTTATGAATGATATGATATGATGAATGTAAAAATTTCAACAAAATATGATAGTATGTGTAATAAGGATGTGAATTATGTTTAAAAATCATTAAAGAGAAGTGAATTAGAAATGTGAAATGCATATCATCATAGAGCATCCACTGAGAGATAATATGGGACGTGTTTCTCAAATTGAGGTTTGCAATCGATATTATGTAGACAAGTATGTTTTCTTTTTGTGAATTCATTTTTTTTGGAAGGTGTAAGGACAGATAGTCCATGATCAGCCCTAAATGTAAGCGTGGACTCTTGGACAAATTCAAGGCATTGTCCATGTGAAGGATTTTCTTGGGGTTGTGGCATGTTGCGTTATGATTTGTGTGGTGAATTTACATTCTTAGTCAAGTTTCTTATGGGTAGTCTTTGAAAAGATACACCGTGTGGCTCAAGTGTAGTGATCAACAATGTAGTAGAGATGTTCAAATGGAGAGGAAAGGCAAGAGAGTCCCAAAGCATTGCAGTGGATCAAGTAAAATAGACGAGATGATATTTATCCAAGTGATATGACCCATACACAAACTTAGAAATAGATAACCAAGGTAAAGCTTTTTGAAGTTTAGAAAGACAAGGATGGCCAATTCTATGGTGACAAAAAGGGAAGGAGAGGGACTAGAAAAGAGAGCAAGAATGCTAGCAGAAGTATTGTTGGCTTTTTCCAAGGACACAACTATCCACTTTAGAAAAAACATGTACCACAAAGGCAAGACCAGACATCAAAGATATCATGAGTACCTAAAAAATGGGCTGATGCCCCTAAGTCCATAGAGAATAGTAGAGTGTTGGTACCTTTGATCCCAATAGAAGCATGAGTAATCAAAAGCTTAGTGAAAGTCTTTCCCTTCAATTTCCTTAAGTCATGATCATCGTATCAAGACATCCATGTGTTGATGAAAGATGACAAATGATTTTGAATGGTGGAATTTTTTATGACACATCAATACCATCTTTGATAGGCATGCCTTAGATGTTTCCACTTTCATTTGTCTCCTAAAAATTTTCAAGTTGACATCTCTTCATCAAGCCACTTATTTTTGCTCATCAGGTCACTCAAAGCATGTGCTCCATGTTACATCTTATCTAGAGCAGCCATCTCCTTGTCTACCAACTCAAGATCCTATCTCACGCTTGTGGAAAGGGAGAGGCTTTTAAAAATGAAAAATGCTTAGATGTAATTAAATGTTATTGCCAAAATTAGATGTATATTTTTAATTAAAATGAAAAATTCTTAGATGTATATTTTTAATTAAAATGAAAAAATTAAATGAAAAATGCTTAGATGTATATTTTTAATTAAAAAAATATTAAAAATCAAAATTTGCCAAAATAAATCTGATGGTTTTTTTTTATAATTAAATGTTATTGTACTCTTACTCAGATTTAATGATATTTTCCAAATTAGCATAAATCTAAATATAATGTCTATTTTAGTTGTAATTGTGATGATAATAAGCAATAAGTGAATATGGGATCAAGAAGGAGGAGATCTAGAGAGGGAGAAAAGAAACCTTATAATTACTTGATGAGAAAAGAAGAGGGATACATGGGTTTATATAGAAGAGAAGAGAGTCGATGAAGATGATAAGTTTATTTACTCTGAATGGATACATGGGAAGAGGAAGAGACATGAGAACATTGGAAGACAAGGGGACGGAGAGGTGAGGAGATAGAGATAGATGAATGAAGTGGGCTGGCGCATGATGGTCAAAATGGGCATCCGAAAAATATTAGTTATTCTTTGGAAAATGCACATCATTTCTCAAGAAGACCATTTGGTTTAATTCACCATCCCATGGATGAAGCCAATTTTAAAGGAAAATGAGAGAAAGCATATAAAATTCTTAGGTCATTATCATTGGAGATAGAGATGAGCATTTTAGATCATATCAACATGCATGGGATTTCATGCTTTTTGATTATGCGAGTTTGTGCCTTATCTTCATGGATGAGGTCAATTAATTCACACATAGAAGGGAAACGAGCAGTTGTTCTTCTCCCTATATTCTTTTATCTCTTTGTCGCATCTCTCTCTCTCACACACATCCCTCTGCCGAGGTTTCTCTCTCCCCTCCTCCTTTCTCTTTCTTCATCTCTCTTTGTTCTAGAAACTCTCTCTCCTAATCGCCGATCTCTACACTTAGATCTTTCGGATAGGCAGTTCAGTCTTTCTTGAAAAGTCAAGCCCAAGCCCAATCTATAACAGATAACTACTGCATCATCTCCCGGCATGGAAGATCATTCCTCGCGTCTGCACCGTACCTTTCGCCCTTCACTCATCCTCAACGTTATTTTCCCTCCACATGATTTCCCAGAATTCAAGTAGGTCCCCTCCTGCAGGAGAATTCCTCCCCTGCCCATCTCCCTCCTTCCCTTCTCCAAATTTCTTCCAATGGCGTCTGTTTCTGCGGTGCCCACTTTCCTTCCCCCTTCTATCCTTCCTGCGAAGAAAGAATTTTTATGCTTGAGCTTCGCTAGAACCTCCAATGTCCTCCCCAAAAGACCGTTATCTTTCTCTATTTTTCAAAATAGATCTCTTGGGTTTCTTCATCAGCGTTCCTTCAACAAACCCAAGAAGCCCATTTATGCTCAAGCAAAGAGCGACAGCAGCGTTTCCGCTCCTGGATCTCCAAATGTAGGTGAAATTCAAAAAGCCAATTAAGGAATCCCTCAAATTTCTCCCTTTAATTTTTTATTGATTATTGATAGGTGATTGGTGTTCTCCATCTCGCTGTTTCTCTGGGTTTGATCTTGGCGGCTGATAAGTACCTGAAGAAAGCGTTTACTGCGGCGGCGATCAAATTTCCCAGCGCTTTATTTGGAATGTTTTGCGTTTTCAGCGTTTTAATTATTCTGGACGTTGTTGCTCCATCTGCGGCTAAGAATTTGGAGAATTTCTTTGAGCCTGCTACACTGTTTATCCAGAGATGGCTTCCGTTATTCTATGTGCCCTCTTTAGTAGTTCTCCCTCTAGCTGTTAGAGACGTACCCGCTGCAGCAGGACTCAAGATTTGCTCCATTTTTAGTAAGTAGAAGTATTACTTGGGCGGGAGAATTGAGAGAAAATTAATTGATTTATTGAAATTATTTGATAGTTGGAGGCTGGCTGGCTTCTCTCTGTGTGGCGGCTTATACGGCGTTGACCGTCAGAAACTTAGTGAAGACAGAGATGGTAGAAGCTGAACCCATGGTCAAACCTTCACCTTTTTCGACCAATGAGATTCTTTCCTGGTCAGCCGTCTTTGTTTCTTCGTTTGCTCTAGCTCTATTTTCTCCGACAGCGTTGGGAACTACTGCGTTGACCAGTCTTCCTTTCCTCTTAGCCGCTACAGTTTTGGGATACATAATTGGATCTGGGTAATTTTTTTTTAAATAGTTAAAGAAGGGATCTTTTCTTTGTTTTTTTAATGGGTTTTTGATTTTTATTTTTTTAAGGTTGCCTTCCGATGCCAAGAAGGTTTTCCACCCGATTATCTGTTGTGCAGTTTCTGCTGACGTGGCAGCCATTGCTTTTGGGTATTTCTCGCGGTCTGGATTGGATGCCGTTTTAGGTTCAAATTCTTACTTTTCAAAATAAGTGATCAAATGGCTTTTATGTATGAACAATTTCTTTGGGTTTTTGCCTCTTTTTATGTAATTGAGATTATGTTCTTTTTAGGAGAATAGTCTTGAGAAAGAAAAAAGATTTCCACCAACATTTTCACTTATAGGTTTAAATTTTGGATCGAGTGGATGTGATTTACTAATCAATCTAGACTAAGGGTTCAATTGATCAGCTCTGGGGAGCTGCAATAAATCATGGATCCCAGCAGACATATGATCATAAGGATCCAGAAATATTGGCAACCATAAATAAATTGTACCCCATCATATTTTTAGAGAGAGGGAAGAGACTGAGAGAGGATTTAGGAAACATTTTAGCGAGAAGAGGGAGATTCATTTTATTATTTTAAGAGAGAGTGAAGTTCTCTGTTCCTTCTGCCATTTCTACCATTGTTGCCTTTGCCGAGCTGGGCTGTGGCCATTTGTTTGTTCAACAATGAGAGTGCAAATCATTCTTGATTTGAAAAAATGATACTGCACATTTTTATGTCTTATATAAATTAAAAAAGCCATTAAAACAGTTATTCTTACATTGAATAATGGGAAAACCATCTTGATCAAGCAGCCATCAAGTGGTTGTTCATATGTGATAAAGGGGCTAGTGATCGTGATCATGATTATGACAATCATTCCTGAAGGATTAATATTATTATCGAATATTTATAACAAATAATTATTCTTCATTTCTATTTTACTCACTAAAAAGGGTTTGTTTCAGGGGATTATCTGACCAAGAACCCAGCAAATCCCGGAGCAGGCGACATCCTCATGGGATTTTTGGGCTCTGTCATCATCTCATTTGCCTTCTCCATGTTTAGACAGAGAAAGGTTATTCTCAATCATTTAATCTCGTCAAATTTGTTTACTTATTTTAAATATTATTAAAAAAACCATTATTCTTTCAGCTTGTCAAGAGACATGCGGCAGAGATATTCTCATCTGTGGTGATCTCGACGATTTTTCTCTTCTACTCCACTGCCTTAATGGGTCGGCTTGTTGGGCTGGATCCAAATTTGACGATATCTATCCTTCCGAGATGCATCACTGTGGCCTTGGCTCTCAGCATTGTCTCCTTGTTTGAAGGTTACTTACAGTATTCTGTTCCTTGTTCAAAGGATATATCGAATTCATGGTTTTGTCTCTAATTAAAGCTTCATTTCTATTATGGGTTCAAGGAGCTAATGCTTCTCTAACTGCGGCCGTGGTTGTTCTAACGGGCCTTGTTGGAGCAAACTTCGTTCAAGCTGTTCTAGATAAACTTGGGTTCAAGGATCCCCATAGCCAGAGGGATAGCTACTGCCTCAAGGTAAAAAAAAATTGTTTGACTTTAGGCAATTGAGTTGACTTATTTACCAAATGAATGCGGTCAGTGCTCATGGGCTGGGAACAGCAGCGCTGTCGGCAAAGGAGCCGGAGGCACTACCATTCTGTGCAATTGCCTACGCGTTGACTGGTATATTCGGGTCAATAGTGTGCTCAGTGCCGGCAGTGAGGCAGAGTTTGATTGCTATTGCTGGGTAGAGATGATGCCAGCCTCCCTTGTTTATGGGTCTGAGGTTTTTGCGGGGAGTTGGTGTGCTGCAGGTGGTATTAGGAGATGTGGGGGTTCTTCAGTTAGTTGCCTCTTCATTGGCATGGACTGAAGTCCAGTATGTATGCTCAATGGGAGGACTTCATGTTGGGTTTGAAATTTTCCGTCTTTTTTAGTTGTTTTTGGGCCCTGAAATACTGCGTGATTTCAGTGACTTCTCGACTTCTTCAACATTTTTTATGGAAAATCTTGTTGACTATTCTAGATAAAGAATAAGGCAAGTGAAATGGAAAGTGGTCTGCAAAGAAGGAATCACCAAGCAAAAGAGAGAAAAAGGAGAGGAATCAGGAAGAGAGAAGAGAGAAAAGAGAAGACAGAGAGATCTAGAAATAGGTTAGAAAGATGGGTTCAAAAATCTGAGGGAACGAGGGAACAAATTGAGCTGAAGATGCAATTTAAAGGAAAGAGAAAAGACGACAAATCTGGGAGGAAGGAAGAGAAAGAAATAAAAAGAAGAGGAGAAGACAGAGAAAGAGAGAAGAGAAGAAGAAGAAATCTGCAAGACGGAGAGAATTGAAAAAAAAACTCTTTAGAGAGAAGAGGAAGAGAGTAGAGCGAGAACAATACAAAGTGAACTTCTCTCTGGTAGAGAGATAGAGAGAAGCAGAAAAAGAAAGAAAGAGAACCTCTCTCTCTCTCTCTCTCTCTCTCTCTCTCTCTCTCTCTTCCCATATTCTCTCCCTTATCTCCATCATCCTACCCAATACTCTCCCTTCTCATTGGCCTCTGTAACAATTTCTTCTCTTCTTCCCCTTACAGACTTAAGGATATCCTTCCCCTTCTTTCTCTGATCCCTCTTCCCTTTCATCCTCTTCTCTAGGGTGTGACATTACAAAAAGAAGGAGGTTTCAATCCAACACCATATCATCTTCAGGGTATTCCATCTCCACAAGGTACTTTCTCTTTACTCTTGTTCTACAGTTGTTTCAAACAATCTTTAAACAATTCTTGTTCTACCTTTGTTCTACATTTTCTTGCTCCTAAGATTGTGAGTGACCATAGGATAGCCACAATTCACATTTTTCTCTTCCCTTGTCCCAAAATTCAGCAACTTGACCTATCAATTGGTTAATCAATCCATGTTAAATGAATTAACTTTATAGTTTTAATCATTTAATTGGAGAATTCAGTAAAGAGTTATTTTCCCTATCAGGTGGATGTGTACTTGAGGCCAAGAGATAAACATAAGATTCTTGGAAGATGGGGTAAATATATTAATATTTTGGGGTTTTTTAAAAAAAACCTGTGTACTATCATTTAGGGTAAGACTTTGGGGGACCCATTCACCACTCATTCCTACACTCCCCACCCTTTTCTTCTCCTCTCTCCCTCAAACTTGTGGGATGAGAAATAGTGTGGAGATCCATATGGATCAAGGCTTCGCATGATGTGCAAGGAGACAAGATCTGATGAGATAAGATTGCATAGATACTAGCAGAGGTAGTACATGTTTGCAATTGCAACATTGAATTCAAGGGTCCAAAGGGGCTATCTATGTATCCGATTATGAGCAAGGTGATGTGATCATGTTTATTTAATTTTCTTGTGTTTTTTTTTTTGTTTTCTCTTAGGTAAGATCATGTGATTTATTTACTCTTGAATATACTTAATCATGCAAAATTGACGCCTCTTCTTGATGCAGGGAGTTTATGGCAAGATTTTAAAAGTCTAAGGATAGCTATTATACTTCATATTTTCTTCTCAAAAAATTTCTATGAATTTTTTTTATTATATCAATGCATATGACACCTACTAAGCTTCCAAAGGGTTACAAATCAATGGCATAAATTCTCATTATTTTGGCATGGCAATAGAACTTCAAGTAAGATCATCTCAATTTAGCTAATCATAAAGGTAAATCCTATGTTTCCACTTTTTTTTAATTATTTTTAAATACAGTTGACAACCAGAGATCAGGAAACAAATTAATTAATAAGTTATTTTGAAAGACTCGATAAAGTGAAAATAATTTCAAAATATAATATCAAAATTTGAAATACATGATTGATCTGATCAGCCAGCCCTTTTGATCTAACAACAAATACTTGTGTGGATATTATTCCATGTAACCGTATAAGGTTAAATATTTTATCCAGGTTTCATAATAAATGACTATTCATTGGTCATGTGGGACTATGTTTCTTTTTTTTTATGATTGTATCAAATTATTTGATATAAACCATTGATCTTCACTTAAAAGGGGTGGGGTCACCACTACACCATATTTGCTTGTTGATTATGAGAGTTTTCTCTCATGAGATGTGATTGGAGTTGCCCTTTGAAAATCAGACAGATCATGACCAACCTGATGGTTCCTCTTCATTGAGCTCACCAATCAGCCCACCACCCATGGCAATTTTGTAATACTCATATAAAGATCCAAGGAGAAAAATCATATTTGATGGTTCTTCTTCCCCATTGGCAATGACATATGGTGCATATCTGAGCATCCATCCCATCAAACACCATACTTGACGACCAAGATTGGTCCCTATGCCTAATCTTCGTTGGATGCCTCTCTCAGAGCAACATGGCATGATCTACGCTGGCCATCAGCTCATAAAGGCATGATTGGACAACTAGAATTGCAGCTAATTATTTTTGGGGGGTTTCTTCTTGATGTTTAAGGCTCTAACATGGAAAAATCTAAGCCTTAAAGACCCTCTTATACCTAGATTGAAGGGCTAGGCATCTGAATTGCTCATTGAAGGCTTTTTCAAGCCCTAAACCCTAAAACGAGGTTTGATCTTTTCCATTTTCACTTGGACTTGAACTCCTTAGGCCTAATTAGTGATGATTTTACATTGATTTCATGTTTTTGTGTGATATTTTGTGGAATTATCATTGGTTGCCCTCAAAATTCATGAGGATTTCTTGCTTGAGCATAGACCATTGTTGTCAAAAAATCATTATCTGAAGCTTTTGATGTGGTGACATAGGGTCACCTTTATAATGTTTTATAAGGTTAGTAATTGTTTCTTCCATGTACTAGATGTGAATTTAGGGTTAGATTAGGAGTAGGAGTTGGATTTTTTTAGTATATGTTTGATGGTCTTTCCATGATTATCTCTTTTATGATTCCAATGTTCTTTCTATGATATCTCCTTCTGTTCAACTTCTATTGATGCCCAAGTTTCTTAATTTGATACATTTCTTCTCCCTCTCTCTAAATCTTCCATTATCTCTATTCCCTCATCTATTTTCATCCCTTGATTTGACCAAATTTGATTGAGTTTTCATCTCTCTTCATCTTTAGCCCCATTTCTTGTGGATTTGACACATATTCATCATCTTAGTAGTGTAAAATTATTTTCATAGTGTATTTAGTTTAATTTTTATGTATATAGTGGGGACAATTTGTACATAATTGACTGCATATTTATGGTGCATCATTGTAAACATAACCTATCAATTGGTTTAAATTAATAATGATTAATTAATATATTTTTTGATTTAATATATTAATAAGGTTGACCAATAAGTGTTATTAGTTTTATAGAGTTCTTAGCTAATGAGATATAGAGGCCTAGACACTTACCAAAATCAGGTCAATAGATGTTAGCAGATATCGACATAATTTTGAAAACTCAAATAAAAAGTTCACGATATAAAAATCAATAAGTAGGGGGAGAATGACCAACCCTAAGGGTGTCAATGTTAGTGTTGTTAGAAATCTCCCCTTTCTTCTCATTCTCTTTTTGAGGATATCCAACCACTTGGAGATCATGTGGACAGTGTTGGAAGGGAAACACTTGAAAATTTTTAAGGAACTCCTTCAATGAATTTTATAAGTGTAAATGTTGATCTATATTAGGTAATATGATGATATGCTCCGGTGCATTGAATGTTTTGATCAAAATTTTGAGGGCTTATCAAGTATCAAATCCCAACATTTAATCTATTTAACATCTCCATGGTCAAATATATTAAGTAATAGACCATTTTTATCTTGAGTTTATGGATTATATATTAATATTAAGAGAATTGTAATATAAGAGAAAGAATTAGAACAAATAATTAATATCCACGAATGATTTTGACTAGTGTGGTCATATTAGCGATTCTTCAATAATAAACTCGTTTTTTTATTTTTTTTATTGTTAATGGCAATAAGTATACATAACTAAATTCATGATCTAATGAAAACATTAGATTGAAATGTGTTATTTTTTGAAATACATCAATGTTCTAAGGTCTAGGGATTTTTGTGAAACTTATTTCAAGTTATTTGGAACCAAATTAGGATAACAAGTCCAATGCAATAGAGTGGAAGCTCTCCAAGTGGTGAAATGCCTCCAAGCCAACACACCATGTGTTGTGGTACAAATGTTGGTGCTAAAAAATGGAAGGACATGCGGCATTGGATCATTGAACACATGATTTAATTGACATGGGTTCAGTGGATTTGAAATGAATTATTTGCTTTCGCTGATTTGCTTCCTCAAATAATGAAGCATGATTTAATTTGAATATTGGTGAATCAAGAGGTGACATATATTTGACCATCATGCACCAAGGAGCATAAGTTCAAAGATAGAAATTCATTTATCTCTTTGTCTCTCTATCCTTCTATATATGCTTTAAAATGTGCCATATAGCACAATCTAAGCATTTTTCACCATCTAGAGCATACATAAGATGATCATAGACTCACTCAATGATTGATTCCCATCAAAATCCTCATATCACTAAATGTGGAAAAATTTGGAACATAGAAAACCTGATTTTCATGGATTAGATTGCTCAGGTGAAACCCTAAAATTTGTAATGATTTTTTTCTTGATTATTTAAGGGAAATGCGACGCAACTTGGTGCACATTGCTCCCTAAATGAAGAAAAGCTTAGGCGGCTACTTAAAACTTTCAAAAGGCATCTCCTCTAATTTAATATGGGACATATTGGCCATCTTTGAGTCATCACATATCATTTAGAGGGCATTCTCACAATTATGACCAAAATCCCAATAAAATGCACTTTATTTTCTAATAAAGTCATTCTTGGATATTCTCAAATGACTTGGTTGAATGCCTTCCAAAATTTTGATCAAAACATCTAATGAAGTGAAATATATTCAATCGGATATTCAAAATATTAAGGCACCAAGAACAGATGATCCTATCATCTAGTATGTATGAGAAAAATATACTTATAGGATTTCCTTGATAGAGTTCTTGAAGCTATTCTAGTGTCTAGCCTCTAGTGGTATCCACATGGCATCTAGACCTTTAGATCTTCTCTTCAAATCTCTTCACCAAGAGATAAATATAAGAAAGGATAAAATTCTCACAAGACTTCTATGGGCACCTTGAGTTGTGATTGTTCACCCCCTATTTATAGATATTTGGTATGTAAATTTTTAATTAAAAACCAGCATACTTATGTCTATATCTACTAACATTCATAGACCTTATGTGTTTGACCCTCTAGGTTCATATATCTCACTAGTTAATAACTATATAGACTCAATAACACTTGATTGGTCAATCTTAGTTAATTATCTGCATCAACATATAGTTTAATTAATCGCGGATTGATTTAAGTTGCTAGTTTATAGGTTGAGTTGTCAAGCCGTTGGGTGCCAAGCATACTTTAGAAGATATGGAGTATGTAAGAACTCAATTATGGAACCTTTCATCATTCGTTACGATGCATGTATAATCCTTTTTTCCACACGAGACTCATGAATGACTTAGGGTATGGTCAACTGTCAAACCCAAATTAGTCACTCAAGTTAGAACTAATGCATGTAGGAAATTATCGAGAACTTCTTCTCAAATATTTCCACTACCTTGGCCAATGATTTCATCGCATTTTATTCCTTGAGTCAATCTCCTCAAATACCAAGGGCAGATGATCCCATCTTGACCACACAATTATCTTCGTGGACTTCATGTCTTATCTAATATATGACGTTTTAGAGATCTCATGGCTAGGGATTTGTAAATAAAAATAAAAACACGAGTATCCATCCACAAGATGAATTTTGTGTCTTAAGTAAAAGGACCACAAACACAATCATGACATGAATCAACTTGATTAATAGTTAGATATAATTATCAGTCAGGGATTTGTACGGATCAATTAAGTGAACTCTTTCTCCAAAGAGCACCAACTATCTATCTTCAGTGTCTCTACGCCGATGGCTAAAGGATTAGCCATACTCATCATATGAGTCGAATTAGATAGTGTTATTCTCTCCAGATAATCGATCTCCTTCTTGAATGTCTCACGAATAGGAATATTAGGAACAGATATTTAAAGACTAGTAATCATTGTATTATGATCTAATCATAATTCACTTATTACATATGCTCATAAAATTTATTGCAAACATCACACAGGAATGACAATGAATAAATTTCATTTCAATGAACATAAATTTGATACATGGAAGTGTGATTAGTTTAGAGGCCACAAAATATCTATTACCCTTTAGTTCTCATAGGTTTCTTAGTTATTTCCACACCCATTGAGCACAAGAAAATTAATATTGATGTGTATTTTTTTGCTTTAGTTTTCACTTACACAGAGATAAAATAATGAAATTTTTTTATCCTAGCATTAGTTTTCTTTTTAGATTAAGGCAAAATAAGCATTTTAGAGGTATTAGTCTCACATGGGATATATTCTTATTCTTTCTCTTCTCTCTTCTACATATACACATATGCTCTTTTTTATATATGTGTAGATTAGGGTTTTCTCTCTCAACATGTTATTAGAGCCAAGTTTCTCTTGGGGTTTTTTTCATTTAAATCATATTCTTTTATAATCATTATATTCCTTGTTTTGAGAGCATTCCAATGCCTACCATTTTTTCCCAATTGTGCATCATCTTTGCGCCTCCATCTAGTGTTTCTCAGTTTGTATACGTCCTTTTCGTCCCCTTTCGTGGGATATCTACTTTAGGATTTGTGTCGTTGTCACATCAATGGAGTGTGGATTTTTCAACCTCCACGGGTGTGTTTTTCTCTAGCACAATGCTAGAGGCGCTCACACCATTCCAGATGTCATTGTTTTTGGATTTCTTATTGGGCCTATCAATGGCCCATTAACCCCATCAAAATCCTTACAAAAGGCATTTTTGGAAACATCTTGGTCACATTAACTCTGATTTGGACCCATGAGGAGTCAAAGTTGGCTAGAAAATTTTGAGAAATCTTTTGCTCCAATTTATTTTGTGAGATCTAATCTTTATGTTTGCTAAAACAAGTACTTATTGCTGATACTTCTACTAAATCTCCCTTGGCTACACCGTCATTGGCTTTGATATCAGATAACATGCCATCTTCTACTATGCTGCCACTAGTGCCTCCTTATTTGGTAAGTCCACCTCTTTTGCTAGTTGATTTGACATCACTAGCTATCATTCTATAATAGCTTCTTAATTCAATCTGGTTATATCTTTGATGGCCTCAATTATGGTATGTGGGCATCCAGGTTTGAGGATTTTATTCAAGCCCATAATATGCTACATCATTTAATGTTCACATACTATACACAATGTCTCCTACTTATCCTATGTGGTTGCATCTTGACTCAAAAGTATTGACCTAGATGTGTTAGAGCATTTCTCAACCTACTATGTAGTTACATCCTATGTGGGTGCTACGAGATCTCTCTTTTTTATCGGTAGGGAATTTATCATGATTGAACTCACGATTTTTCTCAATTAGATTCTTTTGGGGCTCCCATGGGGTGTGCATATGCCTTTAAGGAATTTGCATAAGAGGGAATATGCTTAATGGCGTCTATTAGGGGGATGGTGATGGTAACCTTTTAGAAGACTCCTAGTAGGTGATCGTCAGGTTCATTTACCTTGGCTGTAAGGTAATTTAGTGCTTGAGGCTAAGGCACAAGAGGCTTGTATATATGTGGATTTGGTTTAGTCTTGGTCTATTTTTCCTCATCCTCGAAACTAATGTCTTGCTCTACCACGACAATCGGTGTTTCTATGTCAATCAAACCTTAGTGGAAGGGAAATTATTATAGGTATCCGGTAAGTCTTTGTGATAACATGCTAAATAAATATTATAAAATATGATTATTAATGTCTGTTATCATATTTATGTGTATTTTCTATCATTCTATGAAAAAGTCATTATAATCTCAAAAATACTCTAAATTAGGGTTAAATATGATGATTTAAAAATAAATAAATTAACAACCCATCTTTACTTGAGATTATAGATGTTTTTAGAACTAAAATAATGAGAGAAATTAATTTATAAATATTTATTTATATTTTATTAATAGAAAACACTTAAAAAAATAATTATGTTTTTGAAATAAAATTTAAAACTCTCATTATTTATCAATTTTCACCTTTTAGAATGATAGATAATTAAATTTCGGATCAAATAAAAGAAATTTGGATTAATTTGGAGTTATATTTTAAAATTTATGAATTTTCTAATTTTTAGGGATTTTTCTGGATTTTTTTGAATTAATTTTGCGAATTTTAATGTTAAAAATGAATTAAAATAAAGCAAAAAGGGTTTCAATTTCGCGCGGGACCCACGTGGATGCGACGTGGCACATAAGGCCACATGGCAGCGCCACGCGGGCCTACGCGGCGCCTACGCAGCGATGTGACATATACATTATTTATATATATATGGGTTATAGTACATATAAGCCTTCCAATTATCGGAAATACGCTAACTCATATATTTGACGTACATTATAAATTTGCAAGCTTTCTTTTAATTTTCTCCATGTGGGACTTAAGTTCCACACGACTATTTTGAGTGTAGGTGACGTGGTCAAATAAGGAGCATTGGATCAAGGGCTCACCGATTAGCGCGCGTGGATCATGTGGACTCGTGGTCCACCGGATGACTATCAAGCACACATACCTTAAATGAAGCGTTATAATGGTGGTGATTTAACGCGCGGGATGGGATCCAGAGCGTCGGATCGCGATCCAACGGCGGCGAGACGATGCATTTTTAAACTGTGAATGGTAAAGCCCAATTGTATTGAGTGAGTAAAGAAGAGATTACAAGCCTCTATTTATAGAGAAGAAAGAGAGAAAGATAGAAATATAACCCATGTGGGACTAATATCCTTGAGCATGATAAAATATGAGGACTTCCCAAGAGGTCCACCCATCCTAGTATTGCTCTCACTCAAGCACGCTTAACTATGGAGTTCTTATAAGAGCTGGTACAATATACCTTATAATGAGTTATGTCTAAGATGTTCTAATAAGCTATATCTAACACTCCCCCTCAAGCTGGACTATATAAATCAAACATGCCCAGCTTGGATCCTAAGCAATCATACGACACACCAATAATGCTCTTCGTGAAGATGTCGGCGAGCTGGTCTGATGATGAAATATGTGGTGTAGAAATAACTCCCATCAACACCTTGTCACGAATAAAGTGACAATCAATCTCAATATGCTTGGTCCTCTCGTGAAAGGCAAGGTTTCCAGCAATAAAGATAGCTGCTTGGTTATCACAATGCATAGGCATAGGCATTGGGGTCGTGATGCCTAAGTCTTGTACAAATGACTACAACCATACCATTTCATGAGCGGTGGCAGCCATAGCTCGATACTCAGCTTCCGCACTCGAACAAGAAACAACCTTTTGCTTCCGAGAATGCCAAGTGACAAGATTACCTCCTACATATGTGCAATACCTGTAGTAGATTTTCGATCTCCTTTGTCCCCAAAGATATCCAGCATCGTAATAGGCCTCGATACGAAGATGATCATGGCGTCGATATATAAGCCCTTTGCTAGGGGAACGCTTAATATATGCAAGAACTCGTAATGCACCCTCCCCAATGCACCATGCGAGGTTCATGCATGAACTCGACTAAGAATACGACAGAGATAAGTAATATCGGACGAGTAATCGTTAGATAGATCAGCTTCCCCAGTAGACGCCGATAGCGGTTGGCATCTGCCATCATAGGTGAGTCAGTGTCCCAAAACTTGGGCCACGCTTCCAAGGGTGATGTAGCTGGTTTACACCCAAGTAGTCCCGTCTCTTGGAGAAGATCCAAGGCATACTTTTTGTGATAACGCTAACTTTCCTGATTGGTAAGCAAACTCAATCCCTAGGAAATATCGTGGTGTCTTCAAGTCGCCTATCGCAAAGTGCGTTTGAAGATAAGTTTTGGTAGCACAGATAGCAGCCTCATCGTTACCAGTCAATGGAATGTCATCCACATATATTGCAAGTACCACATAGCCTGCAGATGTTGTCTGCAGCATCACTTGTCGGTTCAGACTTGCAAGGGTTAAAACCATAAGTCATGTGAGCAGACCACTGCAACTTAACAAACCAAGCACCAGGACTTTGTTTCAGTCCATAGATAGCACGACGAAGAAGACAAACACGGGAAGTCTCCCTCTGAGCAACATACCCCAGGAGGTTGCTCCATAAAGACTTGCTCTGTGAGATCACCATATAAGAAGGCATTGGAGACATCCAACTGATGAAGAGACCAATTTAGGTTGACCACAAGAGATAAAAGAACGCGTATAGAGTTCATGCGAACAACCGGAGAGAAGGTCTCAGTGTAATCAATGCCATGAGCTTGAGTGAATCCTCTAGCAACTAATCGGGCCTTGTGACGAGCCACAGTGCCATCTGGATGGTACTTTTAGGGTGAAAAACCCATTTGCATGTCACAATGTTGGCATCAGTGGGGCGTGATACTAAGTCCCATGTACCGCGTGCACTGGGCGTGATACTCTAGATCCATGGCTGCTTTCCACTCAGTACTTGGAGAGCTTCATGATACATATGGGGTAGTGACTCGTGAGGACACGGTAAGAGCAAAATGTACAGATAAGTTGGAGAAAAGGCGCTCATAAGAAACAAAAGTGAGCTATGGGATGTTGGGTACAAGCATGAGTACCCTTTCAGCAAGGCAATGGGTAGATGAAGGTCATCAAGAGGTGGATCATGTGGTGTGGTGGTGGGGGTAGGTGGGAGGATAGAGGGGACTAGAGTGTCATAGAGGAGGTAACCAAAGGAGTAGACCGACTCAGTGAAGGGTAGACAAAGGAGAGGAAGATGGATGAGTATGTATCACTAGTGATGGTGGAGTTAGACAATCATCGAGGTAAGCAAGGTAGGAGAGCAGAGTAGACGGTGTAGTAGAGATCCCCGGAGAAGGCGATAAGGAGGAGGGAGGAATAGAGGGAAAACCAGGGAAGATGTAGGGGCTCCGAGAGGAGTAGTAGACGAAGAAAAAGTAGGGAACATCTTCATGGAAGGTGACATCAACGGGAAGTAATATAACGTCGCGTATCAGGGAAGTAGACACGATAGCCCTTTTGCGTGCGTGAATAGCCAACAAATACTCCCTTTTAGTGCACGAAGAGCTAGTTTAGATAGAGATGGAGTATGGTCTTTGTACAAAGCGATGCATCCAAAACACACGAGGTGGTAAGGGAAAGAGAGAAGCATTGGGGAAAAAGAGCGAGTAAGGGGAATTGCACCTCCCAAAGGAGAGGAAGAGAGCCGATTATGGAGATAAGTGGCTGTCATGATGGCATCAGACCACAAATAATGCTGGAACATACATCTCATATAGTAAAAGTCGAGTGATGTCAAGTAATATGCGGTGTTTTTCTTTCCACAACACCATTTTGGGAAGAAGTGTAAGGGCAAGTGGTTTGGTGAATGATTCCTTGGTCAACACAAAATTGTTGGAGGGCTGATTGAAATCAAGTTCTAGGGCATTGTCAGTTCGAATGATTTTTGGTGTGGTGGAATGTTGGGTAATAATTTCTTGTGTAACTCGAACAATGTCAAGAACTTGTCTATGGTCTTTGATGAGATATACCCAGCTGACTCAAAACTATAATCATCAACAAAAAAACTATATAATATAGATGGCCTGAGGAGAAGGAACTCGAGAGGGGCCCCAAACGTCATGCAGTGAATCAAGCTCAAAGGCACGGGAGGATGGAATGGAGTCATGAGCTGGGTAAGGTGAGCTGATGATGTTTGCCCATTTGACACGACTCGACACTAAACTCAGTTAAAGATAACCATGGTAAATTTCTATTAAGTTCGAAAGACAAGGATGACCAAGTCGATGATGCACAAAATAGAAGAAGTAGTAGAAGAGCTAGAAAACAAAGCAAGTAGCCCGAGGGGAAGGGATGCACACAGGCTCAGATCCCACGACCATTCTCACGCCCCAGAAACCAATCTCCTGGCTGTATGAAGGTCTGAAGACACAATGGAAAGGATAGAAGATGGCAACACAATTAAGTGTACGGATGTAGTGACAGTAATAGAAAGAAGTTAGTGGAAAGCCAGAACATATAAAACATTATGTAGAGTAAGGGAGGGAGAGGTTTGAGTCGATCCATACCCTTTAGGATAGCAGAACGACCATCTGCAATGGATATGGGTGGATAGGCGGTGGTAGGGGTAAGGGAGGAGAGGCGAAGGGTTCCAGTCATAGGAGCCGAAGCTCCAGAGTCAATGACCCATGACGCATCTAGAAGCAAAGAAAAAGGCATGTATGACTGGAGTGGAGCTGTTGGCAATCGATGTAGGTGACTCGAGATTGCTTCCATGCTCGTATTCCGCTGGGGTGAAAGTCATTTTGTAGAGGTTTGACTGACGATGGCGTAGATATATTAGGTGGAGTCGGGCTTGGAGTAATAGAGGAAAACATAGCTTTTGAGCCCATTCAGCTTCCTAAACTCCTTCCAGCATACTACTGGGCATGAGTGGTCTTTCCACAATAAGTGCAAGGAAGATTTGCTTGCCTCTTAGCAGTGGGCCGTCCACCACGAGAAGTAGTAGCCTTGGAGTTACGCCCCCATCTCGTCCACTAGTACCGTATACCAGCAAGGCGAAGACGACTGCGTAACTGGGATGATGTAGAAGATGAAGGTCCAATGCTCGAAGTGACTCTAGCGCTCAAAGTGACTCCCGGTGCTAACTCGAAGAGCCGAGGAAAAATCGATGTCATATCTCGGAACTTGGGTACTAGAAAGTACTTGACCACGAATCTGGGAAGCAATAGATGGTCGCGAGCCACCGAGATGAGACTCCAACGATTAGCTCCTCACGATATCTTTCCAATGATGCGTAAATATGTTGTGGGTGGTTGATAGAGAGATAACTCTTGCACAAGTGATCGGAGGCGACCAAAGTGATCTTTAAGGACTCGATCACCTTGTGTGCAAGTAAACATGGACTCAAAGATTTCACCTTGTGCGGCTAATGTTGGTCTTGTTTGCGTACATAGTCTCTAATGTACGCCATAGTGTGCTCGCAGGTTTGAGACGTGAGAGAGGTTGAGCAATAGTTGGAAGAATGCTTTGACACATCCAGGAGCGAATAGCAGAATCTAGTTGATTCCATGTATCATAATTCGGAGAAGTTCTAGCAGGACAAGACTCTATCAAATGGTGTAATACGCGATGGGCAATGAGAAAGTCTTCAAAGCCAGTAGCCCATGATGCATAATTGTGACCGTCAAAGGTGTATGTCGGTCATGTTAATTGGCTCGTGATAGAATGTCGTGTGGTGGAAAACGCTTCTACGGGGGATGATATATGTGGTAAAGTAGTCGAGATTATCGGTGGAGCAGGTGGAGCAAGGGGACCCGTGGGTGAAAGTGGCAACAACTCATCTGATTGAGAAGATGCCATCAAACCCAAAAAAAAAAAGGCCTAATTGCAGTAGCCTTGAAGAGGGTAACAACAATGGCGGAAGGGGATCCGAAAGGCAATAGCAGTGTCCCGAGAGGGGTGGCAGCAATGGTGGCAGCCAAGAAGGGCGGTGGCGGGTACCCTATAAGGGCAGCGACGACCCAATAAGGGCGGCGGCGGTGGCCCAACAAGGGCAGCAGAAAAAGGGTAGGAGGGGAGAGGGGATACCTTTGGCCCTCCTGGGCTGCTGGCGAGGAAAGAAGTAGTGCAGTGGCGGCGGCGACTTTAATTGAGCAGCGGTGGCAACAAGGAAGAAGAATTTAATTTGGGCTCTGATACCATGTGAATGGTAAAGCCCAATTGTATTGAGTGAGTAAAGAAGAGATTACAAGCCTCTATTTATAGAGAAGAAAGAGAGAAAGATAGAAATATAACCCATATGGGACTAATATCCTTGAGCATGATAAAATATAAGGACTTCCCAAGAGGTCACCCATCCTAGTACTGCTCTCACCCAAGCACGCTTAACTATAGAGTTCTTATAAGAGCTAGTACAATATACCTTATAATGAGTTATGTCTAAGACCTTCTAATAAGCTATATCTAACATAAACGCTTATTTGTGTGGATCAATTTGAGCCCTTCATCAAGATCGGATGGCCACGACATTTTTGAAACAGTCCATGATGGACCGTTCCATCGTAACCGTCGATCGTTTCGATCGAACGGTTACGCCCAAATACCCTATAAAACAAGTTGTTCTTCCGATTTGTAAGCATTCGAGTTAGACATCAAGCAAATTGATCTGTTTAGACACCTCCCTTCTCGAATCTCTTGATTCCATCCTCTTCTACTCTCATTTCTGCGTCCACGGAGGGCTTGAAATCGAGATTTGGTTGAAAGACGAAGGAGAAATCGAAGCTTAAACTCCACGATCATGTTCTTCTCGTTTTCAACAATTAAGAGGTTTAATCATGTTAATTTGATTGCTATTTGGGGTTAGTGGAGTCGGTTATTGCTAATATATCATCCAATCATGTTTAATTTCAATTTATATTAGGATTTAAGGTTTAATTTTGTTAAAATTTCATCAATTTCGCTATTTACGCATTCCAAAATCTCCCTCTACTTCGAACTTCAATTTCTCCGCGAAATCAAGATCAATTTCAATGATTCTTGATTCCGTGGAAGCGATTTGAAGTTATCTTTCATAATCTACCATTTTCCCCAATTTCTACCATTAATTCATCGTCCGATTTGATCAATTTCGAAGGAAATATCATAAATTTTGCTTATTTCCCTTTGGATTCGACCCTTATTTACCATCATAAATTGGTAAGTTTGGAATTATTTTTGACACGAGACCGTGAAATCAAAGACCTCGCGGTTTCGTCTCGTCACTTTGCCACTTTGAAGGCTCGATATAGCTAGTGCAATCTCTATTGCCTCGTCATCAATATGACCATGGATCACATTGTGTGTTTGGCTTGATGATGCCCCCTGATTTCTTAGGTTGGCAATGACATGTGATGGTAATTGGTTAATATATGAAACTTGCTTACCCTTCTTGTTATCAATCACGAAGGAATGTTTGTCTTGACGAAGTCTTGTATCTCGTCTATGCGTGAGGAAATATGCCCTTGATCATTTGAAGGAGAAATGATTACTTGGATGTAAACTTGGGACTTTGGTGATCGAGGCTCTACCGAGGAATCGGAATAATAATTGTCTAGTGTTGAAGGATGCTAATTATTATTGATGACTATTAAGGAAGATGATATACTTGATAGTAACTTGCCTTGATATTATCTATGCGGTTGGTGTCCTTAGTTAATTTATGCGAGAACCTTGTAAAGTTCTTAGTTTGGCACGTTAGGAGTTCTCGCTTACATGAAGCAAGCACTTAGTAATGGACTCGTCTTCAAACAACATTGTCATCTTCAAATTGAAGCCTATTCAGACTCAAGATATGTGGGTACAGAGCAGATCGTAAGTCTACTATTTACTGCACTTATATCGAGGACTATCTAGTCACCTAGTGCTTTTAGAAGAAAAAGATTATTTCTGATCCTAGTGCGAAGGTAGAATATCTGCTCCATGATAGTGATGTAGCCTAGAATGGAGACCAAGGCTTTATTTTTTAACTTCAAAGGCCCATTTCAAAGTTATTGGACCACGGAGAATCTCAAGGAGCTGATAATATTGTTAGAAGATTCCCTAGAGACACACAAATACTTTTTGTTAGATCTACAGTGCCAAAATCTGCAAAATATATTTGCCAAGTCCTAGAAATTTTACCTTTTTTCTTTTTGTCAATTTCTATCTTTGACATAGTCATTTTGTCAAAGTTGTATTTTTGAATACTTTTGTGTTGTCTTTTCATGGGTCAAATCACTTGAACAACCCTCCAATATTTTAAGGCCTATATAAGGTCCCCCATTGCAACCCTTGAGGACACAATTTTCAATGAAGTTATCCCATTGTGAGAGCTCTGCTTTCTTTCTGAGTGTTTTCCCTACTGAGAGTGCTCAAGTGTTTGTGGATTCAAGGGTTGAAGAGGTTAAGTTATGTGGATTCAAACTTTAATTCTTCTTGAATAGCAAGGTTTGTGGATTCAAGCTCACTGTTCGTCATTGTTCATGCGCTAAGGCTGCATCAGATAGGTACTACCTCGTGAGATGATATGAGTGTAGTCTCTTCTTCAAGAGTTGGGTGTTATCATTTTAGAGAAATATGTCTATATATTATGACAAACTAAGCTACTATCTTTATTACCAACAACCTACATTTCATGAGTGCACGAAGCACATCAACTAAGACTATCACTACATCTAGGACAAAGATATCATCTCCAACTCGAGAGGGGGTTTTAGAGTAAAAAGCTTAATAAGCCTTTTAGAGGCATTAGTCCCTTGTGAGACATATTCTTACTCTCTCATCTATATAAACACATGTACTTGTTTGTTAGTACTTATCAATTAGGGTTTTCTCTCTATATATGTGCCAATTTCTTAGTGATTTTATGTTATTTGGGTGATGTTTTCTCTATTATATACTATCAATTAGTGGTGTGTTAGGTTGTAATATAATTTTATACTATGTGATCATTTTCTCCCTCCCAACTTAAGATATTCTCTTTCTCACCCATCTCTTCTCAATTTCTCCTTTAAAAAGGCATATTTCCCTTGAAGCACAAGTACACAAACTCGAGGGACTTGTTAACCTGTGGACTATGTATTTCCTTCAGTCGTCTCCTCTCATTATGAAAGGTCATCGGCTTCCTCACTTCGCATTGGAATGTAACTTCGTTGTCCATTGATTGTAATTCTTCAAGAACTATTGAAGCATTCATCTCCTTCACAGAGCATTCATATCCTTCAAGAACTATAAATGGAATAGAAGTGCATGGTTAATAATTATGGAAAGTATGTAACCAGATAAAGGGGAAGTGAAAAAAAATCTATAGACTAAGAAATTTGCCCTATTCTCTACTGATTTGGTGGACAAATTTACAAGGGAAACCCTAGAATGATTGCACCGATGTGGGCTCATGGAGTACCATGATGCATGACATGCGCAGACATGTCTATCTTTTCAGAGGGAGACTGTTCCTTTCAGTTTCCCTTGAATTACACGCCAATGGCGGGCCGAGGACAAACGGATTCCATGAAAATGATGGCGCTTTTATTTGGATGACCCGCCAGCCCATGAGTTACCCCCGACGAGGGATATGCGAGGTTTGAATTTTGAAAGGCGGGCGGAAAACCAAAATCCAGATACTAATGGCGGCGTTCCTCCCTCCTCCAACGAGAAGAAGCGCGGGCATGTCTCTGAAACTGCAACTTAACCCCCCCAAAATTCGAAAAACCTCGAAAAAATGGCGGACTCCTCTTCCCCCTCCAACCCCCGTCTTTATCTGCCCCCGTCCCTTCTTAAAGCCCGCTCTTCCTCCGGCTTCTTGGGTCCGGTCGTCTCCTTTCCTTCCTCCGCCCCCATGGCCGACAAGGAGAACTCTCGAGTCACCCGCTCCATAGTGCGGAAGAGGGCTCGCGACTCCGCTCCCCTCGTCTCTCGCGAGGGTGCGAAGCGGCCGCGAGTCGTCCTCGGGGAGCTATGCAATCTAGCCGACC
Organism: Lemna minuta; assembly: GCA_024174645.1. Taxonomy (NCBI): domain Eukaryota; kingdom Viridiplantae; phylum Streptophyta; class Magnoliopsida; order Alismatales; family Araceae; genus Lemna; species Lemna minuta. Next base: position 11,595,004 of record CM044107.1, read on the forward strand.
CATCCGCTAGGCCCCAGGAAGACCCGTGTAAACCCAAACCCCGTGCAAGAAGGAAGAAGCCCTCAGATGCCCCCAAGATCGAAGAGGCGGAGAAGCCCCTTGGTGTCCTGGATGTTGATTTCGGCAGCGATGATCCCCAGCTATGCCCCCAATACGCCCTTGACATCCACCAATACTTCCGTTCGATGGAGGTGAGCCCCGCCGATCTAAATTCTTGGATACGATTCATTGTATCTCTGAGTCCTTGAACGTCGCCATGATTTAGGCGGAATCGAAGAGGAGACCGCTGCCAGATTTTATTGAGGCGGTGCAGAGGGATGTGACGCCGAATATGAGATCAGTTCTCGTTGATTGGCTCGTGGAGGTCGCCCAGGAGTACAAGTTGCTGTCGGATTCATTATATCTTTCTATATCTTATGTCGATAGATTTCTTTCGGCGAATCCCATCAGCAGACAGCGGCTTCAGCTCCTGGGCATTTCCTCCATGCTCATTGCATCGTAAGAACAGATTTTTCTCCGCCGTTGCTGATGACGGCATCAAGATGATAAGCTTTTATTCTGCTGTTTACGCAGGAAATACGAGGAGATTACCCCTCCTCACGTCGAAGATTTTTGTTATATCACCGATAACACATACACCAAAGAAGAGGTACTTTTTCCTGGTTCAATCTTCTTGCCTGCCGCGCTTTTCTTGTTTTGAATAGAATTCAAGAACTCGCAGTGGCTCCTGCAGGTGGTTAGAATGGAACGCGAAATTCTGCTATTTCTCAAATTCGAGATGGGCAATCCAACGATCAAGACGTTCCTGAGAAGATTCATACGCGCGGGCCAGGATGACCCCGAGGTGAATTTTCGGACTTAACCTCAATCCAACCCAATCTTTTCAATGCTAGAACGATAGATGGCAGTAACTTACCTTCATCTGTATGTTGCAGTCTCCTAGTCTCCAGCTGGAGTTCATGAGCAGTTATCTGGCGGAGCTGAGTTTGTTGGATTACAGTTGTGTCGGATTCTTGCCGTCGATAGCCGCCGCTTCCGCGGTCTTTCTGGCGAGATTTACCCTGAATCCTAACACTCATCCTTGGGTAACTACGAATTGCCCTGAATATCATGTTCATGTTCGAATTCAATATTATCTTCATAATTCTTACGGCAGTTGAGCACGAACATGATGATAATCAACGTTTCTGATCTTCAGACGCATACTCTACGGCATTACACCGGGTATAAACCGTCTCAGCTTGAAGAATGCGTGCACGCCATGCATGAGTTACAGATGGGAAGGAAAGCCGCATCGCTCGTTGCGATCCGAGAAAAGTACAAGCAGCACAAGGTTAGTTGACTTTATTTTTCGGGGTCAACTAAGGGAGAGCTGACAAATCTGGTTGAATCTTTATGCAGTTTAAATGTGTGGGCACGATGCCGTCTCCTTCAGAGATTCCTCGTTCATACTTCGAAAACGTCGATCTTTAAGGCTTACAATGAACAGAAGCTAGTGAACAGAGCAATCGGTCGTCGTTTCCTCCCAATCGTAAAATGGAAATCCCGCAGGAAATAGCGTTTTCCCGATACAGCGAAGCTGCCATTGCACGACATTAGCGTTTCCTCCAGGAATTTTGAGAGGTCAACTTGGGGGTAGACCGAGATGGGAATTCGTGCTTCCGCTAAATGTGCGTGATTCACGACATTGGAGATACTTTTGATACCATTTTTCTTACAATTTTTTTATTTTTTTTCTTTTGATACCGTTGCTTGTAAAAAAAATGCTATTTCAGTAATGAAATACAGGAAAAATGATCTATCTAGGCAAGTGCATGTCTCACAAGAACACCGTGCGTGATTGTCTGGTCAACGTTTCAAATCTCATTCGGGTAAAGAACAGGCCCTTGAAATTTCGTCCCTCGTCAACGGGTCTTCTTTGAAATTTCTGGTGATTGTGGTCTCGCTGCCCGTAAATAATCAAGTCTTAGAGATGAATCAGGAGAGAATCGACCCCTTCAGGCAAAGTGCATGCTTCACAAGAAATAATCCGATGTATAAACTAGTAAGTAGAGATCTGGAAACATGTCTCATAAAAACGCATTTCGGCAATAACAGTCCTTTATTCCCCGCAGTGTCTTCTGTTCTTCCCCTTGAACTCCTGTTTAAGGGGAACCACCTTCCCTCTTGCTTGCTCTCACTCTCACCTTCTGTTCTATCTCTCACTCTCCCCCCTCCTCTTCCCACCCTCATGCTTGCTCTCTTCCTATTCCTCTCTCCCCCCTTCCTCCTCTTCCCACCCTCTTGCTTGCTCTCTTCCTATTCCTCTCTCTCTCCCCCCTCCCCCTCCTCTTCCCACCCTCTTGCTTGCTCTCTTCCTATTCCTCTCTCTCCCCCCCCCCCTCCTCTTCCCACCCTCTTGCTTGCTCTCTTCCTTTTCCTCTCTCCCCCTCTCCTCTTCCCTCTTGCTTGCTCTCTTCCTATTACTCTCTCCCCTTCTAGCGGGCTCTCTCTCCAATGCCAACAACTTCTATCCACCATTTCCCGCCCAACCCAAAATACTCACCGACAATTTGGCAAATTAATAATTCAATTTACATCAATTGATTCCGCCTGATAAGAAGTGGCCATTGCTACCTACCTTCGATGTGCAGTGTGCATCACAGTCTGTATAGCACAGACCATTCGACTTCCCTGATTCGCTTTGTTCTTGAACAAAATACTCCGCATGTCGTTGCGAATTCTTAAACAGGTGTGGTTCATGGGACGAATTAAAAGTGGATTTTTAGATTTGATGGGGGCAATTTTGATTGAAAATACCCTGAGATTAAGCTTCTTCTGCTTTCGGAAACTCCGACAAGTCCACCGAATGAAAGTTCTGATGCCTGCAAGATCAATGCCATCAACCGCAAATTTTGCGTTGAATTCTGTGCCATTATATGGCTTGATGGGATATGGTGCTTGTCGTTTCTGGCAGCACATACCATGGAGAGAAAAATGGCGAACATGTTCCTGTTTCTCTTGAATGCGATGGGAAAAATCGTCGTCTCGTGTAACAATCCAATGGTGTAACGATATCCCTTGAAGGTCCTTTTGGGAGCGAGAAACAACCCATTTGGTGGGCTTCAAAAGCAACATTTCGAGCAGAGGCCTCTTCCCCGAGAGAGCTCGAGAAAAAGGTTATTAGAACTCTGGAGATTTGATCCATAGAAAGTGTTCTTCGAACAGTCTCAAGAGGGACTCTCTTCGTGATAGGAGACAGAGCTTTGAGATTCACTGTTAGAGGATTTTTTCAACACGGGTTGGTGAGAGTTCTTCCTTGTACTTGTCTTCAGGTTGTCATGTTCAATGGTCGTTATTTCCATATATTTCTGAGTCCTAGTTCCTCACCCCTCCTCCATTAGTGAATATGCAAACTTCGGGTTCGACCTTCCTGGGTAGAGAGAGAGAGAGTGCATGATATCCTGATCGGGAAGGTGCTGCTTCCTGCAATCTAGCTGTTTCTTTCTTCACGCCTTCTTCACGTTATTCTCATGTTTATTTCCTTTTTCTGATGATTTCTTAGAGCATGCCTTTTCTGTCTACTTTCAGGAAGTTGGAGAATCTAGGAGAAACGAGTTCATCTGTGTCCCTGAGAACTACTGCACGTGTTATTCGTTCTCTATGACATTGTGAGCGAGGGCGAAGAGCTCGGTGTAAGCGCTCCAAGCTAACGTTTAAATACTCTTTTTTTTCCGTCTCTGAGCCAAGACTGATTTGCGCCATTTATTCTCTGCCGTCTTCTAACCTTTGATGAGCGGCAACCAGCTGGTAAACAAAGCATTTACTCTACAGCAAGGTGATCGCTCTCTACTCAGTTATGCAAACGAATCAAGTTCCATCTTTAGCAAATAAGACCGGTATCGACCTCATGTTTCTAGCTCAGGAGACGAGATTACAACCTGATGGATAGGGTCTATAAACTCTTCCAAGATTTGAGACCATAATTCAAAGGAACCAGAAGCTAGTTGTACAACAGAGAGAGTCTTCTAACCTTTGAGGATGTGGTATCTCAATTACTGAATGAAGAAATCAGATTAAAAGACATGAAAGGAGGAGAGAGCTCAGGTTGTGCAAGAAATACAACAACTCAACAAGGTCCACATCCACCTAATAACACCAAGAAAGGGCAAGTGTAGAATAAAGAGAAGCTCCTGTATAATTATTGTTAGAGAAATGTGCTAGAAGCTCCAGGGTAGGACCCCTCAAGCTCGCATGAAGACACGTCCATCTCAAGAAGAAATGTCAGGGGGGGGCAGCAATGGATGCCAGGGGAACAACAATGGATGAAGAATTACACAAATCCACCATACTGCAACAGAGTACAACAATATTTGATCAACCACAATTCTCAACCTCAAATGAACTCTCATCATCCTCAAGAAATGAGGAATCTCCAACAGCAAATGCAGAATCTTCAACAATAGATGCAACATCTTCTGTCCACTCCAACTCCTCTAGGATCAATCATTGGATCAACCTCCTTAGAAAATTCAACTAAAAGCTGAATTTCATTGGTATTATCATCATTATCAGCAGACAACTCGCATCAGAACTCTTGGATCCTAGATTCAAGAGCTATTGATCAGATGACTCCAATAGCAGATATGTTTCTATCATATGAACCATGCATCACGAGGCAGAATTTACAAAACGCAAATGGTACAACACTAGCAGTTGATAGAATTGGCAGCATGCATGTGGAACGAATAAGTTTACTATCAAGAGCCCTACACATACCTAGGTTATTTTTTAGTCTAGTTTCAACCCACAAGATAGCTAAACTAGAAGAATATGGAATTATATTTGTTGATACTAACATAATGGGTTGACTAAGAGGAAAATTGGGGATCTAATGGATAAATGTAGGACATTAATGTAGCATGCTAAATTTCCTAAGAATTCCAATTGAGATCTTGGAAAGCGTATTTCCTATAGTAAGATTGAGAACATGCCTAACATCGAGAGTATTCGGGTGTATATGCTACGTTCACTCACAAAATTTGCCATTAGATAAGCTCTCTGCCAAGGCTTTGAAATGTGTGTTTTCTAGGGTATTCAAACACTTAGAAGGGGTACAAGTGTTACCAACCTTCAACTAGGAAGATTTTGGTCACCAAGAATGTTATCTTTGATGAAAACAATTTCTGCTATAAATCTAATGCTGAAATTCAAGGGGAGCAAGCAATCACTACAAACCATATGTCAACTCCATTACTCTTCATTAACACGATTGATGAGAGAGTTATAGCTCAATCCCAAGAGGATCAAGTAGATACTAAGAACCAGAACTCAGAAGAACACCCCCTATCAATACCTTTGATAAACTCAATTATGTGTGTTTTTCGTCCTTGTTGTGTATCAATTTTATGCAATATAATTTATATTTCCTTGGCTGATGTAATGATATTATATGTTCAAATAAAAGGTAAGAGCGTGAAAAGAAGCAAGAGCGTAGAAAGAAGTGCGAGCAAAAATGGGGCATGCAGAGATCAATATGAGTGATAAATTTTAAGTTTCTTTATGAATTAAGAGAGAAATCAAAATTTAAATAGAAAATTAATGTAAAAAGAAATGAAATGGGGGTGAGATGATGGCAAGGTGAGAAGAGTGGTCGGCAGTTGTGACAGATCAAAGCCCAATAATAGAAAGAGATAGAGAGAGAGAGAGAGAGAGAGTTGCGAGTGTAGATAATGTCAAAGCTTCTACATTAAAATAAAATACAAAATAAATATAACTTTACTGTTCATGGAGATGAACACAAGCAATAACTCAATCTGGATTGTTACACAAACCTTGGCATGATGCCCATCTTAGGCCAAGTGATTCTGAATCTGATCCAACCATGATCCTAGCTTGATTTCTTCTCTACTAAAAGATTGAGCATCAAGGAATGCTCTCCTTGGGCCTTAACCTCCTCTCCTCTTTCTTCTGGTAGCCTAATACTAAGAGAGAGCCAAAAAACAAGAGAGAAGAGGGAAAATAGAGCCTTATATAGAAAAGGTCTTTTAAGGTTCTAGGTAATCAAAGATGTAGATCTTTCACTCTTATGATCAAGGGTGGATATGCACCACCCCAAGGACGTCCAAGGGTGTAATCATCTTCTCAAAGAGGTAATCTTAGCCATTAATGAGGTGGCCCAACCCCCCTTCTAAAGAATGAGTCTCATCTCTTCAAAAAGAGATAATAACCCCTTCTTAAGAACATGAGTCCCATCTCCTAAAAAGGTGACACCCAACTCCTTCCTATGAGGAGGACATCCAACTCAAGAGGGTGACATTCACTTCATTTTAAATATAAAATAATTTAATTTGAAAGGATTTTAATATATTTTGGTCAATATTTCCTAAAATAGAGAAAGTTGACCAACATCGACTTACCTTGACTTAGCTTAGAGAAGTAGTTATCCCTAAAGGATAGGATGATCTCTATAATTATTAAAAAGATGATTTGACCACCTTAAATTATACCCTTTGACTTTCGGGATTTAAAGTTGTCTTGGCCCTTAAAATGATGAAGAGGTCATTTTCTCCTCTCTTCCATTTCAATTTGTCTTCATATATTTCCATATATTTTCCTATGTCCTTGCATCCATAAAACTCATAAAAATATGAGAATTTAACCACTTGACTTCAAAGAAATCAAATGAAGTTAGTATCGAGATATAAAAATTAAAGGAATGATGCATGACGAGGAATATTCATTTTTATACATAATCAGTACTAAATAGATGCAATTAATACGTGTAATTATGTAATTATGTAATTATTCAATTTATACATGTAATTATGTGATTATTAATGCAAATTTAGGCATAAAACATTCAATTCTTATGTATGTTATCATACATTGAGTGCATATATATCATTTCTACATTTTTAAGTTATAATATCAAAATACACTATTTTAGGGATAATAATGGATAATTAAGAGAAATATTTAAAGATTAGATTATTCCCATCTATTTTTGAGATTATAATTAGGTTTTAAATGTTAAATAATGAGAGAAAATACTTTTAATACACTCATTTATTTTTCTAAGCTTGATTTTCTAAGAAAAATGAGTGCATTTTTTAAATAAAAATTTATTCTATTGTTATTTATTAAATTTGAATTTTTAAAATGATAGATTATTTAATTTTTTATCTAACAAAATAAATTTGGATGAACTTGGAGTTATATTTTGAAAGACATGAATTCTCTAAATTTTAGGGATTTTTCTAAAAATTTTATAAATTTATTTGGATTTATTTTTTTAATTAAAATGAATAAAAATTGGATTAAAATTGAGCTGACGTGGCAGCTGAAGCGGCAGAGCAGTTTACGTGTTGCCACTTGGCGGCGTGGGTGCGACGCTTTGTACACGTGTGTGTGTGTGTGTAAACGCGAATCATTAGTGGGTTAAGCATCCATTAATGGATTTTCACTGACCCATTAAGACCACATACCTTGTACACACATAATTTTTTCATGATTTTTGCCATGTAGGACTATTTGTTTTTGTTTTTATGCGCAAGTGACGTGGCGAAATGTGGAGCATTTGATTCGCGTATTAAATTGAAACCGTCAATCATCACTTAAGTCAAGGAGGGGGTACGCAACACATTCTGATTGTGTGAAGATTTGTTTTAAAATATTTTAATCTCAGCCATCGATCTGAGGAGTTATAACGGTTGAGATTATATACACCTGATGGACTTCAATAGACGCGTGGCCACATCTTAGACGTCGATTCTCGATCGGACGGACGCAATCGTGCAATGCTTCTTCTTCACGCGCGAGGTGGAAAAATTTGAGCGCTCCATCTTTGATCGAACGGACGTGATTTAATGACAACGATTCGCATCCACGCATTTTATCTGAGCCGTTAATTGAAGATGAAGAGCCAAATCCAACAACCACGCCCAAATCTGCCTATAAATATGCATATTTTTCGACGATAGAAACTATTTAGGGGTGTTTTGAGTCATCGAACTATTTAGACATCTCAATAATTGAATCTCTTGCTTTCTTCGTCTTCTATATCAATTTTCGCGTCCAAGGAGTGTTTGAAAGTGAGATTTCGTGGAGAAAATAGGGAGAAATTGCTTCTTACATGTCGACGATTCTCTTTGAAATCAAGAAATAAAAAGCCTTTGATCTAGAAATATTGGATCATTTCGAGCGCTATCTTGGTTTAGAATTCATGTTTTCCTCCTAATATTTCTTCCTATAAGATCAGATTTCATTTTCGAATCATAGATTAGGTTAATTTTATATTTAATTTTGGTTTTCTCTCTCTTCGCGCTTTAAAATTCTACCTAATTTTTGTTGTTTGATTTCTTCGTGAATCTTGATCCAAATCAAGTGATTTTTTATTCCGTGGATTTGTCTTTGAGTTATCTTACTAAATTTATCAAATTCTCTAATTTCTCACCTCAATTCATTGTCTGATTTGATCGAATTTGAAGAAATACTTCAAAAATACATTAATTCTCTATGGATTCAACCCTTATTTACCACTACACTCTTAAATTCATAATTATTTCTCAAAATTGGTGAGTTTGATAAATATTTTGACATCTATCCGTGTGTTTTCAACGACTGCACAGATTCATCTACTCACCGAGCATGCTCATTTCATAAAAACACTAGAAAGTTATTGACAAGCGAAGACCACGCGGTCGTCGATTTCACACGGTCTCATGTCAAAATAAAGTCCAAACTTACCAATTTTGAGGGGTATAATGATAAATAAGGGTCAAATCCACAGGGATATAAGGTATTTTCGAGAGATCTTTTGGAATTTGATCAAATCGGACGATGAATTGAGGTGAGAAATTAGGGAAATGGTGGATTTAGAAAGATAACTCAAAGACGTATCCACGGAATCAAAAATCACTCGATTTGCATTAGTAATCGCGGAGAAATCAAAGAGCGAAGTGGGATGAAATTTCCAAAAATTGGAAGAACTAAAACCGAAAATTAAAGACTAAATTAAACTAAATTACGATCCTAAATTAAAAATTGATAATACATGACGATTGATTAGAGGGAAAACATATATTCTAACCTGAGATAGCGATCGAAATGATCCAATTAATCGCCGGATCGAGGCTATTCATTCCGCGATTTTGAAAGGGAGCATCGGTGTTCAAGAGACTAATTCTCCTTAATCGATCGACGAAATCTCACTTTTAATCACTCCGTGGACGCAGAAACAAGTCTAGAAGAGATTAGAAGTGAGAGTTTCAAGGATAGATGTAAATAGATAGATCAATTGAGCGAAATCTTCCAAGAATGTCTTACAAAATCGAAGAAGACCTTAATTTATAGGTGATTTGGGCGTAACCGTCAGATTAAATCCAATCAACGGTTTAGATGAAATGGTTCACCAAGAACCGTTTCACTTTAATCATGGCCGTCTGATCTTGAAGGAGGGCTTGGATTTAATCCACGTGGATAAGCATTTTATAACACATCTGATCGCCGCCGTTGGATCGCGATCCGACGATCAGGATGCTCCCCCCGCGCGTTAATCTGAGCCGTTATAACTCTCTTTTAAAACCACGTGCGTTGATGATGATCGGTGGACCTTGAGTCCACGCATCCACGCATCTCAATCGATGCGCCTTTTAATCCGATGTCTCTCCTTCCGCCGGGTGTCATGCGCTTAAAATACAAGTGAATTAGTCCCACACGAATAAAATCGATTGAATCTATAGGGTTTATAATATACATGAGTTATATGGGTTAGCTTAAATTCCGATTACGGAATGCTTATATGTACTATAACCCTAATATGCATGCCACGTGTCACCTCCGCGCCATGCAGGCGCTCGCGTGGGTCCGCGTGGCTCTGCCACGTGGCCTTGCATGCCACGTCACATCCACGTGGGTCCCACGTGAAAATATAACCCCTTGTTATTCTTTATTTAATTGTTTTAATCGATTTAAAATCCAAAATAAATTCAAAAAAATCCAGAAAAATCCCTAAAAATTAGAAAATTCATAACTTTCAAAATATAACTCCAAATTAATCCAGATTTTTTTCATTGGATCTGAAATTCAATTATCTATCATTATAAAAAGTCAAAATATTTAAATAACAAGAGATTTAATTTCTATTTCAAAAATACATTCATTTCCTTAAGATTTTAACTTTAGAAAATTAACTGAATGTTTATAAAAATGATTTCTCTTATTATTTAACTTTAAAAACCACTTATAATTTCAAGTAAAGATAGGTTATAAAATTATTTATCTTTAATTCATCATAATTAACCCTAAATTAAAGCATTTTGATATTATAACATAAATTTGCATGAAATGATAGAAATGCACTCAAAGTATGATAACATGCATATAAATAGAATGTTTTATGTCTTAATTTGTATTAATAATCATGTTTTATCATGTTAAGATTGCATGTTATCAGTCATCAAGCACCAGATTGAATATCTAGCACCTGATTGATCTAAAATGACAATGCCTTGTCAAAGGTGACCGATTAAGTGGAATAAAGGAAAAACAAGTTTATTTTTGTTATTAAAATATCAAGGCCATCCTTTTGTGCATCTCTAGTGTGTGGAATCTCTCTTGCATCGGTTTGATTTGCATCTAGTGGAGTCCGAGACTAGTGTAGACAAATTTTCTGTAGTGGAGATTTTGCAGGTGAAACACTCATTCTTTCATGATGCAATTCATCCATTATATTTCGAAATTGAATTCCCCCAAAGTTTATTCGATTTTTATTAAAATTCTCAAAGGGTTACCATGCAAAGGAATCAAAGGTCTATGATTGGGAGGGAAGGTGGTTCCCCTTAAACAGGAATTCAAGGGGAAGAACATAAGATATTGCGGCGAATAGAGGACTCTGATTGCCGGAATGCGTTTTTATGAGACATCTTTCCAAATCACTACTTACTAGTTTATACTTCCGATTATTTCTTGTGAAACATGTACTTTGCCTTAAGGGGTCAATTCTCTCCTGATTCATCTCTAAGACTTGATTATTTACAGGCAGCGAGACCACAATCACCAAAAATTTCCAAGAAGATTTGTTGACCAAGGGCCTGTTCTTTACTCGAATGCGCTTTGAAAGGTTGACCAGATGAGTCATGCATGGTGTTCTTGTGAGACATGCACTTGCTTGAATAGATCATTTTTCCTGTATTTCATTACTGAAATAGCTTTTTTTTTTACAAGCAACGGTATCAAAAAAAATGTTAGAAAAATGGTATCAAAAGTATCTCCAATGGCGTGGAACACGCACATTCAGCGGAAGCACGAATTCCCATCTCGGTCTACCCCCAAGTTGACCTCTCAAAATTCCTAGAGGAAACGCTAATGTCGTGCAATGGCAGCTTTGCTAAATCGGGAAAACGACGACCATTATTTCCTGCGGGATTTCCATTTTACGATTGGGAGGAAACGACGACCGATTGCTCTGTTCACTAGCTTCAGTTCATTGTAAGCCTCAGAGATCGACGTTGATGCGATAACTGACACTGTTATCTCCGATACTGTGAAGTAGTAACGTAGGTAGGTGGGGAAAGATAGGTTGAGGAGGAGAGAGAACTACGACGCTAACAGAAGAGGGAGAGCGAGGCATGCCTTCTTGGCGAATTTCCCAAACCAATCGTAACACGACAACTCTCGGACCGCTTCTCGCCTTGCCCCGTTGTCTACGAACTTGAAAGAGAGAATTTCATAAAAAAAGAAAGAGAGAAAACAACTCTGCCAAAAACCCACGCTATCGTCCCCTATTTATCACCCCCGTAGAGGGGACCGACGCTTCTATAAATAAACGTAGTCTGCAGGTTGTGACGTTGGTTTTGCCGAGCGCCGTGGTCGCCCTATATGTTTGTCAGGGGTTGCGTCATCCTCGGCTGTCCCTACAGGTGCTGCCAGGTCGTCGTCGACCGTTACTTCTGTCGCAGGGGTGCAGGGTCCATCATTCTCCTCCGGAGCAAAAAGACGACTCCATCGAGTCAGGCAGAAGACACGACTCCATGGGGATTTCGAGTTGGCCTCGATAGGGGGTGAGGTCACAGATGTTGAAGGTAGTCGGAATTCCCCACTCGGGTGGTATGGCGATGTCATAGGCGTTCGGGTTGATTTTGCGACGGACATGGAAAGGGCCGTCGGCGCGAGGATGGAGCTTGTGCGCTCTTTCAGCTACGTAGTGCTCGGGACGTAGCCGGACCATTACCATGCTCCCCTCCTGAATCTCGCAAGGCCAGCGGTGGGCATCGATTGACGTTTTGATTTTGGCGTTGTAGGCCGTAATCCTTTCGTGGACGTGCCGGTGGAGTTCCGTGAGGTCGGTGGCGTATGTGTAGGCCTCGTGAGAATAGGCTCTCGCTATCGGAAAGTGGATGAGGTCGACGGGTAAGTGAGGTACTCGTCCCGTGTTAACCTGGAAAGGTGAATACCCGGTGGCCTGATGTTGTGACGCGTTGTATGCGAATTCTGTGCGAGGAAGAAGCTCGTCCCAGATAGTTGAGTGTTCTTGGATGAGGCAACGCAGGAGGTTACCCAAGGAGCGGTTTGTAACTTCCGTTTGGCCATCGGTTTGGAGGTGGAACGCGGTCGAAAACTGGAGTGTCATCCCCATCAAGCGCCAGAGGGTTTTCCAAAAATTGCTGGTGAAGCAAATGTCACGGTCAGAGACGATGCTGCGTGGGACCCCATGAAGGTGGACTACCTCATTGAAGAACAGTTGGGGGTGTGGGCAGCATCCGTGGTTTTGGAACAGGCTATAAAATGTGCCATCTTGCTGAATCGATCGACGACCACCAGAATTGCATCGAAATGTCGCCGAGTGCGGGGTAAACCCAGGACAAAATCCAAACTGACTTCTTGCTAGGGGGCGGAGGGAACCGGAAGCGGGAGGTATTGTCCAGTGTTCTGCTTGGTTAATTTCCGGATAGTGCAGGTGGAGCAACGGCCAACCATACGGCAGACGTCTCAACGGAGGTTAGGCCAATAATAGCGGGCTTCTAAGGCCTGCAAGGTCTTGGTGATGCCAAAATGACCAGCGAGTCCGCTGCCATGAAGCTCCCAAATGAGAAAATCGCGGGTGGAACCGGCGGGTACGCATAAGCGGTCACAGAAGAATAGAAACCCGGCTTCCGCGCGGTACTCGTTGAGTGACTGGTACGTGTTCACCAGTTGCGCTTTCTACCAGGCCTCCTGGAAATCCGGACAGTCTATATAGATTAGGGGGAGGCAATCGAATCTTGTGATCGCTGCTTGAGAAATTTGTAGAGTGTGCTCACGGCGGCTGAGGGCATCTACCACTTTGTTGTCGCGACCAGGGCGATGTCGTAGGGAGAATGTAAATTCCTGTAAGATTTCGATCCATCTCGCATGTCGAGCACTGAGTTTCTTTAGGGAGTGGAGGAACTAGAGGGCGTCGTGGTCGCTGTAGAGAGTGAAATCGTTGTGTAGAAGGTAATACCGCCAGAATCGGAGGGACTGGACTACGACATAGAGCTCCCGATCGTAGTTTGAATACCGCACCTTTGCATCGCTTAATTTTTTGCTGAAATACGATACTAGGTGAGAGTCCTGGGAGAGTACCGCGCCGATCCCCACGCCGGAGGCATCCGTGGCTACGTCGAACAGCTTGTTGAAATCTGGAAGTCGAAGAACAGGTGCGGTGGTTAGGGAAATCTTGAGCTGTTGAAAAGCGCGATCGGCGTTTGGATTCCACGCGAATTGGGCCTGCCGGAAGAGGTCCATCAGGGGCGCGGCGATGGAGCTGAAATTCCGGACGAATCATCAATAGAACTGAGCCAAGCCGTGGAAACTGCGAATGTCGAAGACGGACTGCGGCGTGGGCCAGTTGCGGATAACGACTGTCTTGACTGGATTGACTGATATTCCGGCGGACGAGATGATGAATCCGAGGAATGAGACCGATGTGTTCAAAAAGGAGCACTTTGTGAGGTTGGCGAATAATTTCTCCTGTTGAAGCTTGGCGCAGACAGCCCGGAGATGTTGCCGATGCTCGTCGATGGAACGACTGTAGATGAGTATATCATCAAAATAAACCTCCAGAAACTTACCGGCGATGGCACGGAGGACTTCGTTCATGAGTCTCATGAAGGTACTCGGGGCGTTGGAGAGACCGAATGGCATAACGAGCCATTTCGTAAAGCCCTCGCCCGTCTTGAAGGTCGTCTTCCACTCGTTGCCCTCCCGGATTCGCACTTGATGATATCCGTTCCGCATATCCAACTTGGAGAAGATTGCCGCTCCGGCTAGTTGGTCCAAGAGGTCGTCGATGCGCGGAATTGGGAATCGATAACGAACGGTGATACGATTGATAGCTCGACAGTCGACGCAGAGCCGCTAGGTGCCATCTTTCTTAGGCGCGAGGAGAGCGGGGACGGCGCACGGACTTTGGCTCTCGCGGATGAGACCGCAACGCAGCAGATCCTCTACTTGCCTTTGAAGTTCCGCACTTTAGGTGGGACTTAGACGGTAGTGCGGTAGGTTAGGCAATGTGGCTCTAGGGATGAAGTCAATGAAGTGATGGACGGCCCTGTTAGGCGGTAGAGAATTGGGGGTCTCCGCGGGGAAAAATTCGCAAAGGTCTTGCAGGAAAGATAGATAGTTGTTCAAGCCTTGGTCCGATGTCTTTGTTCGCACCTGGATCGCCCAAACTGGGGCGTCCGCTTCCACTCCTTTGAGGAACTGACGGGTTGAGACTACTCCATGGAACTGATCGGGCATGTCGTGCGTGGCAGGAGCTGCCGCCAGTGTTATCATGTCCCGGTTAGGAGGTATGAAGGGCTGCCACACTTGTTTACCTTTGCCAAAGTAAAACGAGCAGCGGTTGGTCCGCCTGTATTGACCGACATCTCGGTCGAACAGCCACGGCCGGTCGAGCAATACGCTGCCCACCCCCATGGGCAAGATGTCGCACCAGACGTCTTCGCGATACCCTGCCACCTGTAGCGGTACGATGCATCGCTTCGTCACGGCCAGAAATGCATCATTGATCCACATCGCCTTATACGGTCGGGGATGAGGCAGCGGCTGGAGCCCGAGGCTATGAACGGATGCCGATGCAACTGTGTTTACCACGCTACCGCTGTCGACTAGTATCTTGATCAAGGCGGTCCCGATTTTCGTAAACGTCGAGAATATCGACGTTCGGAGTGGATTCTTGGAGCCCGGTGGTGTATCGCTCCCGGTCATTGAGTCCGACAGTGTCGTGCCGAGTGGGGCGGTGAGGGCGATGGTGTGCTCTTTCGACGTTAAGGGTAGTAATTCTTTAATGCAACTGATGCTTCCCTCCGTCCCTTCAAAGGTATTAGCGAGGTCAGGGTCCGCCTCATAAACCTCTGCGACCAGTTCGTCCAAACCCGGTGGGGGAGCATGGTCTTCGTCGTGAATCTCTACCAGCAGAGCGCACATCAGACGTGTCGCCTGCCTTGGGGAAGGACATTGGGAGGTGAAGTGTCCCCAGCCCTGACACTTGTAACAGGCGACCCTCGCTCCTGAATTGGGCGGGGTTGCAGGAGGAAGTCGTGGTCGCATTCCCCCAGGGGGTCTCCCTTCGGGCGGTCGGTCGCTCGCCGAGGGGTTGGATAAGCCGACTTTGGTTGCAGGGGGGCCCACTTGTGGTCCACGCAAGCTGCCAGTAACTGTGGCTGGATTTGCCGCGGGGTTCGTGGTTTGGACCGGTATAAATATTCGTGGAGGAGATGGAGAAGGTATCGGTGGCAGACTCACCAGGGGGAGTGGGGTAGGAAGAGGGCTTCTGGAGCCTGAGTGTACCAGATGCGTAACCTCGGTGGTGGCGATCCAAGGTGAATGGGGCCTCTGGGTATGTGAAGAGAATAATTCCATATTAATCGCGTAACGGTACGCCTTCTCCAATGCCGAGACCTCCTGCAAGACCAATTCGCGCTGAAATTCTGATCGTAATCCGGCCCTAAAACGGGCGAGCGTGGCCATGGGTTCTTCATCGAGGTTGCAACGAATCATTAGATCGTTGAATCTGGTGATATAGTCCATCACTGTACCCTCGCCTTGACGGAGGTGCTGCCATTCATCGATGATCATAGGGCGATAGCAGGCGGGGACGAATTTGTCCCGTAACTGACTCTTCGTTTCCGCCCACGATGTAATCTGTGGCTCGTGTCTGCGTTCCATCGTGACCTGTATATTCCGCCAATAGATCCGGGCTTGCCCGGTGAGTTTCATTTGTGCGAATTGGATGCGGCGGGCCTTGGGTAGCTGATACCAGTCAAAATATTCGTCTCGTCCGACCTCCCAGTCCATATACTGCTTGGGATCTAGGGAGTTGTCGAAGGCTGTTACTTCGGGTTTGGCTCCACGCTTCGCTGCGTCCCACGGGGATTCTTCCTTTTGATCTTCTGGGAGCATTGGGGGCGGGGGGCGTCATTAGGACTGCAGTCGCGAGGGAGCGATAGGGTCCCGCCGACTTGGCGGTCTTAAGCTCCATAATTTGCGCCATGAGGAACTCTATTTGTATCTTAGATTCCTCTTGGCTCCGTAGTATCGACTTTGCCCAGTCGAGAATTTCCTCCGGGTGAATGGGAGCGCTGGTTCTTGCTCGAAACTCTGCTCCAGATCGGGTGGACATGCCTATCCAAACGGGCGAGCGTGATATCGACTTGGCTCTGATACCAGAAATATGATGCGGTAACTGACACTGTTATCTCCGATACTGTGAAGTAGTAACGCAGGTAGGTGGGGAAAGATAGGTTGAGGAGGAGAGAGAACTACGACGCTGACGGAGGAGAGAGAGCGAGGCACGCCTTCTCGGCGAATTTCCCAAACCAGTCGTAGCACGACAACTCTCGGACCGCTTCTCGCCTTGTCCCGTTGTCTACAAACTTGAAAGAGAGAATTTCATAGAAAAAGAAAGAGAGAAAACAACTCTGCCAAAAACCCATGCTATCGTCCCCTATTTATCACCCCCGTAGAGGGGACCGACGCTTCTAGAAATAAACGTAGTCTGCAAGTTGTGACGTTGGTTTTGCCGAGCGCCGTGGTCGCCCTATACGTTCGTTAGGGGTTGCGTCGTCCTCGGCTGTCCCTACGGGTGCTGCCAGGTCGTCGTCGACCGTTTCTTCTGTCGCAGCAGGGGTGCGGGGTCCATCAGACGTTTTCAAAGTATGCACGAGGAATCTCTGAAGGAGACGGCATCGTGCCCACATATTTAAACTGCATAAAGATTATACCAGATTTGTCGGCTCTCCCTCTGTTGACCCCGAAAAATAAAGTCAACTAACCTTGTGCTGCTTGTACTTTTCTCCGGATCGCAACTAGTTATGTGGCTTTCCTTCCCATCTGCTTGTACTTCTTACCTGCCGCGCTTTCCTTCCATTCTAACCACCTGCAGGAGCCACTGCGAGTTCTTGAATTCTATTCAAAACAAGAAAAGTGCGGCAGGCAAGAAGATTGAACCAGGAAAAAGTACCTCTTCTTTGATGTAGGTGTTATCGGTGATGTAACAAAAATCTTCGACGTGAGGAGGGGTAATCTCCTCGTATTTCCTGCGTAAACAGCAGAATAAAAGCTTATCATCTTGATGCCGTCATCAGCAACGGCGGAGAAAAATCTGTTCTTACGATGCAATGAGCATGGAGGAAATGCCCAGGAGCTGAAGCCGCTGTCTGCTGATAGGATTCCTCGAAAGAAATCTATCGATAAAAGATATAGTAAGATATAATGAATCAGACAACAACTAGTACTCCTCGGCGACCTCCTCGAGCCAATCCCTTCACGAAAGAATTGATCTCATATTCGGCGTCACATCCCTCTGCACCGCCGGATAAAATCTGGCAGCGGTCTCCTCTTCGATTCCGCCTAAATCAAGGCAACGTTCAAGGACTCAGAGATACAATGAATCGTATCCAAGAACTTAGATCGGTGGGGCTCACCTCCATCGAACGGAAGTATTAGTGGATATCAACGGCGTATTGGGGGCATAGCTGGGGATTATCACTGCCGAAATCAATATCCAGGACACCAAGGGGCTTCTCCCCCTCTTCGATCTTGGGGGCATCTGTGGGCTTCTTCCTTCTTGCACGGGGTTTGGGTTCACACGGGTCTTCCTGAGGCCAGATTGCATAGCTCGCCGAGGACGACTCGCGGCCGCTTCGCAGCCTCGCGAGTGACGAGGGGAGCGGAGTCGTGAGCCCTCTTCCGCAGTGTGGAGCGGGTTACTCGAGAAGAGTTCTCCTTGTCGGCCATGGGTGCGGAAGAAAGGAAAGAAGACGGCAAGAAGCAAAAAGCCTTGATTTATGCGGAATCGAAGAGGAGACCGCTGCCAGATTTTGTTGAGGCGGTGCAGAAGGATGTGACGCCGATTATGAGATCAATTCTCTCTGATCAATACATTACATCTTATATCGATAAATTTCTTTCGGCGAATCCTATCAACAGACGGCGGCTTAGGCTCCTGGGCATTTCTTCCTCGCTCATCCCATGGCTGCGGCTGCGGCGTCGGCTCCTGGAGCATGTTTGCGGAAGGCAGTGGAATCGCCATTGCACATGAAAAAACCATGTCTTGCCATAGTTTGACAAGGTTGTCAAACCATACTCGAGAACTTGACTTCAAGCAATCTGCACCAGTGCATGACATGCATTTAATGTTTCCTCATGAGTAGAATATTTGAGAGGTTGTTGCATAAAAATGTAAGTGATGTGGACTCCTTAGAGATAAGCATTGGAGGTATCAAGAAGATGAAATGGCCGATCTTAGTCCATCACATTAAATGATGCAATGGTCAATCGTAGAGAAGATGATCATGTTTAATGAGAAAAGTTCCAATCTTAGTCGATCATATTAAATGATGAAATTGTCGATCATAGAGAAGATGATCATGTTTAATGAGAAAAGTTCCGATCTTAGTCGATCATATGAAACGATGAAATGGTCGATCATAGAGAAGATGATCATGTTTAATGAGAAAAGTTCCAATCTTAGTGGATCATATTAAATGATGAAACGGTCGATCGTAGAGAAGATGATCATGTTTAATGAGAAAAGTTCCAAGCGTAGTAGATCCCATTTACCTAAATAAATCCTCGAGCAACCATACGAGCTTTAGGGTTACTACCGGTCATATGGATTTTACTCGAGGTTAAAGGAAAAAATACAACGAACAATGCCGAAAACATATCGATGAGAAACCAATTGTGATGATATCTAGCTTCATAACATCGTTGTAAGTGAAATGATCCAACAACTCTAGTGATTTTTCAAGATCCATGGGTCATTCTATAATGCGATATTAGGCATGACATTTTATCAATATTAGTTATTTCTATTTGATAATTCATACTAATACACAAAAGCCTCATTTTTTTTCTTTAAATTATGCTTTCAATCATGTCTGACCTTTTTCAAGGTCAACTGATCAAATGTTAACTACATTTTTTTAGAGTTTACATAGTTTTGAAAGTGAAGAGAATAATCAAGAAGCATGAGAAGAATAATGTGAAGAAACTGGTGAAACTCTCCAAGTTAATCCAAGCGCTCAAAGACGCACAATGCGTTTCCTTCTTGCTTTTGATTTTGAGGTGGCATGAGAAGAAGAAGGGTTTAAGGTGGATAAAATAAAATTAAAAATGAATTTAAAATGATCTTGATAACTATGTTCTTGAGACACATTTATGCCTAGTTTATAAAAGCACGAGTTAACACTCACTTCCATATTATGTAGATTATTTCATGAAACTTTATGCAAAATGTATTGAAACACATCCATAATGAAAAGACAATCAAAAGTAAACTGAATTTTGTTTTTTTTTAGTTTTATTGATCACTTATGCCACTTGACTTCCTTGAAGTCCTTGTAGTAAATTTCTCATCATTTTTTCCAAATTCTATGGTGCGTAAGAATTTGAAGAACCCAAGAAACAAGCGAAAAATGGTTAATGTGCCTTCTTAAACAAGAGGAAGATTACTCCATGGTAAAAAAACCATACATTAGATCTTCAAACATAACGAATTTTAAATGAGGGGTTTATTGGGACTTATCATTTCTAAAAATTTAAATCTTACTTGCAAGCCTAAACATCTCGTGCCCCCAACAAAGAACTTATAATTCAGTATTGAAAGATGGTTTAATATGAATCCTATTTTCAAATTGCTTCAGCTTGAGAATTCTCAAGGTGAAACACTTCAAAAGGCTATAGCCTTTTACTTATGACTTACCAAATTCCTTCCAAGTGGGACTAATCCTCATCAAATTTTTTAAGCCTTTTATTGGAATTCCATGAGAAGCCTATGACACACAAGTTGGCCAATACATTAAATGAAGTCCCATACAGCCCACAAGGATTATAATGAGCAATCACTTACACTCTCAAAATGTGTCTTCACATTATATTTATCCAATGTGGGACTATAACACTTTGGTGTAGAGAAATCTTGAACTGTTTGAGTTGATCAAGTGAGAGAAATCATCATGCAATGCAACAAACTTAATTGAAGGATATGGCACTTGGCAATACCACAAAAGGACTTTTTTTCAGCTTCACACTATACTCCTAGCGTCAACACGACTTCGAATTTCACTTAAAACAAATCTAACATTTATATGTTCAAATTCATCGATTGAAAAAAAATCAATGGATCAAGTAAAAAATTCAATCTCAACAAGGTATTGACTCCAAAATTAGTGCATTGAGATTAAAGATTATCAAATTCCATGTTAATCAGCCCAATTAAGCCAAGGGAAGAGCTTAACTCAAGTGCTGAAGTTGAAGACTCAAAATGAGTCCATCAACAATCATACAAAGGCTAGAAGTGCTTAATTCAAGGCTCGATTTGAATTGCAAGCCACAAAACAAGCCCTGATGTATGAAGAATTACTCAACTACAACCCACGAGTCATGGAGCCTAAAGACTAGAAAGCTACCTTTTTGAAAACAAAGAGGTTTCTCAAAACCAAGGAGGAAATCATAGAACAAAACAATGAAGGAGTCCTCTTTCTAAGTGTATAAATTTACCTACCCATCCTCCATTGTAATTATATTTCCACTCTTTCCCAAAAGTAGTTGGTGTTCTGAAATAAAAATACAAGGTTTCCATTCCATTTTCAGCGTGTTTTAATTTGAAATTGAGTGTCATTGGCTCAGAAGCTTTGGAGGAACATCTTCGTTGCTGAATAGTGAATCTCCTTTTTCTCAGTGCTAATAGAAACTCGAGGTTCTGTGTACTTCTTAAATTCTCTCCATAAGATAAGAAATTTTTGGGAATCAATTTTTTAAAGCCAATAGATCATTCAATGCCCAACGCATCAAAATCAATTCCCAAGTCAAGACCCAAGAAAATTAAAACAAGTTCTGACCATCATTGAACCATGGATGTTTAATCAACATCTATGAGCATCAAAGGCTCATAGTGGTCCTAAAATGTGTTGATAAACATATCGGTAAATAATTCATGTAATCTATGAAATAAGCTTTATTTCTTCGTACTTACCCCGGATTATTCTTTTTTTATGGCCACACTTGACACGTACATCATGAATTCGGGCACGAGGAATAACCTTGTCTAAGATGACCATCTTCCTCACAACACTGTGTCGCTCAATAATTAAAAGAAGAGGTATCATGGGCTTAGATTTTTACTAATCCTCTCTCCCAAGGAAGGAAAACAAAAGGATAAATTAATTAGAATATTTTAGTCAATGAAAATTATAATTCAGTGTTTTCTCTTCGGCCTAACCCTCACAAGATTAGGTATTATTGGATGAATCTCTCTTCGAGAAGAAAAAAATGAGAGAGAGGAGAGAGAGAGAGAGAGATTAGAAGGTGAAAAGTGAGGTTATTAATTAAATGCTCAAAATTAGGGTTTACATCTAAAAATTATTTACAAAAGTAATATGTGTACATAAGGACAGATATACCCTCATTCATCTAACACTCTCCCTCAAGCTGAGTGAATATCTATCAATCCCACCTTGCTTGTTAGCTTCATAAATTGCTCCTTAGAAAATCCCCTTAGTCAATACTTCTGCTCCTCACTGTTTTTATTTATTTATTTATTTTGACACTTTTAGATTTTTACGAAAATGTAAATAAATAATTCCGCGCTCTTTAATGTATCAAGGGATTATACCTATGGAGAACCGAGTGGCGATTTAAATGTTGTGCCGATTCTAGGGTATGGCGATCGTATAATGATCATCATGATCGTGGTCGTTCATTGGTTGATCGATCAATTCAAGCAATCATCCACTGATCATCATGATCTAATCATACAACCAAACATTTGATCATTGATCAATTGACTGCGATCTGATCAATGATGATCACTTCAAAAATCGTCAAATACCTAAATAAACTTTTTAAAAATAGCAAAAACTACTCGACAATCAGATCACACTTCCACTCAAGAAATAAAGTAACTCCCAAGTTTGTAGATTTTTAAATTGAGAAACACTCAACCCATTTAATGGGCTAATCAATCCGCCCGTTAATGGGTAGATTGATCCCTCAATTTAGCTGTGATCGAATTGAATATAAGTGATCGATGCAGGGAGTCAGAGCCCTAGATTGGGTAGATCGTCGATGGAGGTTCTATCATTGATCATCGCCTTGATTGAGTATCTGATCTGTGATATGATCTCAGATTAGATCTATTTTTAATAATAAACATTTATCTCTCCCATTTTTAATAATAAACATATTGATGCCCACGACCTCGTAAACGGACGACTACGATCGATCTACCGATTTTTGATCATCTTCACGACGATCAGATCGGACGGCACAACGGTACATTGTATAAATATTCACACGTGGGCTCTGCTTAATATTTCCTTCACGCCGTTCCCTTCGCTGAGGAGCTCTACTTCAGAACTCCAGCCCAGGAGGGCGGCACCATCCCCACCTGCTCTTCCACCGTCTTGAACAGCGGCGGTAGCATCTTGTACAACCCCGCCACCTCTCTCAAAGCTCCTCCTCCTCCTCCTCCCTCCCTGTTCTCCTCCCCCGTCGTCCACACACTGATCTTCGGCTGCAGCCCTCTCACCGCTTCGGAGTTCGCTCTCGCGATTTCCTGGAGCACCCCTCCCTTGATTATCAGATAGTCCCTCAAGAAAGCGTAGTTCCCTCCCACCGACTCCATCATTTTGTGCAAGTAAGCGGCCTGCGCTTCCGCCATGGCCGCCAGCCCTTCAGCTTCCTTTTGTTTAGCGTAGAGCTCCGCTTCCGCCTCCTGCTGCCTGGCGAAGAACGCCGCTTCCGCCGCTGCCCTTCTCCCTTCTGCTATCTTCTGCTGCTCGTACAGCACCGCTTCCGCCGCCTTCTGCTTCTGGTAAAGCTCCCAGTTCGCCTCCTGCACCTTCATCTCGTACTCCACTATAACCTTGCTCAGCTTCTCCGCCTTCAGCTTCTCCGTCTCTCTTAGAGCGTTCTTTCTCTCGACTTCCATCTGAAGTTCCGCATCTCTAAGCGCCACCTTTTTCCTCGCCTCCACCTCAGCAACCTGCGCTTGCTGGCTCCACCCCGCCTTCTTCATCGCCAGCTGAGCGTTCGCCTCCGCCACCTCGGCCTCCCTCATATTCTCAAATATCTTCACCCCCGTCTTCACCCTCACCTCCTCCTTGGAGCTCTCCCCTTGTCTCTGCGTCGAGTAAATCTTCGTCTCTGCGTCAATCTTCGACGCGTTCTGGAGCGTCTGCCCCAGTCTTTCCTTGGAGCCCATCTCCCCTTTCATCCGCGCTTCCGCCACGTCGACTTTCGCCTGATTCGCCGCCTCCTGTTGCGTTTTCTGCCCTAAATAAGAAAAATACTCGTGCCCGGGAACATCCACCAGCTGCTTCACGTTCGCGTTGTAGATCAGAAGCCCGAACTGGTTAAGCTCCAGCTGCACCTGCCCGAAGACCTCTTCTTTAAAAGTCTTGGCGCCCTTGAAGATCTCCTCCATGGTCATGGCGGCGGCGAGGACGCGAGTCTCCCCTTCGATGACTCCCTTCACGAGCTCTTTCACGTGGTTGGAGAGCTTGTCGTGGGGGGAGATGAGCTTGGCGTACGTGAGGAGACTGTCCACATCGTCGGAGCGAGGTCCAATGGTGAAGACGGCGGGAAGCACGAAGGGCAGCTTCTCGGCGCTCATGGCTTGCACCTCGAAGGTGTAATTGACCGGGGAGATGTCGAAGACCGTGCAAGATTGACCCGGAAGGATCCATGCCTTCTTCGCTAGCTTGATGTCTTTCACTCTAAGTCCCGTTATCGCCAGGTACTCCGACGCCTTCGCTACTCTGTAGTACGCCATCTTCGAAGACCTCTAGAGAGAGAAATCAGAGAGAGATTGAGAGAGAGGTGAGAGATTCAGACGCCCCGAGGGGGGATTTAAGGAGATCTTTGAGACTTTGCGGGCAGAGAGGAGACGGGAAACTTCGGGATAGGTGCGAGAGAAGAATATCGCGCGGGGAACATTAAAGAAGAAGTGGACCGGGGAATTTCGAAGCAAGCAGCGTCCAGTTTGAATTCTGAAGCGTCTGTGATGGCGATCCAAAACGCGGTATCATTACAGCTAAAAACTGAGAAGAGAGAGAGAGAGAGAGAGAGCTGACTAACGTGAGAGCGAGAGAGAGAGAGAGAGAGAAACGCGTATGCAATAAAATAGAAACAGTCGAACGTCAACCAGGATTTTATCTCGATCCGCTCTCTCTCATCATCTGTCTCTTTCTTATCCTCTCTTTATCTCTCTCTCTCACCGTCCGATCCCTCTTTGAATCTTGCACAGAACCCTTTTTCTTCTTCCCTCCGTTTCTCCCACGTCCGATCCTTCTTCCACTGATTGCAGACTCCTGATCGTAGAAACTCGCATATTGGAAGAGCAATCGGCCAAAAGAAAATTCGCGAATACTATATCATGTGGAGTATGATATCAAAACATAAGCATAGATAATAACAAGATCCAAAACGAACCATGATCTTAAAACAAGAAGATTTAGGTCTACGCAGAGAAGATCTTCAAGAAATATTGCATGATCTTTAAGCTTGAAGATCTCTGCCCTCTTCTCCCTTCGTCAAAGAGGAGATTGCACATTCTTTTTGGCTTCTCCGAGAAGAATTTATTGATGTATTATATAAGAAGAGTAATTCAGAAACACAGTCTTAATTGTTTCAATTTTTCCTTTTATTCGACGATGATATCCATTGAAATTCAATACATTAATGGGAAAATGGAAAAAAAGGGAAAAATAAAAAGGGAAAAGGTTTAGATTATTCTCAAGAGGGAGAAAATCTTAGATTTTAGATTTTCTCCTCCACCTTTTACAACATCCCTTGTAATGAAGTTATA
This sequence comes from Lemna minuta, assembly GCA_024174645.1. Classification (NCBI taxonomy): domain Eukaryota; kingdom Viridiplantae; phylum Streptophyta; class Magnoliopsida; order Alismatales; family Araceae; genus Lemna; species Lemna minuta. The sequence goes on from CM044107.1 coordinate 11,620,319, forward strand.
TGTATATATGTGAATATTCTCTTGTATTATCTTTCCTCTTTGTCTCTCCTATTCTTGTTGAGTGTTTGACAAAGAAGAGAGCTGCCTGTCTTCTTGAATTCTCTTTCCTAAATAGACATGTTCTTCATTGATCAGGAGGAGAAGCTCAAACTCAAGCTGGTCTTCTCTTACCTTCCTCCCTCACAGATAGAAATATCCTTTGCATTTAACTATCTCAAATCTTGTGGGAGTTTCGAAAATAAATGATTCTTTGACCTCCATACATCAAAATTAAGACAAGTCATAAGCTATTTGCATTTCTCAATGTTAGAAGGACGAGGGTATTTGTGTCATTATGTACACATATTACGGTTATAAATAACCGTTATATGTAAACCCTCTATGTGTAATGGGCATTTAATGAATAAACTCACCTATTACCTTCAAATCTCTCTCTTTCTTTCCTCTTTCTTCTTATTGAGAGATTCATCTCATAATACCTAATCCTGCGAGGGTTAGTGCAAAAGGTGTGACCGACTCTTGAAATGGTATCAGAGTGAAGATCAAAGGTATAAGGTTAAAAGCAATATAGCCATCAAAGCGTAATGACCGCATGACGCATTGAGCGTCTTGTTCATTCCTCTTTAGGCATTCCTGATCTGCAGCTCTGCATGAACCCTAGCCTTTCTAACAAACATTCAACAGGGGCTCCTAACATCTTTGTGAATCTCTGTATCTATGGCGAAAGAAATAGGAGAATGACCCCCCAACTGCTTATATGCTAGAACAAGGATATTTCAGCGTGCTTGAATTGCTTAATTGCAAGATGCTTCGCGTACATCTAGTCTGATAAGCGTTTCTGCTCAGGTTATATTTCTTCTCTCAAAAATATTTCTTTTAAGGCAAATGATTGTGGAAATGAAGAGAATGCCACTATATGAATTGAATGCCACTAAAGCAAAGTGGCTCCACTTATTATTATGAATTGAATGCCATTAG
>CM044107.1:11621796-11694163 GCA_024174645.1 Lemna minuta
GTAACTTCTAATTTATATCAAAGTAGATGAATCTAGGTAAATATACTAAAATCATCCAAAACTATTCAAAACCACCTGAAACCATGGATCCCCTATTGAAGGAGCAGGCCCCTACACATCAAATCGGATGAGCTGAAATGGATTTTTCCTTCTTTTCTGTATTTTCATTGAAATATGAATGTCTCTCGTGTTTTGCCCTTTCATAGACATCACAAACTTAGTCCTCAATGTGAAATCCTTTAAATGCATCAAGAAACATACATTTTAGAGTTTGAAAAGGTGGGTGGTCTAATCTTTTAAGGATAAGACACACTTTCTCCTTTTCACTTCTAGTCTCGACTACTGCATGAGTACTGTGTTGATGCATGTTGTGGCTTATAGTGCTCATAAGTAACTCCTATGTTTTCCTTTGTGATGACATTAGTAAACTCCTTTATGGACTTTGGCAAGTCTAATCTTCCGCCCTTGCATCTTATCATATTGAAAAGTATTAATCCCATCAAATTCAGTTTTGTATGGATTAAGTGATGCAATTCTTTGCACTGAAACTAGGCTTATAAAGAGTTGAGGGAACATGAAATACATTTTATATTATTAGATCTAAATTAATTGTCCCTAGACTATAAACTACTAATAGTGTTCCATCAGCCGTTTGGACCCTTCTATTACTTGAAAAAGGAAAATATGAGGTGAATAAAGTTGTCATGAGTATGATATGATTCATAGCTTTCATAATCTAAAATCCAAGAAGTATGAGGATTTATATTTACTAGGGGTTTTCTTGATGAATATTTAATTGTAAGTTTATTTCTTAAAATAAAATTCTTACCAAAATTAGCCACTTAAGTTGATCTAATAATCAATGAGGAGTTTGAAATGAGAGCCTCCAATTGCTTTACTTTAATAGTTCAATCTCACTTTTATCCCATGTTGATCAAAGAGGAGGGTTCAATTGAGTTGAATATTGTTGCCAACATCCTCCATTAGGTTGAGACATAACATGGCTTTGGCTAATTTTAAGGCATCTATGACATTTCAAGCATGTCTCTTTGGTATGCATGTGTCTCTGGAAAAAATCACACCAAAGAGAATCCTTGCATCCCCCTTATTCTTTGAATGTTGTATTTTTGTATAATGTGTTGGTTAGGAGACTTTTTTGCATTGGATGATTGTGTGGACCTTGTATTGGGTGATTGCCCATGTGTCACATGCTAGAAGCTGCATTATTTTTAAGCAAGAAGGCTAGACTTTCGATAGGAAGTGATATCTTCATAGACATTAGCTTATTCTCGCCCTTGATTACTTGGACAACTGATTCATCAAAAGATTGAGGGTTTTCCCAATTCAATAAGAGACTTCTCACACTCTCTAGGCCTCAGTCCAATCAAAAAACTATACTTTCTGATGGATATTATGTGGCCTATAAGCCAATCACACTTCCATGTATCTTGTTTATGTTCATTGAAATGAAATTTATTCATTGTCATTCTTGTGTGATGTTTGCAATGAAGTCTATGAGCATGTGCAATGACTAAGTGAATTATGATGAGATCATAATATAGTGATCATTAGTCTTTAAACATATGTTCTAAATATTCCTATTCGTGGGATATTCGAGAAGGACATCGAATTATCCGGAAAGAATAGCACTATCTAATCCATCTCATATGATGAGTATGGCCGATCCTATAGCCATCGGTGTGGAGACACTAAGGATAGATAGTGGGTGCTCTTTGGAGAAAGAGTTCACTGAATTGATCCGTATGAATCCTTGAATGGTATTATACCTAATTGTCAATCAGGTTTATTCATGTCATGATTATGTATGTGGTCCTTTGACTTGAGACACCAAAGACATCTTGTGGATGGATGATCGTGTTTTGATTATGACTTACGAATCCCTAGTCACGGGATATCTAAAACGTCACATATTGGATACGACATGAAGTTCACGAAGATGATTGTGTGGTCAAGATGGGATCATCCACCCTCGGTATTTGAGGAGATTGACTCAAAGGAATGCGATGCGATGAAATCCTTGGCCAAGGTAGTAGAAATATCGAAGGAGTTCTCGATGATTTCTACACGCATCAGTAATAACTTGAGTGACCGATTAGGGTTTGACAGTTGACCATACCCTAAGTCATTCATGAGTCTAATGTGGATGAAGGATTATACATACATGGTAATCAATGACGGGAAGGTTCCATAAGTGAGTTCTTACATACTCCATATCTCCTAGAGTACGTGGTGTAGCTTGGCACCCAACGGGCTGGCAACTCAACCTATCGATTGGGTTAAATCGATCCTTGATTAATTAATCTATATGTGGATGTGGATAATTAATTAAGGTTGACCAATAAGGTGTTATTTGGTCTATAGAGTTATTAACTAGTGAGATATATGGACCTAGAGGGTCACACACATAAGGTTTATGGATGTTGGTGGATATAGACATAATTATGAGGGTTTTTATGAAAAAACCTCATTCCAAATGTCTATAAATAGGGGGAGGACGACCACAACTGAAGGTGCCCATGCAAGCCTTGTGGGAATTCTCTCCTTTCTTCTCTTTCTCTCTTGGTGAAGAGCTTTGAAGAGGAGATCCAACGATCCGGAGACTGTGTGGATACCACTAGAGGCTAGACACTTGAATAGCTTCAAGAACTCCTTCAAGGAATCCCTATAAGTATGTTTTTCTCATATATACTAGATGATAGGATCATCTGTTCTTGGTGGCTCGGTATTTTGAATGTCCGATTCAATGCTTTTCCGCTGCATTTGATGTTTTGATCAAAATTTCGGAAAGTTATCGACCTCAGATCCCAACACTTTCTTCCCTTTAAGATGTATTCCCTGGTTGCGAAGTCTGTTGGAAGTAGTTGATAGAAATTAATTTCACTCCATAATGTTGTTAATTCATTGGAGTATTCTAGAACATTATGTTGTTCTTGGAGAAGTTCCATGGCCCTTTTGTTAAGATAATTGTTTCCCTTTTGCATTCTTAATTTACCTTCTAATTTAGAATATAGCTTGATAATTGTATCCCATATGTCTTCAACGAAGTCATAATCTATGAATCTATTGTTAGAAACTTTGAGTATGCATCATGATTCATCAGAATAATCAGATTCACAAAACAGAATTAAACGCGTACTTGGATTCACCGAATTAATCTTCATCAGAAGTAGATTACTGAAGTGGAGAATAGTCTTCTTGAATATCCCTGATGTAACCGCCTGATCTCTAGAGGAAATAGGATTCTCTCTTGAGGGTTATGAGCATCAGGTAATCCAAGTGGACTATGGCCTCCTATTTATAGAGATGAGGAAAGCTTAAGCCTCTAATCAATCATTAGTCAGCCCATTAATGACTAATGACTGATTTTCTGCCTCTACATATAATTAATATCCACACACATAAATGAATGTTGTAATCCCCAGATTAAACATAATTAAATCACTTAATGGGATTAAATGATAGCTAATCGACAATAATTCATAACTATGTCCACTTAATAGAGATTAGATCTAAAATCTATCACAAACCTCTAGTTTCATGGAATCCAACGACCCAAGAAGGAGCATATCTTCTTCATCCAACCATTGAAAATAGTGAGCATCGTCCTCCTTTAGTTTGACATTGGTTTGTGGATCTTGTTATTATCTATGCTTATGTTTTGATATCATACTCCACATGATATAGTCTTCGCGAATTATCTTTTGGCCGATTGCTCTTCCAAAATGCGAGTTTCTACGATCAGGAGTCTGCAATCAGTCGAAGAGGGATCGGACGTGGGAGAAACGGAGGGGAAGAAGAAAAGAGTTCTGTGCAAGAGTCAAAGAGGGCTCGGACGTGGGTGAAACGGAGGGGAAGAAGAAAAGGGTTCTGTGCAAGAGTCAAAGAGGGATCGGACGTGGGAGAAACGGAGGGGAAGAAGAGGAGGGTTCTGTGCAAGAGTCAAAGAGGGATCGGACGGTGAGAGGGAGAGAGATAAAGAGAGGATAAGAAAGAGACAGATGATGAGAGAGAGCGGATCGAGATAAAATCCTAGTTGACGTTCGACTGTTTCTATTTTATTGCAGACGCGTTTCTTGTCCGGTTCAGTTTAGGCGACCGAAATTATTCTCTCTCTCTCTCTCTCTCTCTCTCTCACGTTAGTCAGCTCTCTTCTCTCTCTCTCTCACGTTAGTCAGCTCTCTTCTCTTTCTCTCTCTCTCTCTCTCTCTCTCTTCTCAGTTTTTGGCTGCAATGATACCGCGTTTTGGATGGCCATCACAGACGCTTCAGAATTCTGACCGGACGCTGCTTGCTTCGAAATTTACCCGTCCATATTTTCAAAACTCCACTTCTTTTTTAATGTTCCCCACGCGATATACTTCTCTCGTATCTATCCCGAAGTTTCCCGTCTCCTCTCTGCCCGGAAAGTCTCGAAGATCTCCTTAAATCCCCCCTCGAGGGCGTCCGAATCTCTCACCTCTCTCTCAATATCTCTCTGATTCTCTCTCTAGAGGTCTTCGAAGATGGCGTACTACAGAGTAGCGAAGGCGTCGGAGTACCTGGCGATAACGGGATTTAGAGTGAAAGACATCAAGCTAGCGAAGAAGGCATGGATCCTTCCGGGTCAATCTTGCACGGTCTTCGACATCTCCCCGGTCAATTACACCTTCGAGGTGCAAGCCATGAGCGCCGAAAAGCTCCCCTTCGTGCTTCCCGCCGTCTTCACCATTGGACCTCGCTCCGACGATGTGGACAGCCTCCTCACGTACGCCAAGCTCATCTCCCCCCACGACAAGCTCTCCAACCACGTGAAAGAGCTCGTGAAGGGAGTCATCGAAGGGGAGACTCGCGTCCTCGCCGCCACCATGACCATGGAGGAGATCTTCAAGGGCACCAAGACTTTTAAAGAAGAGGTCTTCGGCAAGGTGCAGCTGGAGCTTAACCAGTTCGGGCTTCTGATCTATAATGCGAACGTGAAGCAGCTGGTGGATGTTCCCGGGCACGAGTATTTTTCTTATTTAGGGCAGAAAACGCAACAGGAGGCGGCGAATCAGGCGAAAGTCGACGTGGCGGAAGCGCGGATGAAAGGGGAGATGGGCTCCAAGGACAGACTTGGGCAGACGCTCCAGAACGCTTCGAAGATTGATGCAGAGACGAAGATTTACTCGACGCAGAGACAAGGGGAGAGCTCCAAAGAGGAGGTGAGGGTGAAGACGGGGGTGAAGATATTTGAGAACATGAGGGAGGCCGAGGTGGCGGAGGCGAACGCTCAGCTGGCGATGAAGAAGGCGGGGTGGAGCCAGCAAGCGCAGGTTGCTGAGGTGGAGGCGAGGAAAAAGGTGGCGCTAAGAGATGCGGAACTTCAGATGGAAGTCGAGAGAAAGAACGCTCTAAGAGAGACGGAGAAGCTGAAGGCGGAGAAGCTGAGCAAGGTTATAGTGGAGTACGAGATGAAGGTGCAGGAGGCGAACTGGGAGCTTTACCAGAAACAGAAAGCGGCGGAAGCAGTGCTGTACGAGCAGCAGAAGATAGCAGAAGGGAGAAGAGCAGCGGCGGAAGCGGCGTTCTTCGCCAGGCAGCAGGAGGCGGAAGCGGAGCTCTACGCTAAACAAAAGGAAGCTGAAGGGCTGGCGGCCATGGCGGAAGCGCAGGCCGCTTACCTGCACAAAATGATGGAGTCGGTGGGAGGGAACTACGCTTTCTTGAGGGACTATCTGATAATCAAGGGAGGGGTGCTCCAGGAAGTCGCGAGAGCGAACTCCGAAGCGGTGAGAGGGCTGCAGCCAAAGATCAGCGTGTGGACGACCGGGGAGGAGAGCAAGGAAGGAGGAGGAGGAGGAGCTTTGAGAGAGGTGGCGGGGTTGTACAAGATGCTGCCGCCGCTGTTCAAGACGGTGGAAGAGCAGGTGGGGATGGTGCCGCCCTCCTGGGCTGGAGTTCTGAAGCAGAGCTCCTCAGCGAAGGGAACGGCGTGAAGGAAATAATCAGCAGAGCCCACGTGTGAATATTTATACAAGGGGTTTTATCACCAGCTACCCCAACCTTTCCCCCGACTCAAAGATCTACCCCAACCTTTTAAAAGCCCGAGATCTACCCCAACCTTTCAAAAAGTTGGTGAGATCTACCCCCAGCTGCTGACATGGCAAAATCGGACTCCACCTGGCCACCACGTGGAGTCCACGGCGGAGGCTGACGGGGACGGAAGCCACCTGGCCGCCACGTGTCCGAGGGAAAAAAATTAAATCACGGGGAGAGAGAGAGGAATGGACGGCGGGAATTCCCGTCGCGAGAGGGAATGTGGGAGAGAGACCAGACGAGAGGAAGAGAGAAGTGGAGAGAGCGGGAGAGATGAAGACTTTCCTCCTCCCGCCTCTTCTCGCGACGGAAGCAATTTTCGTCGCGAGGAGACGAGGAGAGAGGAGAGAGGAGAGGGAAGAGCGCGGGAGAGAGGGAAGAGAAATTTTCCTCCTCCTTCCCCTTAAGCGCGCGTATGCCCGCATGCAAGAGAGGAGGAAGGAAGATGGGGAAGAGAGGGGCATCGCGAGAGAGGGAGAAGAGAGAGAGAGAACGTGGGAGAGAGGGAGAGAGCGAGGGAGGCGGGGAGAGGGAGGGAGGGCTAGGGAGGGCGGGAGAGAGAGAGGGAGGGAGGGAGAGCGGGAGAGAGAGAGGGAGAGAGCGAGGGAAGTCGGGAGAGGGAGGGAGGGAGAGCGAGAGGTCGGGAGAGAGGGAGGGAGGGCGAGGGAGGGCGGGGAGAGAGGAGAGAGAGAGAGGGAGGGAGAGCGGGAGAGAGAGAGGGAGGGAGGGAGAGCGGGAGAGAGAGAGAGTGAGGGAGGTCTCTCTCTCTCTCCCGCCCTCCCTCGCTCTCTCTCTCCCGCCCGTCCTCCCTCTCCCGACCTCCCTCGCTCTCTCCCTCTCTCTCCCGGCCTCCCTCGTTCTCTCCCGCTCTCCCTCCCTCCCTCTCTCTCTCTCCAGGAAACCGTCCATGGAGGTCACGCCGCCTTCGAACAAAACATAAATCAGAAACAATATCAACAACGTTTGATAAACGTGAATGTATCTTTTCGCACGTAAGAAAGAAGACCAGGAGACCAAAAGAAGAGGGAGCCGGCGTTACTGGATATTCCAATATCGTAGCCAAACATGAGACCGTCGGACGCCGCCACGATACCGCAGATGACGACGTAGAAGGTAATCCTCCCTTCGAACTCCGAGTGGCGATCCACTGCGTGGGAGACGACGACCGGCGCCATGGCTGAGGAGAGAAGGATGAGAGAGCTGGCGTTGGAGAGCAGTGGAGGAGAAGAGATAAAACCTTGCGGAGAATATAAAGAGGGAAGACTAGACTGGCTCTTCCGCCCTCCCTCCCTCTCTCTCTCGCCTCCCTCTCTCTCTCGCCCTCCCTCTCTTTCTCTCCTGCCCTCCCTCCCTCCCTCCCTCCCTCCCTCTCTCGCCTTTCTCCCTCCCTCTCTCTCTCGCCGCGGCGGACTGCTCTCTCTCTATCTCTCTACTTCTCTCTATATTTCTCTCTCTATCCCTCCCTCTCTCACTCTCTCTCCCGGCCTCCCTCGCGCTCTCCCTCTCTCTCCCGCTCTCCCTCCCTCCCTCCCTCCCTCTCTCTCTCCCGCTCTCCCTTCCTCTCTCTCTCTCTCTCCCGCTCTCCCTTCCTCTCTCTTCTCCCTCAGTCCCTCCTCTCTCTCTCCCGCCCTCCCTCCCTCCCTCCCTCCCTCTCTCTCCCGCGCTCCCTCCCTCCCTCTCTCTCCTGCTCTCCCTCTCCCTCCCTCCCTCTCTCTCCTACTCTCCCTCTCCCTCCCTCCCTCGAGCGTCGTCTGCTTCTTTTTTCGCGTGCTACCTTCATTTTTTGTTCCATCTTCAGTAGGTTTTTTCCCCTTGTTTGCTTGATCAATTCGCAACCCGAGTTCATCATCTCCTTCTTTTCCGAGACTTAGGGTTAGGGTTTCCCGTGACACATGGGTGAGGGCGACATGTCTTATCGTCGGGATCCGCTGGCTGGGATCTGGCTTCACCCTGCGGCCGCGCTGGCAGGGGAAAAGAGCGAGCCTTTTGTCCATTCTTTAAGGGCCGAGGCAGGAGAAAGGAGCGATCTATTTTCTATGAACGTCGAAGATCCGCTGGCAGGGGAAAGGAGCGATCTATTTTCTATGAACGTCGAAGATTATCTCAGGGTTTCTTGCGAAGAACAAACCCAGCAGAGCATGTCTTCTCCAAGACAAACAACCCTTCTACGAAAACCATGATTCCTCTATCTCTCCTTCCCCAACAGTATTAATAACCATAAAAGAAGGAGATGATGAACTCGGGTTGCGAATTGATCAAGCAAACAAGGGGAAAAACCTACTGAAGATGGAACAAAAAATGAAGGTAGCACGCGAAAAAAGAAGCAGACGACGCTCGAGGGAGGGAGGGAGAGAGGGAGGGAGGGAGGGAGGGAGGGCGGGAGAGAGGGAGGGTTGTTTGTCTTCCGTCCGCTCGTGCGCGAGAGAGCGGGAGAGAGAGGGATATCCTCGACGAACATTTGTCTTCAAGGGTATCCTCGACGACGGCACTGCAATCGCCGTGAAGCGCATCGACGGAGAAGAACATGACGACGAAGAGTTCAAAGCCGAAGTCGCCGCCCTCGCCACCGTACAGCATAGAAATTTAGTCCGACTGCTGGGATTTTGTTTAGTCCCCAGAGGCCCGCGGTTTCTCGTGTACGAGTTCATCGAGAACGGCTCCCTAGATAACTGGATCTTCAACGGTGATAACAGGAGAGTACTTCCGTGGGCTTTCAGGTATTCCGTCGCTGTCGATGTGGCGAGAGCTTTGTCTTACCTCCACCATGACTGCCGCACGAGATTTCCGCGCACGAGTAGCAGATTTCGGGCTCTCGATGGGCGCAGACGAGGGTCGAATTTTGACGACGGTGAGAGGCACTAGAGGTTACTTAGCGCCGGAGTGGATGCAGGGTTGCGCGATCATGATCGAGCGAGATCGATCGTCAAATGATCGCCACCTCGATCGATCACAGGGGTCCGTGCGCCGATCGATCGTCGCCTGATCGTCGATCGATCGAGGTCGACGATCATGATCGCAGAGAGAGAAAGAAGCAGGAGATGATCGCACGGGAACTGTTTGTCGGAGTGCCTCTGTAACTCAGAATAGTTATTTCATACTTTTGCTGTTTGTTGTTGTGTGGTTGGATAAATTGATGATATTTCATACATTTGATTATTTATTATATGCTACAGTGGTTCTTAATTTATGAGGTTTGGTAGTTCTTCCAAATCAAACTATTTTATGATATCAAGCTTAAGCTACTTCGAAAATGTGGGTCCTTATCCACAATTGCATGAACAGGCGATATCTTCTTAATAAGTAAAAGCTATGAGAAATCGTATAAATATGGGGCTGCAAAAGGCTTTGAAAGTAGTAGAGGCTTTGAAAGGTTCTGAGAGAGCAAAAGAGCGTGAGAAGAAGTAGAGGCGATGAAGAAGTAGAGGCTTTGAAAGGTTCTGAGAGAGCAAGAGAGCGCGAGAGCTTCTGACGAAGCAAGAGAGCTTCGGACGAATAGATTTTGAGAGGAGAAAGCAAGACAGCGCGAGAGCTTCTGACGAAGCAAGAGAGCTTCGGACGAATAGATTTTGAGAGGAGAAAGCAAGACAGCGCGAGAGCTTCTGACGAAGCAAGAGAGGTTCGGACGAAGAGATTCTGAGAGGAGAGAGCAAGACAGCGCGACAAATTCGAGAGCAAGACAGATTCACGAGAGCAAGAGAGCAAGAGATTCCCGAGAGGGACGAAGAGAGCGCGATGGAGTGGGAGAGAGCAAAAGAGGGCGCGCGCGAGAGAGCGATTTAATTTCCAGACTTCCTGGATGAGAGCGATTTAATTTCCAGACTTAGGTGATTTCAATATATTTATTTATTTCATCGATCACGGCGATTTCATCGATCGATCATCGATCGATCAGAAAATCAAGTTTTCTCTGATCGCCGATCGATCGATCGATCGTCGCGCGACTATCAGATCGGCGACTCGATCATGATCGCGCAACCCTTAGTGGATGTTAGAAAACAGATGTTTACAGCTTTGGGATGGCGCTATTGGAGATGCTCCCCCGTGATTTAATTTTTTTCCCTCAGCTGACACGTGGCGGCCAGGTGGAGTCCGATTTTGCTGGGGTAGATCTCACCAACTTTTTGAAAGGTTGGGGTAGATCTCGGGCTTTTAAAAGGTTGGGGTAGATCTTTGAGTCGGGGGAAAGGTTGGGGTAGCTGGTGATAAAACCCCTTTATATAATGTACCGTTGTGCCGTTTGATCTGATCGTCGTGATGATGATCAAAAATCGGTAGATCGATTGTAGTCGTCCGTTTACGAGGTCGTGGGCATCAATATGTTTATTATTAAAAATGGAATCGATAAATGTTTATTATTAAAAACAGATCTAATCTGAGATCATATCACAGATCAGATACTCAATTAAGGCGGTGATCAATGATGATCTACCAAATCTAAGGCTCTGATTGCCTGCATCGATCACTGATATTCAATTCGATCACAGCAATTCAGGTCAATTCATGAATTCAAAATGGAGGGAACAAGCTTCATTAATGGGCTAAATTGGGTGATCAATTGGCCCATTAACGGGCTGATTGATTAGCCCATTAAATGGGTTGAGTGTTTCACTTGGGAGAATTCTTGGGAGGGATTTTCTTGAAGACTGTAGAGTAGCTATTCCATGTACTTTTCTTGTAGGTGTGACTTTTTATGGGTAATTATAATTATATTTGCTTCTCAATTTAAAAATCTACAAACTTGGGAGTTACTTTATTTCTTGAGTGGAAGTGTGATCTGATTGTTGAGTAGTTTTTGCTATGTTTTAAAAGTTTATTCTTATGTAAAATATTTTTTAAATTGTTGTTAGATTTTCAAGAAGCGATCGTTGATTAGATAAATGTTCGTCGAGTATCCATTTGATCGATTGTAATTGATCAATCAAAGACCATATATGTGGTTGTATTTAGGGTTGGTCAATTTTGATCGAGTAGACGATTTGATCAATGCTCTTCGATCGCCATAATCGATCTTAAAAAAAAAAAACCTCTCACTCCTTGAAAACAAAAAACCTCTCTCTCTCTCTCACACACTCTCTCGCTCGCTCTCTCACTCTCTATGTCACTCTCTCGCTAACCTGTCCATCTGAATCCATCTACACAACTTTCTAGCTCTATATACTCTTCTACCCATCTATAATATTCATCCCTGCTCATCTCTTTTTTCATCTATGCCTCTATCTTCCCATCTATCTCAACCTCTCTCTACCCATCTATTTGTATGTCTGTCTCTCTACTGATCTCTTTGTCTATCATTGTCTTGCTCTGTCCATCTATTACCTCTTTCTCCTCTCATCTTTGTATCCCAATTCAATCTGCGATTGATTTATCTATTTATACCTCTCTCTACCCATCTACATATCTGCATCTATTTCTCTCCCCCCATTTATTGATCTACATCTTTCTCTCAACCTGTCTCTTTCTATAGTCCATCTGTCATCTCCAATCTCTCTCTCTCCATGACCCATCAACCTATCTCATCTCCATCTCTCTCCCCAGCCATCCATCTATCTGTCTTTATACCACATTAGGCTAAGAAATTGCCGATCCATAGAGGGATGCGTCGATGCCTGCATTGATGTCTTCCAATTACCCATGCCCCCATCTCAATGGTGCGCCCTGAACTAATCTTCCGATCAACTCGTAATGGAATCCTGGGTGTTAATTTCTCATCTTTTCCCTTCCAGGCATATGGATGATCCAACGCTGCAAATGATGAAGCAATGACGATGAAGCAAAAGTTTTGGGATTCGTCTCTTGCTCTCGACCCTCCTGCCATTGATGACAATGGCTCCATTGACTTTCTCCTTCTACCGCTATCCAGAAGTCAACGCTCTTCTCCTCTTTGGCTTTGAGTTTGGCTATTTCCTTCGATCTTCTCCGCCTGAAATCAACAGCCATTTAGCCAGCTTTCGGAATGTTTATTATTTCTATTTTCTATCTCTATTAATGATTGTCAACCTCAATCGATCCGACGATCAGTCGACGATCGATCGACGCACATACCAATTTGATCGATCGAGGCATCGACCGTTTGCCGATTGATCTCGATTGATCGTGATTGTCCAACCCTAGTTGTATTGATGCACATCAATTATCGAGATGATCAGATTATCGGAGTGTTGGATGCACTTCAATTTGATCAAATAAGGAAACGATTGTGATCCGATCAATGTTCCTTAATTTTTATTGGATCATGTTGCAATTCCTAGTGCAACTAAATTTTTATCTTGTAAAACCTCTCATCCATATTCCTTATCATTATCTCGCAAGTTTTCAAAATATTGAAATGATCCTTGAATTTTTTTTATTTTTGTAAAAAGACACAAAGCTCATAAAAAGGAAAACTTAATGGGAAGCTCATGCAAATAAAGGGTAAAAAAAATCTGGGCATTGGATCTTTTGGAGGACATCAAATGACCAATTGTCCCACTAGGCATTGATGATTTGCAATTGGACCGACTCAGATCCAATCACTGATCTCGTTGAGTTGGCTCTTGATCAATCAGGGATCGAACCCGACGAATTGATCACCGATCACTCCCTTAAAATGGCGATTATACCAATAATTGGATCGTCGATCAGATCGCCGGGTGATATTGTCATTTTTTGAAAGTTTAATCCATTTCTAAAGTTTATTTAGGTATTTGTCAATTTTTTGGAGTGATCATCATTGATCAGATCGCAGTCAATTGATCAACGATCAAATATAAGGTTGTACGATTAGATCACGATCATAAGTGGTTGATTGATTGAATTGATTGATCAACCAATGAACGATCACGATCACGATGATCATAATAAGAGCGCACAACATTTAAATCCCTTTATACTTTAAAGAGCGCGGAATTATTTATTTACATTTTCGTAAAAAGCTAAAAGTGTCAAAATAAAATAAAAGCAGTCAGGACGGGAGGCTCCTATAAAAAGGAAGAGTTCCCGCCTTTTCTTCGTTTAAGCCTAACAGAATTTCTCGGGAAGGTTTTCTGTAGGTCTGGAAGGTTCACTCTGCTCTTATCAAATCTAACGCACAGACGAGCGCTGGGTGATTGCGTTTTGCTCGTTTTCATCACCGAGGTGCGGCGTCTTTCCTCTCTTACCTTTGTTTTTATGATCATTTTTTCTGTAATTCGAGATACGAAGCTCGTATGATGTACTTCGGCTTCCTTGATAAGTTAGAATTCATGATTTTTTTCTTTTATCTCATTGTCTTGTCCAGTATTGCGTTGTCCGATTGGCGGGAAGTACTTTGTGCAGTGTTTTTTAAAGAGAGACAAGGAGAGAGAGAGAGAGAGAGAGGATATTTTGGGAAATATATAGAGAGAAGATTTGAAAGAAAGAAGATTTTTAGAGAGAAAATTTTGGGAGAGGGGGTGGGGGAAATTTTGACAGAGAAAAGATTGTTGGTGAGAAAAAAATTTGAGGGAGAGAAGATTTTGGGAGGGAGTGAGAAAAGATTTTTAGTGAGAGAGGGGATTTTCCTGAATTTACATTGGCAAACCATCTAAGAGATATCTGAATAAGGGATCGAAAGCTTTTTTCTTCTCTTTCGGTGTATTTTCCCAATTTTTACTGCGTAGACAAGTTTGATATCTTGTTTGATATGGAACTGTACATTATGAAACCTAATATATTATACTCAGTAGAAATATTGTGCCAGATGATTTAAGTGTTCATGTGATATCAGCTTGGAAAATCTTAGCCAATTCTACATGGTCCGCATGCAAAACATTTGTTAGACTATGCTTGATAAAATCTACGAGGTTTGTTTTTGTTGGCCTAGGGGGGGAGGACAGATTTAGCTCAATTCTCCTTTTGTATTATTTTTACAGTTAAATTTGTACAGATGAGATTCAATTCATATGTTTGACCATGAATTGGATGCAATAATTTTGGACAATGGACGAAAGCAAAAGGTGGATTGTAACTTACACGAAACACCTACGACAAAAGAGAAAAGTCTATCAAGATGGGCATAATAGAACTCCACCGTCCAAGTAACAAGGTAATTTCACCGTCCAAGTAGCATTTCTTTATCTCAATCGAGCTAGATGACATGTCCCACTTAATAAGTTTGTTGTTTGAATGATGTTCTAAGCAATATTTTATTCAAAAGTATGTTTCAGTTCCTAAGTTCCACAGCAGTGCATTTCATGTCTGAAACTTTCAACAAAGGCAATATTTAATTTCAAAATAATTACTGTGGTTCCTAATGTACTTATAGTATTTTATTGTCTTATTATAAAACAAACAGTTGGCACTCGGAATATATCAGAAAACACATTAGCAAACCACAGGTGAAGAGAATTTTATGAACTATATTACTCGATCCTTTATGAATTTAATTTACCTGCTCATGAAGCTGTATCTGTGGCAATAATTTATTAATTAAAGGGAATGCAACTGGTTCATTTGGGGCTGGTGTAACAGTCGACATTGAGATGATTACCTTGACCAGTATGTGTGGCATACCATTCCTACTCCGTTAAATGCTCTATGAGAAGAAATTTGTTGACGTTTTATATTGCCATTTTCCTCTGGAGTCTTCCTTTTTCTGTCAGGCGGAGTACATTTTTCTATCTCAATGGATCTTCTGTAATTTCTTTTCGTCCGAGGGATAGAACTTGGAAGAGATTTTGATGATTTGCTTGAAGAACAGTTATTTAAGATATTAACTTCATGCTGATCATTTTTCAACTATTCAGATTGTGTTGTACGATGATGATTGGAAATTGTTAGCCACCAGAATTTTGAAGAAGGATGAAGAGATAGAATGTGGCGCCACTCTTGCTTTCGAAAATTTTCTTGTTGATGTGGCTGAACTCGATGAAACTCACAAGGCTTTCCAAGATGTAAATGCCAGTATTAGTCACGGGAAATCAAGAGTGAAAGTTGAGAGGATGCAAAAATCTGAAGACACTTTCCTGTGTACCCCACTTTTCTGGCATTTTATAATTCATTATTAGAATTTGAGTTATATTCAAGAAAACTTTCTTAATGTTTACAGTCTAATAGATCACAAGTAAGGAAGTTCTTTTCCACTAGTGACTGAATCTGCATCATCATCCTATTGTCAGTCTCTTTAGCACATCAACATGAGTCATTTTTTTATTCTGTAAGTTTCCTGCATTCAAGTTGTCTTTAGTGCACCAAGATTTAGAGAGTCACCTAAACTGTGATATTTGTGCACTCTTGCTAATTTCCCATCTAAATAAAGTACTCTATCCATGATGATTTAATTGAGGATCTTCAACCCTGGATACCTGATAAGATATCCACTTCATGCTAAGTGGTCCTGCTTATGTGAAGAGCGCATAAGTACGGAACTTGAAAGAATCCAGGAACAGGTGGAATAAGAGAATGTTCTCTGAGACAGGAAGCAGAGAGAGAGAGGGAACACAGAGTAGCCAAAAAACAGATAACATTTATTCTGATAACATGGCCCTTTTATACAAAATAACGATTAGTTTCAAAAAAATTGAGTTACGACGGCTAGTTTTAACTAGCCGTTAAAACATGACATCTGCATTGCTGATGTCATTTTTTCCAACGGCTAGAAAAAACTAGCCGTTGGGCCTGATCCTTACTTGATCAGGTTTTAGCCCCTTTAGGTCCATTATCTTGGGCCTAAATGGATTTCCTAATTATGGCCCTTAATGAGCCTAAATGATCCCACTATCTGGGCCTATTAACCAACTATGTTAGTGCTTTTATGTCACCTGAGAACTATTACACGTACATCAATAGCCCGATGGCCCAGGGTTAGTTGGTTAGATAACAGAACTGAAGGTTGATTGGAACACACAAGCATTGAGTTATGATTGGCATGTCATTTTCCCCTCTCTTTCATTCCCTCATCTAAATTTCTACCCTAACTCTCTTCACATCTTCACTTCGCAAGTCCCATCTCTTCTTATTGATAGTGCCCCAACTTTCCTCCCTCTTTTCATTCTATCATCCTTTCCTCTTCCTTTCTCTCTTTATCTCCCACATCATGGGACATCTCACATTTCCTCAAATTTCCTGTGTGTGAGAACTCTACTCAAGCCTCGTAAATCATGTTGATTTTCCCTTTACATTTGGATTACAATATTGCTACCTCCCTCTACTCAAGGAGCTAGTATCAAAATCGTGATTGAGAATATATGAATTTATCCCTAGACATAAAAAATCAGGCTGTAATATTTCAAACTGCCATTGTTTTTGCTTCTTGATAATGCAGTCGCATTCAACTACATGTATCAGCTATTCTTCCATGAAGTCTTGATGGTTTTTATCCTGTTGCTTTGTTTGTATTTGTCTGATTTCCAATTAATCAAGACAATTTATCTGTCTTGTTTTGTATGTTGTGAATGCGTGCTCATTGTAGTCTACAATTGAATACAGCGAAGAAGAGCCATCAACAAGCTGGCAAGTCACCAAATGTTTGCGCCAGTTCTGTCAAAACGACAGAGAGAGGTTAGGTTTTACTACCTGTTTATTATATATTCATGATGCCTCAGACATTCAGTTCGATGGTAGAAAAGAAGCATCCTGTTCTGGTACAGAGAATAGGTGATGCGGGGAAATAAGAAGAAATGTCTGATTAAAAGAGGGACTGCCAAGTGAGAAAGTAGGTTGATGAGAGCTTGCAACCAGAGTACAGGCGGGGGTTAGTGTGAGAAACAGTAACTAGAGGGATAGAAGGATTAAGGGAAAGGGTTCTGTTATACTTCCTGTCCCCGTTGATACTTCTCTCTTCCTCTATAGATTCCATGCAGGTTGATAATGAGCCCAGATTACAATGTCATCTTGATTTCTTTTCACTTCCATTATGCATTTGAATTTTGCAACATTACATTTCAGGATGTCAGTTCATTAGTGTTTAAACGTTTGTTTATTTGATATAATTTTCTCAAAATTTTGTCCAATTTCTTAAAATTATTTTCACGTTTTTGAAGTGATTTTAGAGTTTCGTTTTATGTGGGCTGAAATTATTTTTATTTCATCTTTTGTCTATTCTCATTTTCTTCAGTAACCGTCCATCTTATTAACTCCTCCATTATAAGATTAACAATTCATGTGTAACTTTTGGCTGTCTTCCCTTTAGGTTTTTGTTAGGAAACATTATATGATTCAAAGATGTGCCTCTGAAGATGTGGTCATTGATAGGATCTATTTGCTTTTACTTATGACTTGAAAGATGATTTCTTTCATATTTAAGAGGCCGTCAATCGTGTTTTGTTACACAAACTTTTTGTTGTAATAATGCTCATGAATGATCTCCACTACAGAATGGGATGTCTTGTACACTTCTCAAATAACCCAGAAGGCCAAGATATATCATGATGGAGTACTGAAACTCGTGACTACTGGATCACATATGGCCCAGGTTTATCTGGCCCCTAATTCATATTTTTAATTTATTTTTAAAAATCATTTTTTTTTTGAGGAGAAATAGAGAGCCACCTGGAACCGGTGACCCCCTGTTGTCATTGAAAAAATGACTGA
Source organism: Lemna minuta (assembly GCA_024174645.1). Classification (NCBI taxonomy): domain Eukaryota; kingdom Viridiplantae; phylum Streptophyta; class Magnoliopsida; order Alismatales; family Araceae; genus Lemna; species Lemna minuta. The sequence continues at coordinate 11,639,398 of CM044107.1, forward strand.
GATTCGATTACATCAAGGGGGCTATCCCCGTGAGGGTCATGCCACCTAGGTGCCAGGACCTTGCGATCCCCCTCGCAGCATGCTGTACCGCATCGGTGGAGGGGGGTCGGCCCCTAAATATAATCTCGTTCTGGTGGAGCCATATCGCCCATAATGTGGCGAAGATGAGTCCCGCCACTCGTCTCCCGCCGGAAAGGCCCTTGGCGAGATCGAGCGCAAAAATGCGTCCCCACGCGCGTGACGTCGATCCCCTTGAGAGCCGCCTCGTTCCGGGCGGTCCCGAACCAACGGGTATTCAATAGATGAGAGCGAGTCTTCGATCGCGTCTGGAGCACATAACGCACCCGTCATCCGCTTCCCGAATAGCGGCGCCGCGGGACGTGTCATCGGGCGGTTCCGAATGAGGAGCCACCCGAAAACCTTGATCTTTAGAGGAATACGCCTTCTCCACACCACGCGGCACCGGCGTACCAGTACTGGATCCTCTGGAGGCTCCGTGGCGAGGAGCGATCCATACACCTCGCGGACCGTGAATCGGGAGCCCCTCCCCGCCTCGGCAGGCCGCAGATGAGCCAATGCCGTCTGCATCCTGAGTAGATCCTCGATCCGTTGTTCTGACATAGCATCAGGGAGAGGTGGGCACCATGTGTTGCACCATGCCTGCTGCACCGTGGCCTCTGGATTGGTGGAAAGGCCATAGAGGCGGGAAAAACGTCCCTGAGAATCCCTAAACCGGACCAATCATCAAGCGGGAACACGAAGTTTACTCCATCCCCTAGCTTAGCCTGGAACAAACTTTGGGCCTGGGCAAAAACTGGTCTCAAACCCTTGTAGAATGCCGACTCGCCTCGCCTCTGTTCGGATCGTTGCCCCCAATCCAACACGGTCCCATAGCTATCCATTAAGGTCCGGGAGACCATATCCGTTGGAGCTTGCATCATTTTACTTACCCATTTCATAAGCAGTGCGGTGTTGGTGTGTCGTAGATTCCTCACCCCGAGGCCTCCCTCAGTCGTAGGCCGGCATATCGTACTCCACTTGACCAAGGCTCGTCCCCTAGTCCCATTTGTTTCCGCTCCGTGCCAGAAGAACCGTCTCATGATGGCTTCCATGCGCTTGCATATCCCCACGGGTAGGCTGAAAACTGACATAAAGTAGGTGGGGATGGCGGAGAGCACTGACTTTAAAAGAACGAGGCGTCCCCCGCGTGACAAAAGTCGAGCCCGCCATCCCCCCAAGCGGCGCTCCATTGCCTCCAAAACTGGCTGCCATTCTCGTGTTGTTATCCGCCCCTCCACGAGGGGAAGTCCCAAGTACCGAATAGGTAAGGATCCCGCAGGTGTATCCAGTATGCGGGCACATCTATCCCTTTCTTCCGCAGACATCCCAAATCCTATGAAAGTGGACTTGGCCCGATTGAGGCTGAGGCCCGAGAAATCTGAGAACAAATCCAATAGAGCTGAGACCTTCTCCACGGCCACCACCGAGCCCTCTATAAAGAAGATCGTGTCGTCAGCATACTGCAATAAGGGTACCCCGCCTGGCCATCCCGCGGTTTGAAAGCCCGCCAGTAGCCCCCCCATGCACAGTCTCTCCGTGCACACCGCCAGTGTATCGGCCGCCAAGATAAAAAAGAGAGGAGCCAGCGGGCAGCCTTGCCGAATCCCTCTCTGGGGGTGTATCCATCCGCCTTGCGGCCGGCCGTTTACCAGTACCGCGAAAGTATTTGTGCATACACATTGTTTCATCCATCTCACCCACGTCGCCGGGAAACCACGACGTTGCAGCACACGCCAGATGAATCGCCAATCGAGCGAGTCATACGCTTTTGCAAAATCCAACTTCCACATGAATCCCTTGGTGCCATGGCGCCGCCATGCAGCCACTATCTCTTCAGCCATCACTACACTGTCCACCATCTGCCTCCCCGGGATGAAGGCCGTCTGAGCCGCCCCCACCAAATAATTAATCACCTCTCGGAGCCGATTTGCCAACACCTTGGCTATAATCAGGTATATGGAGTTAGATAAGGAGATAGGCCGGAAATCTCCCACCTGTTCAGCGCCCTGGCATTTGGGGATGAGCACCAGGAAGGCCTTGTTCATGCGATCCATATTGCACACTCCGATACGGAAGTCTTCTATCGTAGCCATCACCTCGGGGCCAACCAAATCCCAACACTCCTGATAAAAGAAAACCGGAATCCCGTCCGGCCCTGGGGCGCCTTCCCCATTTAAGCCCCGAATTGCCGCTCTGACTTCCTCCTCGGTGAACGGGCGCGTTAATTGGCCTTGCTGCCCAGTAGATAGTCTAGTCGCCCCCTCACCAGTCCATTCCCATTTGTTTCGGGGCCCTTTCCGATAGAATGCCCGGAAATGGTTTGCTATAGCGGTCCCCACCGCGGCGTGCCCACTGTAGGAGCGGTCTCCCACCCGGATGGAGTGGATGCGGTTAAGCCTTCTCCTGCCTCTAGCCGCTTGGTGGAAGAAGCGGGTATTTGCATCCCCAGCCGCCAACCAAAGTTGCCTGGAGCACTGTCTCCAATCCATCTCAATTTTCAGATCTGCTTCCGCCACCGCATTCCGGAATTCCTTGCGTGCCGCATGCTCCTCGGCCGATAGAGGTCGAGAGTCCTCCAATGTATCCATCTCCTGAATCGCTCTTAGCGCCCCGTCCCGGATTCGCGTTCTGTCCTCACGGATCCTCCTCCGCCATCCTATGAGGTGGTGGCGTAGACCCCTCAGCTTCGTCACGAGCCTCGCTGACGCAAACCCCCTGGCTGGCTGAGCCTCCCACCAAGTCACTATATCCTCAGCAAAACCTTCCTCCTGAAACCACGAGCGGTCCATTTTTAAAAATCATGAGTAAGAAATCTTACTGACCTTTGTGGGCACTGCTGTTTTTTTACCCTTTTTGTATTCTAGTAGTGTTACTCATATTGTACTGAACGGTCACTCATGGCTTTCTGACTGGAACTCTTAATGTTAGAATCACTTAAAAGAAAAAAAATTTGTGAAAATCTTTATCCATGCATGTTAGTCTTGGTTCACAGCGCTAGATCTTTGTGAAAGAGTAAAAGCGTTTGGGAGAGATCATGAAGAGAGAGGAAGGGAAGCACAAAAGAAACTTCCTAGTAGGATTTTGAATGGTTTGAGTACTTAGTGCATCGCATATGGATTTTTATAAGAAATCTCTAAAACCGCATAAGACCCTTATGGTAATGGTACAGTATCCTTTTTTTAATAGTGTTTGAAAGGATATAAGGAGAAATGCCTCTTTTTAATCAAATACTATAGTTTTATGTTCCTGTACTAAGTTGCTACTTTAATATTGGATTTCTCATCAATCATTCTCATAAGTGTCATAAAGAGCTTGATCTTTTTCTAGATGTTCAGTATCCTTTCCGTGGTGCATTTTACTGCTGAATTTTTTTCTGTAGGGAAATGTGACTGGTCCTTGTCAATTGACATCTGATCTCCTTTCTCTCGAAGTAATGACAATTTTTTTTCTTCTTTCAGCTGATTTTGCTAAAAGATGATGGTTCAACATTAAGTAGCAAGTTCCATATATCATCCAAATGTTTGAACAGTGGAGATACTTTTGAGATGCCAAACTATCTTGTGGAGGTTTGTTCTCAGCGGAATGTTCCAAAAGGTTTTATTCTGTTTCATCTCTTCACAACTCTTTGAAATTGTTTGGTAGATGTAGCTTGTACCCATATATCTTTAACTCTTGTTGACTTCCACAGTGAAATACGACTTCCATGCAACTTAACTCTACTTTTCAGTATTCAGTTGTCTCAATAGTATGAGTTTGGGGTTTTCCTCTGCCTATTTCTGATATGATCAAGCACCCAGAATTACATCAATAATCACATTAGAGTCAATATAGGGGTAAAAGTTCAATTAAGCTACTGAGTTGACTAATAACCTTCTTCCAACCAAGAATCTGATACATCGAGATTTGTCTCTAGTTCAAAATTTACTCACTGTTTGAGTGGAATACTCATAATCCTATATATGTGACGATCAATCTGATAAAGCCTAGAGGCCCCCTCATTAGGTGCAGTTGTTGCCTGTATGAAAGTCGGACTTTTGCGATGAGGAAGTACAATTAAGGATCGTGTTACTTTAAAAAAATTTTGTCTAAATGATAATGAAGTATACTGGAAGTATCCTGGTCATCTTGGCAGTCTTCCCCTATCTGTATTCTTTCTATCTTCTTGCCTCTCCTCAGATGTTCCTCCTCATAGCCATTGTCTCTCCCTTCTGACTGTCTGAACACTCCATCTCTTGTCCTATTTCTCCTGTTCAGATCTATGCCTTGCCACACCTTCGATCGGGGTTGTATGACTATCATTATTTATACCACAGAAATATTTTTTCTTTTTTATCAAATTTTTTTAACCATGTAGTCATTGTTTTCTTTCTCTTTTTGGAAAGTTACAGTTATTGATGCATCAGAGAATAATGGTGAGTCTCAAAGAAGAAGCCAAATTGGGAGCCTTCCATTTCAGTCAAATTCTCGCATGAAAGTTTGGTCTTGTAAAGTAAAAGGTGCTTTGACTTTTTTTTGTAAAAACTATTACTCCTTTCCTTTTTAACAAACCACTTTGCTAGCATTATCAGCACTAAATAGTTACCAGTATTTTTTATAATCTTTTAAGGTTGCTAACCCGAGGAGGTTACGAAGTGCATAAATTGAAAATATCTATTTGTGAAATGACCAAATTCAATCAGAAGCCATAGTTTACATGATCTGAAACCATAGTATTATCCATTTGGGACCCAATCAATAAGCTCTTGAAATGTCAAACTAGTTACACCTTCTTGAGTTCAAAAATATACAATCAATCATACAATCAATATGCTTTCTGAATTCTCTTCGCAATGCATGCTCTCCTGCATATGTTTTCCTCAATATGGGTTGCAATACTTCAAATGATCTTATCATAGGCTGTACTGATGGAAAGTTCATTGCTACTTGGAAAGTTAGTTGGATTTGCAGATTAAACATTCAGGTCATCAAGTATAATTTTAAAGTAAAGAAATTCATAATCAACTTAAGCTGTGAACTCAAATTCAGCGGTGGAAATTCACTACATGTTGTTTACTGCCCCTTGTAATCTCGTTGATGGGAAAATTTTAAAATACTAGAATGTCACCTTCATCTCAAGAATGTCAGAAATATCATCAGCTGCGTTTGTCTATCTTTATCTGTCTCCATTGTTGAAACAGAGGTCTATTTTGTATGGAGCCCTGCCTCTCTCATTCTCCCTGTCAAATCTATGTTCAATTTATTCCTTTTTAAATTTAAGTGACGATCAGCCGCATAATGGTGACCGACCCACAATTAGTGATCCATCACAAGGGACTTCCCCTCCCCTTATGGCCCGGAGGACCAGGCTGCCACAAGACCCTCCAAAGCATAGGCGACTCCATCAGTAGAGCCCGCCCTCCCCCTGAAAAGCTTATTGTTCTTGTGCAGCCATATTGCCAAGAGCACCACGAGTATACAACCCCCTCCTCTTCCTTATGCGACGACCCCTCCAGATCAAATCCCAGGAGGATGTCTCTGAGGTCGTGTCTACCGACAGATTGGATTGTCAGTTCCACATCGTCCTAGCAGAGGAACACTCGAAGAAAAGATATGCAAAATCTTCCTTGCCTCCCAAGCATATAGTGCATTCTGCTGGGGTCTCCAGTTATAGACGCTTGTGGAATACAAGTGTCATTAGTCTCCTTTAGAGGAGAAGCCATCAGAAGAACCTCACCTTCAATGGAGCCTTTTGTCTCCAGATGAACCTACATGCTCTGATGATCGGAAGGGTCTCATTTTGTTGCCCCTCACATAACTTCTTGGTTGGGTTTCAATATAATCTTATTTTGGCTTAGTTGGGTTTCTCTCTGTTCTTCCCATCTCCTTTGTTCTAATCCTCTCAAAGTTGTATGCTTGTATCGCTTTCAACCTTCCCAAGATATGTGGTCACACTCTCCACAGAGATATAGCAGCCAAAGTACTCCAATTGACTGTTCATGAAGAAGCATTTCTTGGGATTGGGTTGCATAGAGTTAATTCTTGTTGAGGATCTGAAGGAAATTGGCCAGGTTGTCTAGGTGTTCTTCATGATACCTGCTGTTGATCAGGATGCCATCTGAAAAAAGGGGAACAAACTTAAACATCAATGGGTGGAAAATCTGGATCATGAGGTCTTGGAAGGTTGCTGGCACATTGGAGAGGCCAAATTGCATGACAATGTACTCATAGTAGCCTTGATACCTGCGGAAAGGCATCTTTTGGATGTCGTCCTTGTGCATCCTAATGTTATGGTATCCAGATTTAGGTTCAGCTTGTAGAATATTGACAAATCATGGAGCTCCATGTTGAGGTTTGGACTATGTTAAGATTCCACGATGGGAATCAGAAAGTGATTTGGACTGTGAACCCGTTGAGGACTCAGTAATCTACTGTCTTCGGTTCTGTTGAAAGTTCACGCTCCTATGAAGCGTAAACAAGTTGATTTAATGCCCATTGTTTCAGCCCAAGATGCATAGTAGGGGGAGTGTGCAAATGCGGGAGCGACTTTCTGGAAGGCAACAATTGTCGTAAGCACACACTCTCTCTCAATTCTAACAATAAGCGTTCTCGACCCCTTCTACAGGGGAGCACTTTCTGTCTCCAGCCAGGGTGAAGGGCTCTCCAGGTGGCTCCTACTCCCTCTCGCTAGATTGACTCCATTACTCTCTCTGATTTGCCTTCTACCCTGTTCTACTCGGAACTCTGAGAATTGTATTCACATTTTGGGTTAACTTGAAGTTATTTTGAGTCGATTACAAGTGTCAGATGTGAGGGATCATATCAATTTGATATCAGAGCTCTGAACTGGGACGGATATTGATATTGAATGCCAAAGCATTTGACGGTGGCACAAATGGCAGAGGCTGCGTAGACAATCAACAAAAATCAATGCTGAAGAAGCATCCAACAAGGCGGAATTGAACCTACTTAAGGAGCAATTTGCGTCAATGTTGTCCATCCTCTAACATATTGTAGCTGATTGGGTGGCTATGCGGGGCACTATGGCAGCGAATTCAACATCCACGTGTGCCACTGATGCAATCGTCTTTTCTGGTTTGGAGAATTTGGAGAAATGCTGTCCGGCATCATCCATCCAGGGAGACCCACAAATTTCAGGGTAACCCTCTTTACCAACTGCCACTCACGCCAGGGTAGCTATTGGAGAATTTGCGAGCCTGCAAGTAGCACTTCCCTCAGCAATCATCGGCTCATTTTTGCTACAAGTGCCATCAACTCCAATCGTGATCCCTAATTGTGACGTTGGTAATGGGCTGGGTGTTAGGTCTTAATCTCTATTATGTGGCCATAAATATGTATTATTGTAAATAAGCTGTCATTTAATCCTCATTAAGTGATTCAATTATGTTTAATTAAGTGGATCAAGACATTTATTCATAAGCCTGGGGTTAATTATGCACGGAGATAGTTAAATTCTTTATTAGTCAATAATGCACCGACCAATTAAAGAAGATAGAGGCTTAAGCTATCCTCTATCCCTATAAATAGGAATCCCATGGTCTAACCCTCTCGGTTGATTCCCATTTTTCCTGGAGCTTCAGAGGTTGACTTGGGGATATTCAAGAGACCTATCTCCCATAAAGAATTCAAGACAATGAAGAATCAGCTGATGAACTCGGATATGATTTAATTTTTGTTTCTGATCTTTATATTATCCTAATAAATCTATATGCAAAGTCTAAAGTTCTCGCTCTGTGGCCATCTCACAAAGGGAACAGGGTTCTGAAATCCTAAACGGGCTGGGACCTGATTGAGAGCTATCCCTTGTGGACAGTCCACACAAGACCACGGCTCCATTTCTCTGTGACCAGCTCCACTCAACCAGGGAATGCACCAAGGGATGTGGATGGGCCAGAATGGGCGATGGTGGATGCAAGCCAATGTAGAATAGACTTCTCCATGATCGCTATCATCAGCCTTTGTAAACATTAGCCTAACTTGACTCTCTATTTGATTTCTTACCACCTTTGTCCATTAAACCTTCTCTCCTCAAGTGCCCTTCTCATGTCACTTATGATACTCCACAATTTTCAAACCAATCGGTTCTCAACTTGGACCGACCCTTCTTCTTCTCCCTAGTCATGCCTTTCTCCTTTGGCTGACGTCTTTTTTGCCCTCCCTTTCGTGAACAAACCATCAAAGATGTCAACTGCTACTGGTGAAACTCCATCAAAGTAGAAAAAGCATCATCCAAACTTGGCATGTTTGTCCCATGAAGCATTGTCGTCACAAGCTTATTGTACTTAATAGGGCAAAGAAATCACCAAGATAATCGTGTTGGTCTCTTCAGTTAAATTATCCTCAAATTTCTAGAACTCTATACAAAGACTTTGGAAGTGATCAATATGAACTAATGAATTGGTCTCTTCCCTCATTCAGAGCCCAAATAACTTTGCCTTTTAAAAAAACTTTGCTTATTGGCATCTTCCCCGGGTATCTCTTTGCCAATGCCTTGAACATCTTGGCAAGATCGTTAAGATTGTGCACATAAAACTTCACACCATGTGATAAATACTGATGAATAGTACTAGCAGCATACCCTCAGGTTTAGATCCCTTCATTGCCTCATGTACGTCTTTAATTGATCAACATATCTTTCGCCTTTTAATGCCGTAGGCTAAAGTTGACTGAACTACTCAAATTTTCAACATCATATCGAGAAATTATAGGAGAGAATATTTTTTTAGCCTTATCAAGTTCAAACTCACACAAACGAGGCTCTGGTACCATTTGTAGAGCAAAAAAACAGAAGCGTGGAAGATTGTTTGCTCAATAAACCACGAGAAATTTGAGTAAATATGATTTATCATGAAGATGTTACCTAAGAGGCAGTGTGAACCCCTTCTATCTGTCCTCAGCATTGTTGTTGGCAAGAGTACCCTCCGGACGGTCCTTGGATGACCAGAAATGGAGAAGGACAGAGAGGAGAGAGATCTCTCTTCTTTAGGGCTTCAATAGAAAGAGGGAATCTCCCCAATCTAGAAGAGAGAGAAAAGAGGGGAGAGTTCTTGGAGAGAGAATGGAGAGAGAAACCAAAAACTAACATAAAAGAGAGATGTGTGGAGTGGCAACATACACTAGGATCAAGGAACATGGCCCCTTAATAACCTGGGCCCTGCAAGGAAAGAACAAACAAAACAAAGGTGTCTCTGATGGTGACAGAGTTGTTGATCTGTTCTCTACCTTCTCATCGGTCTTGGTCTAGTCTGTCCCAGGAAGACTTGTCTGTCAAGTTATCTTTCTGGCCAATAAAGTTGGCGTTGACCCTTTGGTAGTGTTGTGGCAGGAGACAGGGCGGCAGTGAGGCATTTTTGTAGGTGTGTCAAGCGGTTTGGGCAAACCAGTGGAAGGGTAGCATGGAGGAAACCTAAAGATCCAATTTTCTGGATTTTGGTGTGGCATGCTTGGAACATGTCGCACATTGAGCAGAGGCATTTCAGCAGCCCACTTCTGAGTCTTGCCTCTGGGCTCAACCAGATTGGAGCCGTTAGCCATCCTCCCTGGATCTAGTCATAGCAGCCGTCTCTGAGAGGCTTCAAACCATGAGCTGCATGTGTTGTGGTCCCATTCTAAGCCCTTGTGGGGGGCCCTTATTCGAGTTGGATCTTTCCAGGGTTTGAGGATGGAACATGGAGCAGTGCTCCGAGTGGCATAAGGATTCGTCCCTCACTGGGATGAACACCGAAGGCATGCAGAATGTTGGGGAAGGTGGTGACCATTCCCCGGCACATCTCTGGTGGGTTTGTGATGGAAACTGGGTGCACAGGTTGGTGGTGCATCCAACCGAAACAGCAGGCATTTGAGGAGGTTCTCAAAGTTATGGACCGTGGCAGTAAGTGACTTTGCTCCTGCTGGAGATGAGCTATGGCACCATCCTTGGCAGTGTTCCCTGTAGAGATGTCTCCCAACATGGCTTCCACATTTTCCATGCACAAAATGGAGTTTCTTTGGCATGCAAAGAGAATCACAGGAGAATGTCTCTGATACCAATTTATAGAAATGAAGGGAGATCCATAAGATATTTTTTTAGTCCCGAAAGAGGATGTAAATTCCACTTTGAAAGAGAAGCCATGAGAAGCCATGATTTCAACTTGAAACTTGAAATTCCTTGGATTCATCATGCCATTCTCAACTCCTTGAAAATCACAACTTGAAACTCGATTAATTTGCCTCTAAAATGTCTAGTTTTTGCTCCTTGGCTGCCATGATCCTGACTCCCAAGTTAGTGTCATGCTCTTTTCTTTTAGTTGTCAGAGTTCATGGGCTCAACGAGGTAGCCAGCTGATCATGACTTGAAATTCCCAGCAGAGTGGCTGGCTGCTAGGGGTAGGTTGGGGGACAGTAGAGGAGGATGGTGACACTGTCAGTTGAAGATACTGGTTTGATGAGCAGCTGCTGAAGCACTGCCAAGAACAAACTGCATCACAAGGAATCTTCCCCTGAGTCGACCCAATTTTTTTATTCTGGGGCCTGTCAAAAATCTTAATTATTTGATTCATAGCAAGATAACAAGGTATGGGTTATAGTATCCAGCTTGAGGGGGAGTGTACAGTCCTGGTGTTGTCTGATGATACCCTATCATCAATTTTACTTATTTGCCTACATAGTGGCCAACACCCACAGCGAGTGTGCAAGTAATTACAAAATTCTAAAACAAGGAAATTCTTTCCAAAGGTTTTCATTTTTACAAACATCTATTCTCACTTCTACCATCTGGTTAGTGTTTTATTTTAATTTACTTTCTTGTATAGTGAAATGCAACAATTGAGAAGTGTGTATCTTTCCATGTATGATTAGATTCAATTACTTAGAAAATGGTTTTGAGAGCCTAACTGAATGTTGTGTCTCAATTGAAGGTTTGGATGATAAAGTCTTAGGAAAGCAAGCAAGCTCTGATGTAGCTACTAAAGTGGAAGTTCCTGTAAACAAACCCCGTGATGGTCAGGTTTCACAAGTTTGACGTCTCCACTTTTAAAATTTATGATTTTTCTGTCATAATAAACAAATTCAAAATAAATTTGATTCTCTTTCAATCAAACATTTTAAACCTCCAAAAATTGCCTTTTCTAGCTTTTTAGTGTTTATTCTACCTTTTAATATTATGTAGAATTGTGATTCAGTGAGTCTTGTGAAGTGAAAGTTTAAAACACTCATGAGACTCTAGACCATAAAATGTATGTTTAATGCATGGTTGGTTTTCTGCTGTTGCGTGGAGTAATTCTCTTTTTAATCTACATTTCTTCATTTTTTTACATTCACACCTTATCTTTTCTGTTGTAGTTACATCCACGAGTGAATCTATCCAAGTTATCAGACTCAGTTAAAGGGGCATATTGTTTCTAACTGTTATAAAACCTTGCTCAGAGAGATAGCAAGGGACATGTGCTTTTTGGATAAAAACAGATGAATTTTGATTATTATCTAGCCTTTTTTACAGGGCTTGTCACAACAGGAAGCTGCTGTTACCATTAAATACCCACTTTATAACGGCACTAAAGAGTCATATTATGTACATGTTTCAATAATACCCTTGAGACTCCAGTAATTACTGATATGACCTTGTCTCTTAGCACTCCCCCTCAAGCTGAGTCTATATCTTGCAGTCGCAGATTGCCTATTAACTTCAAGAACTGCTCCTTCGGAAGTCCCTTAGTCATTGTTCAGCTGATTAGATATATGCAGTATAAATCTTGTATCTTTCCAAGGTTTTCCGGATATAATATCAATCAATGTTGACATGTTTCATGTGATCATGTTGTACCGGATTGATCAATAAAAACATCATCTATCATGGATCCTCAATTCTTTCAAGAGACTCTTGACCCATATTATTTATGTGATTCCATGATCCAGGGCCCTAAATGTAGCTACTGTGCTGGATCTTGAGGCAACTTCTTGCTTTTTACTTCTCCAAGTAATTGGGTTCCCGGCTAGGAAGTATAATATTTAGGGGTTGACCTGCGATCAACCAATGACTCAACAAAATCAAAATCATTGTCTATATGAAAGGGTAAACTTACCTTGGCATTTGAAGAGAAGAGCCCATCTAGTCTTTCCTTTTAGGTATCGAATTACCCTGTGTGCTGCATGTAAATGTGAAATTCTTGGACTATGCATATAATGAGTGAGTACATTGACAGTGTAAGATATACCAAGACGGGTATGGCCAAGATAAATTAGTCTCCCCATTAATCTTTTCTTTTTTTTTGAAATATGCGAGGGGAACACCCGGAACGGTGTCCCCTGATGTCATTGAAATGATGACAAAATACAGGGCAGATTACAGGGGTACATGATACAAGGGGCTGAGGCCTCCTTGATGCCAGGATAAAGCAAACCCCTCACGTTGTGCACGATCTCCTCGTCGGCCGGAGCTACCCCTGAAAATGACCTGGTTTCGATGTAGCCACACCGACCATAAAGTGGCGAAGATATGTCGCCAATCCACCTCTCGGCGGAAGACACCGCCGCTGATGGATCGCCAAAACTCCTCGTCCAAGGAGGTATCTCGGTGGCCCACGCCCGCCGCCCGCCATGCCGCCTGCGCCAGTGGGCACTGGAAGAAAATGTGGCTGCAATCTTCCTCTGCCTCGTTACATAACGGGCATACCGCAAGGGCCACTGGATCGAAGCGGCGTCTCAGGGTTCGCATCATGATGCGACGTCTGAGTAATAGTCACCCGAACAGGCGGATTTTTAGCGGGAGCCGTTGTTTCCACACAAATCGGCTTGAGAATTATAATTGTACTTTTGTCGAGAGATTTTAATTGTCTTGAGTGAGTGATTTTGGAGCATCACATGTTTTAGGTTTCTGTCCCTTTCATCGGTTCACTCTTGCTTTCTGAAATCATTCCTTGTCTAAATTATCTTTTGCTCAGCTCTTCATTCAGGTTTTTTTCTTATTTTTGGCAGCTTTTCAGATATTATCTGTTCTTCAAAAACCTAAGGAGGCTACCATTGCCTTTGAAAGGCCCTCTTTTTCACCATCACCACCCAGGCACTGCAGTAAGTGTTATTTTTATTTTTAATGAGTGCAAAAACCTATTTAAAATTGTTCTCAATCTTACGGACAGCTCACCAGCACACTATTTTACGCATGACAGATTTTATAAATGCCAATTGTGAGAAAGAGATCCCTAAAGGAAGCTCATATGATTTAATGTGCGGGTAAGTACTTAAAATATTGATAATTTGTTTGATTTTTCTATTAAGATTTATCACCTTACACCTGCTTCCAGATGATACAAGTTATCTTTTTGGGAATTCATGTTATTTTGGCTTCTTTTCAATTGGTCTTTCTCTTGGACCGCCTCTTAGACTTTGGCTAATATGCTGCCAATCTCCAGTTTTTTGTCTCTCCATCTCTATCTCTCATCTTGCATGGATTCACATCACATTTTTAGTGACCTTTTGACCGTCATCTCTCATTTAATCTAATGCCCATTATTCCCGTCCTCAATAATTTCCTTCACCTTTTTTTCTATCAGATCGAATTTATGATCGTCAACCTTCTGAGAATCCAATCTAGATACATATCTCATTTGGTGAATTTTAACAGGGATGAACCATGTAAAACCTCAGTTCAAGATAACGAAATCAAATGCAGTATGCAAGATAGCCATGGTTTTGAAAAATCTCAAACAGCCCCCGGTACTCAGAAAAAATTATGTTCTTTAAACTTGATGAAAGCATTTAAGATACTTCTTTCTCACGTTCCAGAAAATTTTTGGGGCTCACAAGAGAAAGAAATCTTAGAGCTTGATAGTGGACTCAACGAAGAATCAGGTGGCGATAATTAGAGATGAATCTCACCAGTCTTGCCTTCTTTATCCTCTTGAAGTACAGCTTACTAATTATTATACAGGTTCGCATGGCAATAAAAAGGCGTTTTCAGAGCTACTGAAAGATTGCGATAAGGTCAACTTGATGAGTTTTTCAATATTTCTCCATGGTGTATTAAAGTTTTGCACAATTCTCTAACATTCCACAGGCGAATATGGGACAGATATCATCGGAAGAGGAAAAATGTGAGGGAACAACAGGCATTAGCTTTCCCAGTTTTGACCTAGGCCTCTGAGGTAAATTCCTCAAAATCTCTTTCCACGGAATTTGAAATTTCTCTTAAGTTATTCATGCTCATCAGACTATCTGGTTTTCTTGATTCAGACTTGTCTGGAATAAATATGGTGTCACTGATCCAATGCCGGGCAGGAACAAGACTTATGATTTCAAGTGCGCATACCATCTGTCCCTGAAATTCAGATTAAAGTCTCTTTTATTATAATTTCATACAACGACAATAATCTTCTTGCATAGGAGAATACCGCATTCTATTGCATTCTTTTTTTCTCTCATTTTGAAGGGTCAGCTGGATTTGAGTATAATACATTGATCCACGGAGAGAGTAGCTCCAGTTCAATATGATGCCATCCAACTAATCCTTTGTTATTTACCTATCTATGCAAATAAGTCTTAATGATTCTTTTCCGCATTTTTAACCTCAGGAAAGAAACTGAGCAATATCCAAAATTTCTTGGCACGGAATTCTTTCTCAGGCCACGAAAATGAGCCACGGCAAAAAGAAGAGAGCCCCAAATACAGGAAAATAATGGGCCAATTAGAAAAGCTTAGTAGATATCTCCATCTCTTCTTTCAAAGGAAAAAATTAATAATAATAAGAGGCCAAAAAGCTTCTTACTATTTCATCAATGCTACTACTCGGCAGCCGCAATCTTCCTCCTCTGCTGATGCTCAGCAACCTTATAGTCAACGACTTCCAGAAACATCCCCGGATTAAGCACACAATCTTTACTCCCATAAACAGCTGCTTGAACTCCTGCCATCATCTTCGCGATCTCTCTCCCCGAAAATCCCTCCGTTTTGGCCGCCGCTTCCTTCAGAATATCATCACTGATGTTCACAATCTCGATGCTCTGTTGCTGTCTAGTGAAAATGGACTTCCAACTTCTTCTTTCTCCTGCCCTTGCAATGTACTTGTCCAAATATAGCTTCAGGAGCTTGAACCTTTCATCCTCCCCCTGGAAGAGGAAAACTCGAGGACTTCATCGATTCGGTCAGCAACTGCCGAATCGAGATCTCCGGGCCGGTTTGTCGCTAGGGCAAGAACAATGTCTTTGGACTGGTCTCCTGTTCTGAAAAGAAGCGCATTTAGGGCACTTCTCTGGGCTTCACTCATGTACGTCTTATTCCTCCTGCAAAGAGGTGAAGTTAGTCAGATATGGCATAGTCAGGGCAGTCTTGGAAAGTCATGGTAATAGCAATTATGGAGGCCATAAATCAGAGTCAACATCAGATGACAATTTTAAGGCATTCAAAAATCAGAGTCAAAGCTCTAAGGAAATTCTTGGCAATTAAATAATTGAATCAGTCGCAAATGGCATTTCCCTGGGTCTCTTATGAACCCCATTGCAATACAGCACCTGAGGGTCTCCGCTCAAGTTCCTACCCCGTGAGGGGCTGAATGGTAAAACTGTAATAATCCTGAGCCAAAAAATAAAGGCCCAGGCTGGAAGGGAGGGTATCTAGAGAGAGATCATCAGCTTAGGAGACTCAGGGAAAAACTTGAGAAATATTACTCCAGGTTCCCTTTCTTGATTCTTTTTCTTTGTGACAGAACTCCTAAAGATACTTTGATTCTGATGTCCAAAATAGAGTGTTGATCAGAGTCAACGTAAGAAGGCAGTTATAGCCGCATTCTAGGCAGTTGTAAGGAAGGGCATTCAAGGCATTTATCATAATAGCACGTTGGAAAGCCATAAATCAGAGCTCTAATAATGGCAGATGGCAGTTTTAATACAAGCATGAGTAAAGGAAGTACATTTGGGTCTGTTCTAATGCTAGCATGTGCAAAGGCTGTGTTGTAAGAGCAGTGAAGGCAATTGCAAGAGTTAGAATCCCTTCACTAGATGGCAGTTGCAAGAACATTATTGACATTTTAATAGATTGTATGATGGCTATCAGTTAGCGTCAAAGTTAACTGGCAGTAGTGAAGGGGTTCTAACTCAGAGTTGATGCTAGATGGCAATTCAAAGGAATTATTCATAACAAGAATGAAGTTTCTCAGTATAAGTAGATCCATTAAGAGGCGTTTGAATGGAGAGGACATGAATCTGGTACGGCATCTCTTATAACTTATAAGAGGAGAGGAAAGAAGCCCGGTCCATCAAACCCAAACAGGATGGGTAGGCACATGGGCAGATGGTGAGCCAATGGAAGTGGAATTGCTCACTTAAATGGGAAGGAGTGCTGGGAGAACGGCAGTGAAGGAAGGAACTCGCCAGGAACCCTAGGAGAGCTAGGCAGGCCCTCAAAGCGGTTCCTTACACTCCTTTCCTATCTTTCTCAATTCTCGCGTTCTTCCTTGTTGGATTGAAGTTTCTGAACGCTGAATCTAGCTTACGTTGCACGGGGGTTCAGAATCTCTCAACTCTATAGTTTTTGCTTACTCTCAGCGAGTGATGACATCATAGTTTTTACTTACTCGCACAAGAATGCATCGGCTTCGTCGATGAAGAGAAGCAAACCTCTCCTAGACTTCTTGGCCCAATCAAACAGTTGATGGATCTTTGTCACTGCTTGAGCCCCAAGAGGGGCAACATCACCTCCAGTCATCAGAGCGTAGTCAAGGCCCTGAACAACCATAGCCAACAAAGGAAAAATTCAATTTTTATAAACAAAATTAAATAAATGCTAAAAGATATTACAGATTTCTGAGCAAGCTCTCGGGCAGCCATGGTTTTGCCAGTTCCTGGTGGGCCATAGAACAGCATATTACGGAAGGGGGCTTGGTGAGCTTTGGTGTTGGCAGTAGCGCTGGCCAGCTGTTGGATTCTTGTTTGAAGGCTGGGGTGAAGGATCACGTCACCAAAACCATCTTTCTTCGATTTAGCACCCAATCCGCTGTCGGATTTCTTGAACAATGAACTGAAGGACCGAGAGAAGAGCCCGGACCATGGGTATTTCCCTCTGGATGATTCCCTGATCAATGATGGCTGGCCGAGGATTCTGTCGATGTAGCCCCAGACAACCCTAGCACCTTCTCTGTGGACAGTGAAAGAAAAGACGAGGAATTCTGACTCAGAGAGAGAAAGAAAGAAAGAAGATGAAGGAAATGTTTTTATTTTATAGCACCGACAGGTCAAGAGTGTTCCATTCTTATTCCGTTTAAAGGATCTTGTCAGAGAAATTATGGTGTCCCCCGGTAGATTGTCAGACTTCTATGTTTAGAGAGAGAACATAAGATGATGAAGGATTTGTGCAAAGTGATCAAATTTATATGGATGCACATATATTGCAGAGGACAAAGGTTAATGCTGATTCTATACAAGAGACCTAATCAGAACAGATATGCTGACATCTCAGACTTCACTATTTAGAGAGAGAGAGAGAGAGAGAGAAACGATTTACACCAAAAGATTGAGATTTTCTGCATACCCTTTTATCAAGGTCTGATCAGAACAAAGATGCAGATGCCTGATCCGAACAATGATGGTGCCTTATTTTTGTGGGCTCAAAATAGAACCCAAAATACAATGAGATTGAAAAAAAAATGTTCAGTGAAGGGATGGTGAGCCGAGATTAGAAGTGAGCTGAGAGCAAAGTTGCAGGATGCTGAGGAGAGAGCAAGCAATGGCAGATCAAGATACCCTCACAAAACCTCTGACTCCACTAATGAGAGAGAGAAACAAAGAAGATGAAGGATCAGAGATCAAAAGAAACAAGATCAACGATTGGTGCTGAAAAATCAAGATCATCATCTATATTTTTGTAATTCAGTCACCTTAAGCGAATGATGATAAAGCTTTACCATCAATATCTAGAGAGAGAAGAAAAAGAAATTAAACCTAGTTGTGTAGACTCCCGCAGCAAGGGCAGTTGCTCCTCCAACTGCCACTATAAGCTTATTCTGATCGGTGAGAATAGCACGTAAACCCCCTGCCATCAGCATTTCCAATAATAGAAAATAACATAAATTAGATATTCTCCATCACCAAAGCAAAAGAATCAAAACTTCAGACTAAGCCAATCTTGAAATAGAAACTTCCCATTAATAGCTACCATGAGTTGTAAATTAATCATGCATTGTCCCTCTTAGGGAGGAGGGAACTCAAGAGTTGGGTGACCTCCTGGGAAGAGGGGCATCGGAGTGCACAGGTTTGGGCATTAGAGGGATGGGTGAGCTCCTGGGAAGAGGGGCACCAGGATGGAGAAGAACTCCAGAGTTAAGCTTTGGCAGTGCAGGGATGGGTGACTTCCAGGGAAAAGGGATGTCAGGGTGAGAAAAACTCCAGGGTTAAAGGTACTTAGGTTCGTGCATTCCACAGACAGGTGACCTCTTGGTGGAAAGAAGAGGGTAATTGTACCGGTTGATCACTGATTTCTGATGATCTTCCTTGAACTAATCATGTATTTTGATGAAACTTACATCCATCATTAAACTGCCATTCGCTTCCAAATTTAGATTTTCTATGAATTGAGAAAACAAATCACCCGAGACTGTTCATATTGGCTGAGAGATTTGCACCTCCTATGTGGTCGAAGGTGGCGTTTATCGCCGAAACCCACTTCTCCCTCTCTGCATTGGCACGCTCAATGAGCATTCTCCGGTTGACATCTTCCCCAAGCTTTGCCTCGTGGGCCCTGCCCTCCGCCTCGGCGAGAGCTCGCACTCTGATTGTCTCTCGCTCTATCTCCGCCTTCTCCTTCTCTGTCTGCCTTCGCTGCGCTTGAATTTGTTCTTCAGTAGCACGGCGAGCCTGCTCCAGCCTGATAGACGACTCTTCTTGCATCTTCACAAGCTCTTGATTTCTTGCTCTTTGGCTTTCATGCTCTGCCTGCAAGCATCAATAAATATTTTATTTATTTATAACTCCATTCCTTGAAATTTTTAGAGCTTGCCTGCATTCTCTTTCGGGTTAATTCATCTTCATAACGGGCCATTTGGGCTTTTGCTTGGGCTTGCTGCTGATTCAACTTCTTCTGCTCATCATAGATCACTCGTTGCCTTTCCTGAAATACAAGAGTTCACCAAAACCAGGCGAATTATTCATAATTCACCGAGAACATACCAAAAACAGCGATAATTCTGGATCGATATCTCCCATTCGGGATGACCGATCATTATCGATCATCAATCGACTAAAATATCATGATTGATCATGATCGATCATGATCTCTCATGCCTGCATATGCTACATTCTTGACTCCAAAGTAAAGAAGACGCATCGACATTTGAACAAGCAAAGAAATTCTTCAAACTAGTGCACAGCTCCGTGTTCATGCAATCACTGTTTTCATTTTAAAAAATAAGGGGAAAAAATGAAAAATTTCTAGAGAATTACGGTTTCATGCTGAGCTTGAAGAGCTAGGAACTCCGCCTTCTTCGTCGCCAATTCAACCTGCCTAGTTTCCTCCTGTTTCTTTATGATCTCAAAAACCTGATCGAACAGAAAATTTCAGCGCCATATGTACAACAATTTCATAATCCATCACCAGAATATAGACCTTCTTAGATTGAGAAGAGCTGTTTATCTCTCTAAGCGCCTTTGCTCCTCTCTCTAGAGCCTCAGGGTCAAACCCAGCTGCAGTGGTCCTCGGATTATCGTTCCTGGGTTTGGGTTTTTCCTCGGGCTTCTCCTCTGGAGAGCTCTCCTTCTCGGAGACTTGATCTCCGGGAGGAGAAGGAGAAGGTGATGGAGCGGAGGAACCGAAGTAAGGGAAGCGGAAAGTGCCGTCGGCGTAGACATTTTCTCGACAGAGAGCAGAAGAAGAGATGAGGGCGGCGGCGGCGACGGCGGCCGCTCTGGCGGCACTCATTTAACCTTGATCTTCTTCTCTTTGGAATGGGAGGAATGGCCTAGGTTTTGGGATTCGCCATTGGGGAGTGGCGCGGAGAAGTTCGCTGCGCTGGAGGGTTTTAATTTGTAGGGTTTAAGAGAGGAGGTGACTGACGGACTGAAAAAGCAGAGTCTCTCTCTCTATGACTCTTATCTCTCTCTCTCTCTCTCACATGGTCACTTGTCTTGCTTTCCAAGTATGGCAGTTAAAAATAAATAATTTTTTTTTAAAAAATCATGTAATTGACCGAATAATGTAATTGACCTGATTTCTTGATTCATGATTGGCAATTTGATTCAATCAAATTTCGATGAATTTCGATCACGATTTTCGATCAATTTGATTCAATTCGATGAATTTGATAATCGAATTTCGATCACGATTGCCAAACGCTTGTGCTTGCGCAATGAGCGTAGCCCATCTTTCCGAAATTGATTGTAATTTAGTAAAACTTTTGTGATTTTAATCAATTTTAGAGCAGTGTTCATTAATTAAAATCAATGTAATTGACTCAAAGATACCTCTCAATTTTATTAAATTGATTAAGAAATTTTAATTTCAAAAGCTTGAAGAGATTTTACAGCTTAGTAAGAAATGTTTAGAACATATGTTTAAAGACTAGTAATCATTGTAGTATGATCTCATCATAATTCACTTAATCATTGCATATAATCATGGATTACGTTATAAATATCACACAAAAAATGACAATAAATAGATTTAATTTCAATGAACATAAACGAGATACATAGAATTGTGATTATATTCAAGCATTGAAGAGGTTAGTTCGATAGATTCAGACACTAGCTTTTCTTAAAGAGCAAGGTTTGTGGATTTAAGCTTCTATTTTTTTTATTATTTTGGCCCTAAAGCTGTGTCAGTATCCATCATATTCAAGCATTGAAGAGGTTAGTTCGACAGATTTAGACACTAACTTTTCTTAAAGAGCAAGGTTTGTGGATTTAAGCCTCTGTTCTTTATTATTTTGGCGCTAAGGCTCCGAAATATATTAAAAACGATTTAATCGGCGATCTGATTGCCAACCATATTGCTCATCAAGACAGTAATCTGATTAGAGGACCTTGATTGATGATCAAATGGATGAGAGGTTCTATGATCACTAACATGTATCGATCTAGCGATCCAATTTGATCAGCGATTGTTATTCCCTAGTATCGTATAATAAACCAATCAAGAACACTTGGAACATTTTGTTTCTAAATAGGGTGTTCCATCGTAGATATTCAATCGATTAGGCTGATTTTCTTGGAAGTGTGAATATTCTTGAAGTACCATATTCCAATTCTATAGTAGATTATTGACTTGTTCTTGTAGGGATCGAATGTGATCAATCTGATCATCAATCCATGTTCATCAATCTGATCATTAACCACCTATTGAACTTGAGACAAAACTTAAAATCGTTATGAAAAGGATTAAAATTACAAAGATAGCCCATGATCTGATTGAACCAATTAGAACATGATCAGATGGTTATTTTCAAGGAGTGATTGCTAATCGATCTCCAAATCAATCACTCCCTCGATCGATAATGGCGTCAGTCAAATGTACCATCATCGCACCATTCCAATAACCAGTCATCGTTCTCCAGGAAAGGCTGTCAGTCCTGGAAGACTCTGAAAGATCCAGTAAAGCAATGCAAGGCTTCTTTTTCGGTAGCTCGAGGCTATTCTCCTCTTCCTCCAGAAGAAAGCCAGACCCGAGGCTTTCTCTTTCGCGGGAAATTTCTGTTTTCGCGTTGAAACTTCTTACCATAGCTGCACAAGTGCTGCCTGACCAGAAGAACATGTTCCTCTAGAATAGCTTGATTTTAGGCCAAAAAATTTCATCCTGCTATCATACAATCGAACATAAAAAAATTAAGAGTCAGGGAAAAAGTAGTGTAGGAAAGAAAAATGAGGAAAAGAGGTGGAAGTTTGGTGAGATAGTGACAATGGCAGCGGGAATTCTTTGGCCAGAAATCAAGGTATTCAATAGGAAAACATTGTTCAGATGGCACTTGTGAAGGTATGATCAGAAGTTTCAATGCGAAAACTGAACTTTACTACGACAGGGATAGCTTTATTTTGGGGGTAAATAGCCGGATCTATCCCAACCTTTTAAAGTTTTCCCTAATCTATCCCAACCTTTTTTATTCGCCCCATCTATCCCAACCTTTTTTCTCTTTCCTCGATCTATCCCAGCTGCTGACATGGATGTGAATTAAGTCCAGTTGGCACCCGCGTCGTGTCCACGTCAGCCGCCGGAATTAGGCGGATCCTCGTGGCAGCCATGTCTGAGGGGAGAGAGAGAGAACTTATATCCCTCTCTCTCCCGCCCTCTCTCTCTCCCTCCCTCCCTCTCTCTCTTGCCCTCCCTCCCTCCCTCCCTCTCTCTCCCAGCCTCCCTCTCTCCCTCCCTCCCTCCCTCCCTCTCTCTCCCGGTCTCCCTCCCTCGCTCGCTCCCGCGTCCCGCCCTCCCCCCTCCCTCTCTCTCTCTCCTCCCTCCCTCTCTCTCTCTCTCTCCCGCCCTCTCTCTCCCTCTCTCTCCCTCTCTCTCCCGGCCTCCCTCTCTCTCCCACCCTCCCTCTCTCTCCCACCCTCCCTCTCTCTCCCGCCCTCCCTCCCTCTCTCTCCTGCCCTCCCGGCCTCCCTCCCTCTCTCTCCCGGCCTCTCTCTCTCCCTCCCTCCCTCTCTCTCTCCCCGCAGACGTGGCTGCCACGAGGATCCGCCTAATTTCGGCGGCTGACGTGGACACGACCCGGGCGCCAACTGGACTTAATTCACATCCATGTCAGCAGCTGGGATAGATTAAGGAAAGAGAAAAAAGGTTGGGATAGATGGGGCGAATAAAAAAGGTTGGGATAGATTAGGGAAAACTTGAAAAGGTTGGGATAGATGGGGCAATTAACCCTTATTTTGGAGGAAGGGGGGCAGTTTGAATGGCCTCCAAGAAGGAAAATGAGGCTCCTTCTTGGAAAAGAGTGGAATGAGTAAAATGATATGTGCATGCCTCCAAGAAATAATTAGCCCTATTTACATATAGAATACTCAAATGGGGGTCAAATAACAGGTTTTCTAAGCCCAACAAACTACTAGGCCATTAATTTTTCTCAGCAAAAAATTTGATGATTTCCCCTAATTTTCATGAGAGCAAAAACAAAGAATAAGGAGACAAGCCCATTGACAAGAGAGAATTTGAAGAGAGAGAGAGATCTGACTAGATTCATCTCTTTCAGTGAGTGTTTCATGCTTGATAATATTGGCATTTAATTAATGCTTGATAATTTATTTAAAATTATAAACTAATGTTCATGCAAAATGAAATTAGTTGTTAAAAAGGAGTGTTTTTGTGAAATTATCGCCTGGAGAAATATTACTAGCTTAGTCTTAAAAATTGAATGGTGAATGACGATGGCGACGAGAATTGCAACGACGACCGATGATGACGATGATGGCTCATTTCTTCAAGTGCTCACTATACTCCCTCTAATTAGAAGTAGATAAGAAGAGTAATGAAAGTGGCATTTGGGGATTAACGATGACGACGATGATGGTTCATTTCTCCAAGTGTTCACAATACCCCTCCCATTAGAAGTAGATCAGAAGAGTAATGAAAGTGGAAACTTTAGAAATTTAGAGATCAATACAGGTATTTATCATCAATACTCGTCTTAAAATTTAATGGGATTCCGAGAAACTGCAGTATAAAGAGGAAATATTACAGTGTAAAACTTCAAACCATGCAAATCGATTCTCAGAATTTGATATGAAAGTGTCTGATACTTACTGTTCATGATCTTTGGTGTTGGTAAAGAACTCTCATCAGAAGCCTGTCTGAAGATTTTGACCCTAATTTTGATGACTAAGAGAAAATAGAGTAAGGTGATTTATGCTCAGTAAACTCTAGGGACCAGATTTAATCATTAACAGATATTTGGAGGGCTAATACTGAGAAACACAGAAAAAGGTTTCTAATCAAGATGATGTTCTTCATTCATGGAAAGTTTGTCAGAAGACTGATAAATTGTACCAAGGAACCCTAATTCTGGGATTTAGAGGAAGTAATTTGGGTGTTGTACGCCTGCTAATCACCTCTAGGTCCAAAATTATTCGAATAAAAATAATGGTTTATAAAGATGATGATGACAGTGATTCTGACAGAACTACCAACAGAAGAATGGAAATGACTTATTGAATTGCTCAAAAGAGGAAAGAAATTTCACAGTAGAAGAGAAAGACAGTAAGAAGGAAACAAAGAACTGCCAGCTCACCCTTGACTGGGACTGTCCACATTTTCTCGCCCACATTCAGAGGTGGTTAGGCCATTATGTAGGGGACTAGCTCTTTCCTTCCTTCTCTTACAAGTGAGAAAGGGTCTCTCTCCAGATTCATTTTCATCAATTACAAAATACCGATCGCATCAGAAATCCATGAGTTGAGTGTCTTTAAACAGCTCCCAATTTGGGTGTTGTATGCTTAAGAACCTCAAGGATCAGATATATTCTTAAAAACTAAATCTGGTGAACACATGCCGATGCCGATAACAGTTCTGAAATTCTGAGAAATCTGAAATTTTTGAATTTCTGATAAAAGCCTGATGAAAAAACACCCTGAGAAATTCTGAAAATTTTCTACTTATCTCTCAGACAATGATTCATGTTCTTAGTTCCTAGCTCATCACCCCATCAGATGTCAGCCAGAAGAGTCTTAAAAGAACAGTGAAAGTTTCATGAAACCCCAATATTATCCATAAATAACAGCCTTTTAGGACTGCGTTTATCCGTGAATATTTTTACAGGGATAATTCCAAAAACGCCACTGAACAGTATGTGTTCTTCATTCCTAGTATTATCTCACCTGTCGAAAGTCAATAAGAAGAATATCTTTAAAAAGTTAAAGTGCATGAGGAAACCCTAATTTTGGAGGGGAAGACAGCAACATAGAGAGACTTGCACCAACCCAACACTCAAGAGATGAGCTTCATGCCCCTTAGAGTGGCAGTGAGAAGGGCTACTTTATCAGGAGCACGCTGCTTGTAGTCCTTGAGAAGCGCTTCCGCAGCCAAAGACTGAAGAACAGAGCTCTCCTGTTCCTTCCGTCCCTTAGCCATCTGGCTGATGGCAAAAGCACACTGCAAACAAACAGAGAGATGCCCAGATGTTGACTGTTGGCTGTTGACTGTTGACTGTCATTAGTACGTGTCAGAAGAAGCCCTTACCATGCAAAGGCCAAAGAGAGCCCTGGTGTTCTTGCCTCCAGTCAAATCAATGGTGGAGGAGTAGTACTTCTTGGCTGTCTGGAGATTCTCCAACCCTCCAATTGTGTAGAGCACCTGTATTCAATATCAAAGCAATGATAGCTTAAAATGTTTTTAAGTTTACATTATTTGTATGCTTTTTGTGAACAGAGCAAGAGAGAGCAGAGATTGTGCTGAGAGAGGGGAGAGGCCCAGAGAGAGAGTGAGAGAGAGAGCTACTTTGAACAGATTTTTGAGTGGGGATAAGATTAGGGAGAAAGCATAACTTGAACAAATTCTGAGTGGAGAGGGGGTGACAGAGAGATCAAATTTCCAAGTGATTTACGTTGAGGCAGGAAGGGAGGGAGCGGGAGAGAGAGAGGGATAGCATAATTTAACTGATTTTAGGACAGAGAAGAGAGAGAGAGAGAAATCACATTTTAAACTAATTTTGGTTGAGGGAGGGAGGGAGGGAGGAGAGAGAGAGAGAGAGAGATAGGCAACATAATTTTGAACTTTAAGCACACAAGTGAGAAAGGGAGAGCATAATTCGAACTAATCTTGAGAAGAGAAGAGAGAGAGTGATTAAATTTAATGTTTAGAGACAAAAAAGTTCTATACCTCAGCATATGCTAAGTGATAGAGAGGGACCGTGGGCTGGAACAGAATCAGTTCCTCGTAGCAGAAAGCTGCTTGCTTATACCTAATTGACCAGTTGGAAAAATCAACGACAAAAATGCCAGAAGGAAAGACCAAATTAGCAAATCGCCTTACATTTGCTGTGAGACGTATATCTCTGCCAGCTCTCTCCAGGCATCATAATCCGCCATGAATCTGCAAAATAAAATAATAAATAATTACCAGGGAAAAAGGTATTAAAATCATGATAAAGATTTTAAATTAACTTTTCCGAGGCAGGGAAATTTACGTGTCTAGATATTTGTTGAGACATTCCACTGCAGCTGAGATGTTCCCTTGAGCCTTTGCCATAGCCGCCTTCCTCTTCTGAATTGCCTGAAATAGAAGGATTCTGCATCACCTCACTTTTTTAGTTATTGTTACTTTTGAGTGGGGAACCAACAGAAATAAAGAAAATGGATTCCGGTCACTAAATAGAAATCTGTGTACTTCATCGAGTGGGTTTTTCTGCAATAGTAAGGCATAGGCACTTTCTGCTTCATCCCACTTCCCTTCTGCTTCTAATATCAATCCTTCCAGCCGCTCTGTAGATAATCACAATAATAATTAATATCTTTCCGTCTGATTCCTAGTGAGATCTGAAATAATGTTACTGGATCATCACAATGGGTTTTAGACTCACCAAACCAAGACCAAAAATATGACAGGGAAGCCTAATCATTACTGTCAAAAGTTTGCACATATATTATATTTTTCTCTCCTTTGTTTTCTGCCCTTTTTTCAGCAGTACATTTTGGTCTTGGAATTGGTTATATGCCTATGAGAATTGGTTATCATCACTCAGTATTGAAATTGGTTATATTCCATTAGTCAAAGTTCAATGGATGATGGTACACAAAAATTGAAGAATCAATTTCTATTTGACGGAAATTAGATAAAGGGAAATAAAGATATATTCCATGTGCATAAGCTACTTACCAACCCTCATGCTCTCTGGAAATCTCTTCGAAAGTTTTGCCAGACAATCCTGAAATATTTCCTCACGAGTCAGCATTTTTTAATCAAAAGAAACTAAAATCTTAAATCTTCAAAACGAAATACAATATAAATACAATTTATGGGGGGCTCCTTTCGGGGGCCCCTCGCTCTCTTTTCAAATAAAAAATAAAAAAAATACGAAATATAATACAAGGCACATAGAAGTCATGTTTTGAAGAAATCATGCCACCATTGAGTATTCTTTGGCAGAATTGTGTTAATTTCAATCACACATGGATAGCATACTCAACACTGTCATAATTTCTGGGTTTCCTCAACACAGTAAATTTCTGAAGCAATTGAGTGTTTAATGGCACCATCGAGTATTCTACTGAATCACTGGTTCACTGATGTAAAATGATCAAAATAGAAATTTAAATAAAAGAAAACTAAAATAGACACTGTAAGATATTGTAAGAAAAACTAAAAGAAACTTGCAGCAAGGAAACACATTAAACAGTCTTCTTCTTTTTTATTACCAAAGCAATCTAAATTTTCCAATTAAAAAAATTTTTTTAATCACTAAAACAGTTATCTAGAACAGATAAAGAAAGCGAGAACCTTCGCAATATCAATCCGCTGACAGTCCATGGCAGCAATAGCCACCTGCTCATAAAGTGTCCATTCTGCAACGGAGGTCATAGCTGTGACGTTATTCCAGTCATGCATGCAAAATAAATCAAACTAGCACAAAAAAATACATTAAACTTCTCATCATAGCACTGAAATTGCTAAAAGTCATTATGAACTCATTTGACAGAGGCAAGGTCCCCCCCTTAAATCAATATTCATAGATGCAAAAACGAGGGAAAAACTCCTTGGAAGTATCTATTTTAAGATGAGAAAATGACAGAATAAGATCGGAACCCCTCCCCTCCCCTCCTAACAATATGGGAAGAGCATTTCAAGAGCCTCTTCCAGGTGCCGTCCTGCCTTGATCCGCCTCCTGATGACCTCGAATGCTTCTGCTCCCCTGATTTAAGCCGAAGCTCCTCGCCCTGACTCCCAGTCTCTCTCAGGCTGACAAGACAACTCCTATGATGTTGCATGGCCCTCCTATGATGTCGTTTGTCCTGGCCCTCTTGTAATGTTGCATGAGCCCCTGGCCCTGACACTTCCTCCTCTGCTTGTAAGTAATAACCGGAGTCGTACCAAAGAGGAATAAGAAATTATTTTACAATACAAAGATGAGAGTATGCCAATCAATTTGGATAGCAGAAAGTTCTTATTTTGCTTTGAGACAAGATCCTGACCCATATTCTGAATTATTTTTGCACCTAAGGTTATGTAACAAGGAAGAAACTTAGGATTGCCATACTTTGATATTGACATTCTGTCCAGGTGGGTTAGGCTATAAGTTCCCAGTCGACATATTAAACACTGCATCATCAACCAAGGGTCTATGCAGAAGCTCATAGTACTTGGTACTAAACTGTAAATTTGACCATAAATAGCTAATGACACTTGTGTCAGGTGGGAGACATTGAGAGATCAAAAAATGTAAGGAGAGGAGAGGAAGACCTCTCCAACTGAGATCCATGAATGATCTCCTGATATGACCCCAAAATACAGTTTGGGCTAATAAATCATCATGCCACGTAAAAGGGTAACTGTAAAGGGTATTCCTGTAACATACCCTTATTGCTTGTATAAGCATATAAATAGGGCCAGGGCTATAAGGTTAAGGCATGTTGGAGATATAGAATATGAGAGGATCTAGAAGTGCTTGCACGAAAGGAGATCCTAGCTTCTGGTGATTCGGTGTGATGATGTTATTGTTTTTGTTGATCATCCATTCAATCAAGAACTTTCATTTTCTTTCAATTCTTGATTCAGTTGATACTTCTGGTTTTTCCCCTCCCTAGGGACATATTCAAGAAACAGGAGACATCATCATATGGGCTTGACAGAACAATAAAATTGCTGGACACATCATCATAAATATCCCTAATCTCTGTCAACTTAGGATACATGTCCCAAGGAAGAATACATCAAGAGATCAAGAATTTAAGGGAGAGGGGAAGACCCTCATACGTAGTCATTAGTAAACTGTCATAAACTCCCTGTTGGCATGTTCTAGAAAGAGGATATGCCAATCAAGGGACTTGACAAACGCCCAATAAATAAAGGGCTAAATTCTAAATGTCCCTAGACTGTCCTAAACTCCTACAAGAGATGCACCGAGAAATCATATCTCATAAGGAGCAGATGGGAAGATCCCTCAGAGAACCTGTATAGGACGGCCATTATTGATCAATCAAACCCTGCTTCAGAGATGTAGCAGTCAATTGATTGCCCAAAGATCGATTAGAAGGTCATTTTTCAGTCAAGCAACGTTGAGAAACAAAATCACTAAATCCAGCTGGCCATTGTGAGACATTGATCCAACGGCTCAATGCAGCCTCTCACTCCCTCTCTTTTCTTGGTCTGCACTTTCTCCTCTGTCATATTCTGCTGCCATCATCCTTCCTCTCTCCCATAGATCTGCACTCTCTCCCTCTCTTTCTTCTCTAGGTTAGCACACTCTCCTCTTTCATCTTCTGCTGCCACCATTTGCTCTCTCCCCCATAGATCTAAACTCTCTCCCTCTCTCCCACCCATAGATCTACACTCTCTCCCTCTCTCCCACCCATAGATCTACAGTCTCTCCTTCTCTCGCACCCATAGATCGACACTCACTCCCTCTCTCTCCTTGGTCTGTATTCTCAACCTCTCACGTCTGCTACCACCATATCCTTCTCTCTCTATCTCTATCTATCTGCCTACATATACGCAAACAGTATTCACTGGATAAAAATCAATTTCGCTTGGTCAACAATATCCACGGGAATTTGGTTAAATTGAAAATTGAATCACAAATTTTCAGCCGATCTCACTCGATCCTAATCGCCTATCGCCACATCTGGTTACAAAACCAGTCAGACTATTTTCTGCCGATTTTCATCAAGAACCCAAGTTCGTGATCTCCTGGATGAAAGACTCGAACACACATACAGGCAATTTTCCACAGCAACATTATGGCATTCGAGAGGAGATTTAACCTTAATACAAATCCCAACATGAAAAACCTATTCCAGTGGTGGTATCTATCTGAGACCCATAAGCAAAAAAGAAAAGACATAAATATTTAATTAAGGTACAACGGATTCATAAACTCACAAAAAATCAAATTGATAAATGATATTGACGGAACAAGCATTAAAAGTAAAATTCTGAACCCCAAAGAGGAGAAATAAATACCTTCTCCTCGGAGCTTAGATCGGGCTTTAGAATCATTCAAGATCGATAATCCGAATTTCAAAACTTTATCAGAGCGGCGAACTTTGAGCTTGTTGACGAGAGAGAGGTACTCCCACGCGCCTCCTCCCCCGTTGTCCACTTGGACCTCCAGCCGGTTGAGATGGGTCTCCTCCGCCGCGCCCACCATGGCAGAAGAAACTGGGAAAGATCTGATTTTCCTTCACTGAGAGAGCTTCTAAGAAGAAAAACGCTTTCTAAGATTTTGCCTTTTGTAGGTGTTTATTTTTTTTCTTGGGGGTTTTGGGGGTGTTTGTTTAATATTACATCATTTGAATGATAAATTGAGGCATTATTTTGGAGAAAGGAAAGGATCGGAATTTTCCTTCCATGAGAGCTTGAAAAGAGGAGAAAGAGGATTTCCAAGATTTTAGCCTTTGAAGGTGTTTATTTTTTTCAATGAACAGAAAGTTAGGGTTTCTTGGTTTTTTGTTTTGACTATTCTTTCCTCCAAAGAAGGAAATTTATTTCTAAGATTTTTGGTTTTCAAGGTGTTCATTTGTTAAAAGGACTGTAAATTAGGAAAGATGTGACTTCTCCTTGAATATTATAGAATTTTGTTTTATGCCAAAGGATGTGAATAAAGGCTCAAACAAGTTGACTTATAGGCCATAATTTAACACTTTCTACTTAGGTTAAAGCATATAAATCAAACATATCCAACTTGTTCCATGACGAATTTGAAGATAAATCTTTCTGGCTTTTGGAGAAGGTCTCGCCCGACAGCTCAGATTAAGATTTACGCGGTGTGATGATTATCCCGTGTAATACTTTATCATGAGTACGGTGATAGTTGATTTTCATGTTATTTGTTCTCTTGTGAAAGTACGATTCCTTGCTGCTTGATTTTCACAATCTATAGGTGATAGTATATAATTTATACTGGTATTATATGATTATTAATACAAATTAAGACATAAAACATTCCATCCTTATGCATGTTATCATACTTTGAGTGCAAATCTATCATTATATGAAATTTAAAGTTATAATCTCAAAATGTACTATTTTTAAGGATAAGTATAAATAATAAATAGAGATATTTGAGATGAGATTATTACTATTCTATTATTGATATTATAATTAAATTTTAATGTCAAATAATAAAAGAAAATATTTTTGTATACCCTCATTTATTTTTCCAAAAGAAATGAGTATATTTTTAAGATAAAAATTTAATCTCTTATTATTTATTCAAATTGATATTTTAGAATGATAGCTTATTTAATTTATGATCAAACCTAAAAATGGATTAAAAAGGAATTATATATTTTGAAAGCTATGAATTTTTCGATTTATAGGGATTTTTCTGAATTTTTTTAATGATTTTTATAATAATAGTTTATTTATATAATAAAAACATTGATTTTATTTCACCTGCTGATATGGCAGCTGAAATGGTGAAGCCACTTAAGTGTCGTCGCGTGGCGATGTATGCACGCGTCACGTGTGCGCACGCATGTGTGTATTAGTGGTTAAGCATATTTTTAAAGAATATAAGCTAACCTACTAAAGATCACACCCCTTTTATACCTGTCATTTTGCGTTGATTTTTCCAATATGATACTCTGTTTCTATTTCTTTTATGCCTGTGACGTGGTGCCTTCTAAAGCTTACGATTGCGTGAACTAATCGTGATCATTGATTTTCACTTACTCAAAGGGGTATGTGGCATACCTTGATTGGGGGATGATTCGTGTTTTGAAACATTTGAATCTTAACCGATCAACTGAGGAATTATAACAACTAAGATTAAATCGAGCTCGATGGAGTCCCAAGGACACATGTACACATCTAGAGCGTCTGATGAAGATCAAACAACGGCAGCTACACAACACTTCTTCTTCACCCGGCGACGAGACAAAATCTCATTGCTTCATTGCAAATCCAATGGCTAGGGCTTCACTGTTTAGATACCAATATCGAATATCGGTATTTGTTAAGGTAATGATATCGGGTACCATTAGGGTCCTAAACGGTACCCAATACCTACAGTACCCGATATTGATATCCACATGTCGGATATCGGTTTCTGGATGTCGGTATTAGGTTTCGATATCGATATCCTGATACTGGCATCCACTAATGGCAGAAGGTTGGATGTCGATATCGGATCTCGATATCCGATGTCCATACCCGATATCGCAACTAGATGTTTTAGATGCATGTATTTCACCATCTCTCTTTCTATCTTTCACCATCTCTCTTTGTGGGGAGAAGAGATAAAGAGAGATAGAGAGAGAAATGGAGTCTAGGACAATAGTGTCGTCCTCCTTCTTCTTCATCTGGCCATAGATGGAACAGGCTGAAGCGGCGGTCTGGACTTGTGAGAGAAAATATCCGCAGGTGTGAAGGAATCAACATCGGCGCCGATAGAGAGCTTTGAATTTGGATCCAAAAAAATCACGACGACAGTAATGTCATCGTGAAAATGCCGCCTTACCTCTTTCGCTACCTTCCAGATCTTCTTATCTCATCTCTCTCTCTTCCTCGTCGCCTTGTTCAGCCCAATTCTCACCAATCTCTTCACTATCCCCTGCAACCCAATTTCAAGCAGAAAGTCTGGATCGATTGAGAGGATGTATCAATGATCAGAACTCACGGATTTGGGGTTCTTGAAGACAATCTCCATGATGGCTTGATCGCTCAAAGGCTGTCCAATGCGAAGATCACAAAGGAGTCATGAAGATTTATGCGACGAACATGGATTGAAGGTTTGGCGCACATCACTCGTTTCCATAGAGGAACAGAACTGACGAATTGTCATAAAAGCATCGTTCGTCATCTGCCATTCGATACCGTCATCCGTCATCCAATACTGTCATCTATCACCCAATACCGTCACCCGTCACCCAATACTATCATCCGGTACCAGAAATGTACTATTATCGTCCAATATTGCACCTATTCTCATCAAAAATCCGATATCCGATACCCATAACAAGATGACGGTATCGGGTACTAGGTATCGGTTACTGCATGATGGTTGATAATATGCTAATTAGACATGATAATATATTATTATTTATGCATATTAAGGCATAAAAGACTTCATTCTTATGTATGTTATCATATTTATGAGTGTTTATCTATCATTCTATGAAAAAGTCATTATAATATCAAAATACATTAATTTAGGGTTAATTATGATCAATTAAAGATAAATAATTTCATAACCCATCTTTACTTGAGATTCTAATTAGTTTCTAAAGTTAAAAAAAAAAAGAGAAATCATTTTATATATATTCATTTAATTTTCAAAGTATTAAATCTTAAAGAAATGAATGTATTTATGAAATAAAAATTAAATCTCTTGTTATTTATTAAATTTGACTTGTTAGAATGATAGATAATTTAATTTCAAACCAAATGAAAGAAATTCGGATTAATTTGGAGCAATATTTTGAAAGTTATGAATTTTCTAATTTTTAGGGATTTTTCCAAAAAAATTTCTAAAATTTTTTGAATTTTTAATGAATTTCTGAGGATTTTCCGGAATTAAAAATCGATTTTTCTAATTAAAAATTAATTTTTCTGAATTTTATAAGCGCGCAGGTGATGTGGCGCAATCTGGAGCATCCGATCGATCGCGATTGATGATCAAAGGCTAGATGTGGCGTGGCGCATTGTGGGACGTCCAATTGTGTGATTAAATTACGATCGTCGATCTTCCCTTAAAGGCGTGATCTAATTTGTTGTGTGATTAAAGGCGTGATCGTAGATAATTTAATTTCTGACCAAATGAAAGAAATTCATATTAATTTGCAGTAATATTTTGAAAGTTATGAAATTTCTAATTTTTGGAGTAATATTTGGAGTGATCTTCCCTTGTTGTGTGATCTTCCCTTAAAGGCGTGATCGTAGATAATTTAATTTCTGACCAAATGAAAGAAATTCGAATTAATTTGGAGTAAAATTTTGAAAGTTATGAATTTTCTAATTTTTAGGGATTTTTCCAAAAAAAATTCTAAAATTTTTTGAATTTTTAATGAATTTCTGAGGATTTTCCGGAATTAAAAATCGATTTTTCTAATTAAAAATTAATTTTTCTGAATTTTATAAGCGCGCAGGTGATGTGGCGCAATCTGGAGCATCCGATCGATCGCGATTGATGATCAAAGGCTAGATGTGGCGTGGCGCATTGTGGGACGTCCAATTGTGTGATTGAATTGCGATCGTCGATCTTCCCTTAAAGGCGTGATCTAATTTGTAGTGTGATTAAAGGCGTGATCGTATATAATTTAATTTCTGACCAAATGAAAGAAATTCGGATTAATTTGCAGTAATATTTTGAAATTTATGAAATTTCTAATTTTTGGAGTAATATTTGGAGTGATCTTCCCTTGTTGTGTGATCTTCCCTTAAAGGCGTGATCGTAGATAATTTAATTTTTGACCAAATGAAGGAAATTCTAATTAATTTGGAGTAATATTTTGAAAGTTATGAATTTTCTAATTTTTAGGGATTTTTCCAAAAAAATTTCTAAAATTTTTTGAATTTTTAATGAATTTCTGAGGATTTTCCGGGATTAAAAATCGATTTTTCTAATTAAAAATTAATTTTTCCGAATTTTATAAGCGCGCAGGTGATGTGGCGCAATCTGGAGCATCCGATCGATCGCGATTGATGATCAAAGGCTAGATGTGGCGTGGCGCGTTGTGGGACATCCAATTGTGTGATTAAATTGCAATCGTCGATCTTCCCTTAAAGGCGTGATCTAATTTGTTGTGTGATTAAAGGCGTGATCGTAGATAATTTAATTTCTGACCAAATGAAAGAAATTCGGATTAATTTGCAGTAATATTTTGAAAGTTATGAAATTTCTAATTTTTGGAGTAATATTTGGAGTGATCTTCCCTTGTTGTGTGATCTTCCCTTAAAGGCGTGATCGTAGATAATTTAATTGCTAACCAAATGAAAGAAATTCGGATTAATTTGTAGCAATATTTTGAAAGTTATGAATTTTCTAATTTTTAGGGATTTTTCCAAAAAAAATTCTAAAATTTTTTGAATTTTTAATGAATTTCGAGGATTTTCCGGAATTAAAAAAATCGATTTTTCTAATTAAAAATTAATTTTTCTGAATTTTATAAGCGCGCAGGTGATGTGGCGCAATCTGGAGCATCTGATCGATCGCGATTGATGATCAAAGGCTAGATGTGGCGTGGCGCATTGTGGGACGTCTAATTGTGTGATTAAATTGCGATCGTCGATCTTCCCTTAAAGGCGTGATCTAATTTGTTGTGTGATTAAAGGCGTGATCGTAGATAATTTAATTTCTGACCAAATGAAAGAAATTCGGATTAATTTGGAGTAATATTTTGAAAGTTATGAAATTTCTAATTTTTGGAGTAATATTTGGAGTGATCTTCCCTTGTTGTGTGATCTTCCCTTAAAGGCGTGATCGTAGATAATTTAATTTCTGACCAAATGAAAGAAATTCTAATTAATTTGGAGTAAAATTTTGAAAGTTATGAATTTTCTAATTTTTAGGGATTTTTCCAAAAAAAATTCTAAATTTTTTTGAATTTTTAATGAATTTCTGAGGATTTTCCGGGATTAAAAATCGATTTTTCTAATTAAAAATTAATTTTTCCGAATTTTATAAGCGCGCAGGTGATGTGGCGCAATCTGGAGCATCCGATCGATCGCGATTGATGATCAAAGGCTAGATGTGGCGTGGCGCATTGTGGGACGTCCAATTGTGTGATTGAATTGCGATCGTCGATCTTCCCTTAAAGGCGTGATCTAATTTGTTGTGTGATTAAAGGCGTGATCGTATATAATTTAATTTCTGACCAAATAAAAGAAATTCGGATTAATTTGGAGTAATATTTTGAAAGTTATGAAATTTCTAATTTTTGGAGTAATATTTGGAGTGATCTTCCCTTGTTGTGTGATCTTCCCTTAAAGGCGTGATCGTAGATAATTTAATTGCTAACCAAATGAAGGAAATTCGGATTAATTTGGAGCAATATTTTGAAAGTTATGAATTTTCTAATTTTTAGGGATTTTTCCAAAAAAAATTCTAAAATTTTTTGAATTTTTAATGAATTTCTGAGGATTTTTCGGAATTAAAAATCGATTTTTCTAATTAAAAATTAATTTTTCCGAATTTTATAAGCGCGCAGGTGATGTGGCGCAATCTGGAGCATCCGATCGATCGCGATTGGTGATCAAAGGCTAGATGTGGCGTGGCGCATTGTGGGACGTCCAATTGTGTGATTAAATTGCAATCGTCGATCTTCCCTTAAAGGCGTGATCTAATTTGTTGTGTGATTAAAGGCGTGATCGTAGATAATTTTAATTTCGACCAAATGAAAGAAATTCATATTAATTTGCAGTAATATTTTGAAAGTTATGAAATTTCTAATTTTTGGAGTAATATTTGGAGTGATCTTCCCTTGTTGTGTGATCTTCCCTTAAAGGCGTGATCGTAGATAATTTAATTTCTGACCAAATAAAGGAAATTCGGATTAATTTGGAGCAATATTTTGAAAGTTATGAATTTTCTAATTTTTAGGGATTTTTCCAAAAAAATTTCTAAAATTTTTTGAATTTTTAATGAATTTCTGAGGATTTTCCGGAATTAAAAATCGATTTTTCTAATTAAAAATTAATTTTTCCGAATTTTATAAGCGCGCAGGTGATGTGGCGCAATCTGGAGCATCCGATCGATCGCGATTGATGATCAAAGGCTAGATGTGGCGTGGCGCATTGTGGGACGTCCAATTGTGTGATTAAATTGCGATCGTCAATCTTCCCTTAAAGGCGTGATCTAATTTGTTGTGTGATTAAAGGCGTGATCGTAGATAATTTAATTTCTGACCAAATGAAAGAAATTCGAATTAATTTGGAGTAATATTTTGAAAGTTATGAATTTTCTAATTTTTAGGGATTTTTCCAAAAAAATTTCTAAAATTTTTTGAATTTTTAATGAATTTCTGAGGATTTTCCGGAATTGAAAATCGATTTTTCTAATTAAAAATTAATTTTTCGAATTTTGTATGCCGCAGTGATGTGGCGCAATCGGAGCATCCCGATCGATCGCGATTGATGATCAAAGGCTAGATGTGGCGTGGCGCATTGTGGGACGTCCAATTGTGTGATTAAATTGCGATCGTCGATCTTCCCTTTAAGGCGTGATCCCTTAAAGGCGTGATCCCTTAAATCGCGATTGTGTGATTAAAGTACGTGGCGTGATCTGATTTGTTGGGAATTATTTTAATCTCAGCCATTGATCAACAGGAGTTATAATAGCTGAGATTAAAATCGATGAAAAACGCTTCTGAGCGTCCGATCGCGATCCAACAGCGGACGTTACATACGTTTTTATAATGCACGCGACGTAGCTTCATCTCTGCGGTCGATCGAAGATCCAACAGCTTGACTTAACTGTAACGATTCCCATCCAATGTGTTTCATCAGATCCGTTGATCGTGGATTGAATGAAGATTGGATGGGTACGCCGAAATTCGCATATAAATTAAGATGTTCTTCGACGATGTTAAGCATTCGAGAGCAATTTGAGTAAATCGAACCTTTTAGACACCAAATCTCTTGAATCTCTTGTTCCCAATCACTTCTAGACTCATTTCTGCATCCACAAAGTGTTTGAGAGTGAGATTTTGACGATCAACGAGGCAAAAAAATTTTGACGATCGATGCTTGAACTCGACAATCGCGTTTTTCTGAATTTTGATGAATAGCCTTGATTCCTGAGATTAATTGGATCAATTCGAGCGCAATTGTGGGTGAGGGATCGTGTTTCATCCTAATCTATCTTCGTATAGCTTTAGATTTCGTTTTAGAATCATAATTTGAGTCAATTTCATTCTTATTTTTGGTTTTTCGTGATTTTTATTTTCAAAAAATTCACCTCTATTCATTTGATGATTTCTCCACAAAATGAAATTCTAATTGAATGATTCTTGATTCTGTGGATTCGGATTCGAGTCATATTTCTTAAAATATCAAATTGCATAATTTCTATTATCATTTCATCATCCGATTTGATCAAATTCAAAGAGATCATAAAAATTTCCCTAATTCCCTATGGATTCGACCCTTATTTACCATTATAACCCTCTATTCGTGATTTAATCTTAAAATTGATAAGTTTGGACTTTATTTTGACTCTTGACTGTGTGTTTTCAATGACCTCATGGTCTCGATTCATCAACAATATCGTGAGATACCGATACTAGATGACGTATCGGATAATGGTAGTCAAACCCTACCAACTGCCACGACTTAAAGACATAGATTTGCATTCTAGCCTTTCATCTGAGACGTTGATTGAAGATGGAAAGGTCACACCCAAATTTTGCCTACTTATAGTCTTGTTCTTCAACGGAAAGAGCATTCTCAGATGTTTCGAGTAATCGAACTGTTTAGGCACCTCAATCCTTGAATCTCTTGCTTTCTTCCTCTTCTAGGCTCATTTCCACGTTGAGGAGTGTTTGAAGGCAAGATTTCATAGAGAAAATAGGGAGCATTCGATGCTTGAACACTAGATATTTATTTTTTTTGAAATGAGAAGTCTTGATATGGAGAAGAATTGGATCATTTCAAGTGTGATTTCAAGCCAGATTACTTGTTTTCTCCCTAATATTTCTTTTTATAGCATTACGTTTCAATTTTGAATAGTGGATTAGTATAATTTTATGAAATTTCAGTGTTTTCTAACTCTTTGCAATGGATTTTCTTACCTTGATTTTACTCCTTGAGTTCTCCACGAATACTTATCTAACTCGAGTGATTTTTTATTATATGGATTTGTCTTGGAGTCTTCTTTCCAAAAATACTAAAATCCCTAATTTCTTACCTCATTTCGTCATCCGATTTGATCAAATTGTAATAATATCTATAAAAATTCTCCTATTTCTCTGTGGATTAGACCCTTATTTACCATTATACTAATCTTAAAATTGGTAAGTTTAGTATTTGTTTTGACATGAATTCATATGTTTTAAATGAATTTCTTTTGTCAAATGACGCCAAGGATTTAGGCATTTTTGAAAGAAAATCAGTAAATTTTGACTCAATCAAACTTAGATTTCTCATTTTATTTCTTAATTTTAACTCGCATCGATTTTACATTGATTGATCCAAAGTAGAAATCCATCATCGAGATTCTTAATTTGACAAGATTGAGTGATTTTCCTTCTCTACGGATTACGGACGATCACTTTTTCAAAATCACATTAAGAAATGTAACTCTCACAAATATTGATGCCATGTATGATTATTTGATAATTTTATGATATATATACAATCCGCCCTTACAAAAGACGTCAGACCACTTGGAGAAAAAAGAATATCCCTTTACGCATAGATCTTTTTGTGTATTCCTTGCATTCACCCTCCTCTTCTGCGTCTTCTTTGACCTTAGAACCCATATAAATGGCCCAAAAAAACAAGGAAAATGCTAGGAGGCATCTTTGTGACTATGCTAGGCCCGTCCTTCAAAGACTTGTCACTCGTATTCATGCTCCCCTTATTAGAGGATCAAATTTTGAGATAGACTCTCATGTGATGAGTATATTATCTATCTTCCATGATAACCTTCAGAGGATCCCTATAGACACATAGGCGAGCTTAGCAAAGTATGCAAAATTAACCAAATTCATAATGTCCTGGCATATGTGATGAAAATGAAACTCTTTCCCGCTACCCTTAGAGATAGAGTTAAATATTGGTTTTTAAAATTAGGGAAAGAGTTAACTACTTGGATCGATATGGAGGAAGATTTTCATAGAAAATACAATTTGGTAGGAAAAACCACCTTCATTAGAAAGGCTAACCACAAATTTACCCAAGGCCCAAGTGAAACTTTTCATGAAGCTTGAGAGAGACTTAAAGATCTCACTAGGGAGTGTCTAACCATGAACTTACGTAAATATTTTATGATGGGTTAGACCCACAAGATATCTTTTAGATGCAGCTAGCAACGACACCTTCATGAGTAAATTAAGAGACAATGTGATGGAATTGATCAAGACGATGACAGAAAATAGCCATCACAATTGGAAAAACCATTTAGAAGAGGTGTCATGCCGAAAGGACAACTTATTTATGCCAAATAAATCAAGATGAGAATGCTCCTCGAAAGGATTGAGAAGATGACAAAGGTCCAGAACCTTATATTGGATCAACTCAACATTCGAAATAGTTCTAAAGAACTTGCACCTGTCACACTACAAGAAGCATCACTATGCACCCATTTCTCAAGACTCGATCACATCTAGTTAGATTGCCCAGTTATGGCAGTACAAGGGCAAGGCATGTAAAGACAAGTCTCATAAGGAGGGAAAATTTAACAAGGAAGATAAAACTATCCGGGAGCATATATGAATTAGTATAGTAACCCTATTTTCCATAACAATTCTTCACAACATGCAAGATTTAGGAGGAATACCGATTAGACTAACATATCCTCTAACCTACAACACTAGTCAACAGAAAAATCCATAACCCTACACTAACAAAGACAGTCGACTTATGTCCCACAACAACAATCCTATACTTAAGCCCCACAACTGAACGCACGAGCATCAAACCCGCAATAGACAAGATACATGACGTCAAAATTGGTGAAGCAAATGAACTAGATGAACTCACGCATAGACAAGATACATGACTTCATCAGACGAATGGCTCCTATTTTCACTGATAAAAAGAAGGGCAAATAAGTTTCATTTACTGACCAATTATTGTTACAGGCCATTGTTAACCCAAGAAATTAGGGGGCATCATCAAGCCAAACACGCAATGTGAACCACATTAATGTTGATGACGAGGCAGTAGATACTGCACTAGACTTACCGGATCCCTACAAGGATCATCCCTTCCATGAATGTTTGATAGGCAAAGAAACATCGATTGTCGTGGCAGAGCATGACAACAAT
This sequence comes from Lemna minuta, assembly GCA_024174645.1. NCBI lineage: Eukaryota > Viridiplantae > Streptophyta > Magnoliopsida > Alismatales > Araceae > Lemna > Lemna minuta. The sequence continues at coordinate 11,680,473 of CM044107.1, forward strand.
TTCAAGGATGAGGAAGAATAGACCAAGGCAAAGCCAAATCCAAATACATAGAAGCCTCATATGACTTACCCTCAAGCACTAAATCGTAGCAAACCCAAGGTAAATGAACCCGACAATCATCTACTAGAAGGTTTCCAAAAGGTTACCATCACCATCCCCCTAATAGATGCCATTAAACATATTCCCTCTTATGCAAAATTCCTTAAAGGCATATGCATACCCCATAGGAGCCCCAAAAAGACCCAATTGAGCAAACCCGTGAGTTCAATCATGATGAATTCTCTACCAATAAAAATTAATATCCCGGAGCATCGATGATCATTAATGAAATAAGAGAAATGCATTTTTACTAGATCCTTATTAGACACCAAAGCTAATCTTAATATCCTCCATAAAGTTGTATTTGATCATTATCATGTAAGAGAGTTACAGCCTTTCCTTGAAATATTATGCTTAGCAGATGGCTCGGTGAGGAAACCCCATAGTATAGTAGAAGACGTGATAGTAAGGATAAAAGATTGTTATTTCTCAGTAGGCTTCCTGTTGGGTTTTGATGTTGAGAAACTTTTGAAATTTCAATCAAAACACCGAATGCAGCGGAAAAAATTGAATCAAATATTCAAAATACCAAGCCACCATGAACAGGTGATCCTATCATCTAATATGAATGAGAAAACATACTTACATGGTTTCCTTGAAGGAGTTCTTGAAGCTATTCAAGTGTCTAGCCTCTAGCAATATCCACACGGTCTTTGGATGGTTGGATCTCCTCTTCAAAGCTCTTCACCAAGAGAGAAAGAGAAGAAAGGAGAGAATTCCCACAAGGCTTGCCTGGGTACCTTGAGTTGTGGTTATTCTCCCTCTATTTATAGACATTTGGTATAAGGTCTTTTTCACAAAAACCCTCAAAATTATGTATATAGCCACCAACATCTATAGACTTTATGTGTGTGACCCTCTAGGTCCATATATCTCACTAGTTAATAACTCTATAGACCAAATAACTCCTTATTAGTAAACCTTATTAATTATCCACATCCACATATAGATTAATTAATCAATGATCGATTTAACCCAATCGATAGGTTGAGTTACCAGCCCATTGGTGCCAAGCTACACCATGTACTCTAAGAGATATGGAGTATGTAATAACTCACTTATGAAACCTTTCCGTCATTGATTACCATGTATATATAATCCTTCATCCGCACTAGACTCATGAATGACTTAGGATATGGTCAACTGGCAAATCCTAATTGGTCACTCAAGTTAGTACTAATGCAATTAGAAATCATCGGGAACTCTTTCTTTGATATTTCCATTATCTTGGCCAAGGATGTCATCGCATCTCATTCCTTGAGTCAATCTTCTCAAATATCGAGGGCGGATGATCCCATCTTGATCACACAATTATCTTATGGAGGCTACTTAATCTATATGTTGATATAAATAATTTATAAGTTTGACCAATAAGCGTTATTGGGTCTATATAGTTATAACCAGCATAATATATATACGTACAGTGTCACATCCGTAAGTTCTATGGATGTTGATGAATATAACCATAATTCATTAGGGTTTTGTGAAAAGGTACCATACTGATTAACTGTTTGATGTAATGTCTTTTTCCTTGGATATTTTGATAAAAATTTTGAGAGCCTATCAAGCATTACATCCCATCACAAACATCGTGCAACCAAAAACACGAGGGGGAAATGAAAAGAGATTGGTATTGGGCAAAGGGGTTGGAGACAAATGGTGATACCTAGAGGAGAAGATAAAAAATGATTACTCACATAAGTGATCTTGCATTCACACACAAGAAGTGAGGAATAGCATCTAAAAAAGAAGTGTGCAATTGATTTCAAGAAGATGGAAATTTTTATATTATGTAGCTCCATTTTTGGGGAGGTGTAGGGGCAAGTGGGCAAGTGTTGAATGGATAATGTCATGTTTGGCACAAAAACAATGCATGTCTTGTAGGAAAAATGTAATGGCATGGTTTGTGCAAAGGCTTTTTAATGTAGTACAATATAGGGTAATCATTTTATTGATGAGTTGATGCAAGACAACAATTACTTTGATGAAATCGTTGAGAAGACACACCCAACCTGATCCAACTGTAATCATCAACAAAGATAATGTAATATAGATAGCCAAATGAAGTGGAAATGTGAGAGGTGATAACATGCAATTTATATATGAATTTACATGATTATTAATGCAAATTAAGGCATAAAATATTCTATTTGTATGTATGTTATCATATTTTGAGTGTATATCTATCATTTCATGTAATTTTGGTTATGATAAAATATAAACTATTCGAGGGATACTTATGCATAATTCAAATAATCTAGTTTTATTCTCATCTATATTTGAGATAATACTTGTATTTTCATGATTAAATGATAAGAGAAAATATTTTTATTTACACTCATGTATTTTTCTAATTTATTTTCTAAGAAGAATGAGTATATTTTTTAAATGATAATTTATTCTCTTGTTATTTTAAAGAATTTGACTTTTAAAAATTTATAGAAAATTTAATTTCTGATATAAAAAAATAAATTTGGATTAATTTGGAGTTTTATTTTGAAAAGTATGAATTTTCTAATTTTTAGGGATTTTTCTAGAATTTTTCTGAATTTATTTAAAGTTATTTTTAATTTTTAAAAATAAAAAAATAGTTTTTATATCATGAGCTAATGTGGCGAAGTGTTGCCATGTGGCGATGCGTGTACGCACCACGTGGCGACATGCGTGAGCATATGTGTGTGCGCACGTGTATGCGTGTGTGCGCGTGTGTAAGTAATTAGTGCGTTAAGCATCTATTATCGATTGAAGCTAACCCATTATACACTGATATCTTATATACTAATCAAATCACCTAAATTTACGTCATGTGGGACTATTTATCTTTGTTTTTATTCCCAGGTGACATGGCGCAATCTTGAGCGGATGATTGCGTGATTTAATAGCAATCGTCAATTTTCACTTACTTGAGGGGTACGTGACTGCATTTGATAAGGCGGCGATTGGTTTTAAGATGATTTAATCTCAATCGCTCATCTGAGGATTTATAACGGTCGAGATTAAATGTACCCGATGCACACATGGACTCACCTTGATTGCTCGAAGAAGATCAAACGGTGGACGTTAAGCGACGCTTCTTCTTCGCACGCGACATGACAAAATCTAAGTGCTTCATCGTCGATCTAACGGATGTGACTTAATGACAACAATTCACGAACAAACATTCAATTTGAGTCGTTGATCGAAGATGAAGAGACGCATCCAACGGTCACGCCAAAATTCCTCTATAAATTAACATGTTCTTTTATGGAAAACTTCATTCTTAGATGTTTCAAGCAAATCGATATGTTTAGACAACTCAATCCTTGAATCTCTTGATTTATTTCTCTTTTAGACTCTGATGAATCGAGACCGCGAGGTCATCAGTTGCACACGGTCTCATGTCAAAAATAATTCTAAACTTACCAATTTAATGAAAATATCTCAAATTGAGGGGTATAATGGTAGATATGGGCCGAATTCACAGGAAATTAGGAAAACTTCTGATGATCTATTCGAATTTGATCAAATCGGATGATGAATGGATGATAGAAATTGGGAAAAACTGTAGATTATGAAAGAGAACTTCAAGACGATTCCACGGATTAAAAAATTATCAAATTTGACTTTGATTTTGCGGAGAAATTGAAGATCAAAGTGAGGGTATATTTCCGAAACATAAAATCGTGAAATTAACGAAAATCAAACAAAATTAACTTGAAATTACTAATATAAACGGAAATTAAACACTAATAGACGATAGATTAGGCAAAATCGCTTCCACTAACCCACAATTGCGATTGGATTAACCCAATCAATCGCCAGAATCAAGGCTAATCTCCTCTCCCCTGTCCTCTCTCCCTAAGACTGTTATAGTCATTGGCGTCTCTCTCTCTCTCTCTCTCTCTCTCTCTCTCTCTCTCTCTATCTCTGTCACAATTATCAGCATCCCTCTCCATCACTCCCCTCTCTCTATCTGCAATGGATTGTGTGGGTCGTGTAGATTTTGGGAAATCCCTGAAACTTATGCACGTTTTTGGTAAATTAATCTGCAATGGCGTGACACCTATCTCAGGGGCTTCAGAGTCACACTGCCGAGGAGTAGATGACAAGAGAGAGAGAGATTGAACAGCTATGTACAAGTTGTCTGAACAGCAGAAGATTAGACATCTCCCAGCCGGATTAGAGATTAAATACAGTCCGGCGAGGTGCCGTCAGTTACCAATGTCAAAGAACTTGGGATCCGAAGGGAAATGATTCTCCACCCGCAGCTGCACCGCACAGAACAAACAAGTTCCCAGAATCAGATAACTTCCAGTTTATAAAACACCATGAAAGAAAAAAGGATAACTCGTAAACTCATGAACCTCCCGAAAATTCAAAGAATTGAGATCTTTTGAAAATGTTCATAGATCATAGAATTGGGCATCCAGAGAGAGAAATGTCCTCCTTTACCTTTCCTTCATCAGAATCCGTGTGGCGTTGGGGAAAGACCACCTTGAGATTACTATAGAGATAGAATCGCCTTTCTAAATTCGGTTGTTCATCAGGCGCGGAAAGCAGGTCTGACTTGCACCTTCTCATCAGCTTCAAACCTTTCTTTGAAGCGCAGCAGAGGAAACGCAAGTGGAGCGCGTACCTAAGCACCCCAAAACCTGAGTTAACCTTCAAAGTAGAACCTTTATTATGGGCCTTCTCTGATGGGTTCTCAGGGCTTTGACTTTCTTGCATGTCAAAGGAAGATTGGCCCCCGCTCAAGTCGTAAAGACTTTCTTTTTCTGGATCTTTGGTTGTATCTGTATCAGGAAAGGGTTTGGTGCTTTTGTTCATATGCGCTGGAGCAGATCTTGGGGAATCAAGCATGATCCTTTGGCGCATAAATGTCTGCAGAGATTTCCATTTCAAGAAAATGGACTAATTTTTTTTAGATAATGTATGGTTTATGGGATTCTTACCTTGGTGCCAGCTGGCATGTCACTAAGGTCGTAGCTGCAGAAGAAAGTGTGGACGGGTGTTCTCTCTGGATTGCTAAGAACCTGAAACACAAGAAAAAAAACATGGTGCAGAGTTAGTGAATGAAGAGAGAGAATCTATCCTCTGAATTTAAAAAAGATGATCACTGAGAAGTTCAACAAAAGGAGAGATAAGAAAGAGAAGGGAAACCCATAAAAGGAAGGAAAGAACGAACAAAAGCTGAAATAAGAGGTCAAAAACTGATCAATTTGATCAATGGCTCTGATGAAACGGTCCATCGTGAACCGTTACGGTTAAGTCACGTCCGTTGGATCGTCGATGGAGCCCTCAGATGAAGCCACGTGTTTGCGTGTTATAAAACGCCTTTAAAACGCATCCGTCGCATCTTAATCGGACGCCTCAGATGCGTTTTGATCGTGTTTAATCTCGACCGTTATAACTCTTGAGATCAACAGTATGGATTAGACGTGATCCGATGAACCCCGATTAAGCCACGTGTGTCCATCTGATTTAAGTGAAGATCAACGGCCGATATCGCACGCGCGATCGGACGTCCCACACGTCGCCACGTCGCCTCCTCATCGCGATCGTTGATCACGATCGATTAGACAGCTCTAATTGCGCCACATCACATGTGCGCTTTAAATATTCTGAAAATTCGATAGTAAATTAGAAAAATTGATTTTTAATTCCGAAAAATCCTTAGAAATTCATTTAAAATTCAGAAAAATTCAGAAAAATTAACGAAAAATCCTTAAAAATTAGAAAATTTATAACTTTTAAAAACATAACTCAATTTAATAGAAATTTCTTTCATTTGATCAGAAATTCAATTATCTATAATTCTAAAAAGTCAAAATTAATAAATAACAAGAGTTTTAATTTATTTTTCAAAAATACATTTACTTCTTTAAGATTTTAACTTTTGAAAATTAAGTAAATGTCTATAAAAATGATCACTCTCATTATTGAACTTTAAAAACCATTTATAATCTCAAGTAAAGATATGTTATAAAATTATTTATCTTTAAGTCATCATAATTGACGAGATGAAACCGCGAGGTCGTCGATTTCACACGGTCTCGTGTCAAAAATACTTCCAAACTTACCAATTTGACGAAAATTATTCGAATTGAGGGGTATAATGGTAAATAAGGGTCGAATCCACAGGGAAATAAGGAAATTTCTGATGTTTTCTTCGAAATTGATCAAATCGGATGATAAATCGATGGTAGAAGTTCCGGAAAATGGTATATTATGAAAGATAACTTCAAATCGATTCCACGGAATCAAGAATCATCGAAATTGATCTTGATTTCGAGGAGAAATTGAAGCTCCAAATAGAGAGAAATTTCTGAACGTTGAAATCACGAAATTAACGAAATTGAAGCAAAATTAAACTTTAAATCCTAATCTAAATCGACATTAAACTTGATTGGATGATAGATTAGCAAAAACCGACTCCACTAACCCCAAATAGCGATCAAATTAACACGATTAAACCTCTTCATCGTCGAAAACGTGAAGAACGCGATCGTGGAGTTCAAGGTTCGATTTCTCCTTTGTCTTTCAACCAAATCTTGATTTCAAGCCCTCCGTGGATGCGGAAATGAGAGTAGAAGAGGATGGAATCGAGATATTCGAGAAGGGAGGTGTCTAAATAGATCAATTTCCTTGATTTCTAACTCGAATGCTTACAAATCGGAAGAACATGCCTTATTTATAGGATATTTGGGCGTAACCGTCCGATCGAAACGATCGACTGTTACGATGGAATGGTCCATCGTGGACCATTTCAGTTAAATCGCAGCCGCCCGATCTGGATGGACGGTCCGGATGAGCCGCGTGGATGAGCGTTATAAAACGCGTGAGATTGCCGCCGTTAGAATGCGATCCGACGATCAAGATGCTCCCCGCGCGATTAAATCACGACCGTTATAATGCTTGAATTAAGCCACGTGCTTTTGATGAGATCCGGTGACCGCGAGCTCACCCGATCGACACGCGATGTTCCGCGCTCTGTCCGATCTAACGCACCGTGATTGGCCACGTCACCTGCACATTAAACTTCCGTGTGGAACTTAGTCCCACACGGAGAAAATCAAAGAATTCCGTCGGGTTTATAAAGAGTGTGAAATAGGGCAATTAGCGTATTTCCAATAATCGGAAGGCTTATATGTACTATAACCCTATATATATGAGTAAATATAAATAATGCCACGTGTCACTTCCGCGCCGCGCAAGCGCTCGCGTGGGCCCGCGTGGCGCTGTTGCATGGCCCTGCGTGCCATGTCACATCCACGTAGGTCCTGACGAGACGAGACCGCGATGTCATCAATTTCACGCGGTATCGCGTCAAAAATTAAGCCTAACTTACCAATTTGGGGAATTAAGAGTGAATTGAAGGATATAATGGTAAATAAGGGTCGAATCCACAGGGAATTAAGGTATTTTCGAGATATCTTTTGGAAATTGATCAAATTGGACAATGAATTGAGGTGAGAAATTAGGGAAAATGGTAGATTTAGAAAGATAACTCAAAGATCTATCCGTGGAATCAAAAATCGCTCGATTTGGATTAGTAATCACGGAGAAATCAAAGATGGAAGTGGGATGAAATTTTCGGAATCGCGAAGAACACAAATTGAAATTAAAACGAAATTAAACTTAAATTGAGATCCTAAACCTAAAATTGATGATACATGATGATAGATAAGAGGAATAACTTGTTTTCTAACCCGAGATAACGATCAAATCGATCCAATTGATCGCCGGATCGACAACTATTCATTCCGCGAATTCAATCGTGAACATCGGTGTTCAAGAGACAAATTCTCCTCGCACGATCGTCGAAATCTCTCTTGTAAACACTCTGTGGACGGGAAATTGTGTCTAGAAACGATTACAAGAGAGAGATTCAAGAAAGGAGGGATTTAGATGGGTCAATTAGGTGAATTCCTTCTCGAATGCATACAAACGACGAAGAACTCGTCTATTTATAGGGCGAAATGAGGGAAACCGTCCGATTGATGCGTTTAATTTGCATCAACGGCCGAGATTAAACGCATCATACGAAACGTAAGGTTAAAATCGCGCCATCAGATTCTGCATTGACGCCCGTATTGATCTCGCGATGTGCGTTATAAAAACGCATGAAACGACGCCCGTTGGATCGCGATCTAACGCCCAGATGCATTTGATCACGTGAAATCGTGGCTGTTATAACTTTGATTTAAATCGCACGTGTTTGATTGATCTCCGGCACCATGCGCCCACGCGACCACGCGGTGATGCCGCCACGCCGCGTAAGATCTAACCGTTATAACTCCCCACTAGCACTGCGCTGATCTAGGGATGGTGGGCCGCGGTCCACTCGATCGGCGCGTGAGATCGACGCACATCCCGATCCAACGATCCTCGTCGCGCCACGTCACCTCAGCATATAGAAGGTCGGTGGATTAGTCCCACACTGACATAGAAAGAAGAATCGTCTGCTTTATAAGACCCGACGATTTAAAGGGTTAATAACCCTTCCCATATAGGGAAGGCTGAAGACCCTTTATACTTATAGTAATAATAAATATACTATATATATATAACGCGCCACGTAGGCGCTGCGCAGGTCCGCGTGGCTCTGCCACGTGGGACCCGCGCGCTTTTTGCAATTTTTATTTATTTATGTTAAACGTTTTTAAATAGAAAATAAAATCAGAAAAATCCAGAAAAAATCCCTAAAAATTGTAAAAATCATATCTTTCAAAATAGAACTTCAAATTAATCCAAATTTCTTTCATTTGATCTGAAATTTAATTATCTATCATTCTAAAAAGTCAAATTATTTAAATAACAAGAGATTTAATTCTTATTTCAAAAATACATTCATTTCTTTAAGATTTTAACTTTAGAAAATTAAATGAATGTTTATAAAAATGATTTCTCTTATTATTTAACTTTAAAAACCACTTATAATCTCAAGTAAAGATGGGTTACAAAATCTTTAATCTTTAATTCATCATAATTAACCCTAAATTAACGCATTTTGAGATTATAACATAAAATTGCATAGAATGATAGAAATGCACTCAAAGTATGATAACATGCACATAAATGTAATTTTTTATGCCTTAATTTGCATTAATAATCATGTTTTATCATGTTAAAATTGCATGTTATCAGGTCCTGCGCGAAAATAAACCCCATTTTGCCATTTTAAAAAAAAATTTAACATTTAAAAAATTAAGATGTTGGAGTAAAGATGTTGGAGTATACAAGGGAGACACAAGAAGATAGATGTGATTTTAGAAACTTGGCCACTATAAACTACCCAACCACATATGTGAGAGAAAATCAAGGATTGAAGGCCACAAAAATAAACGCATGCCTAGAGATATTTCTCTAAAGTGCATAGCTTGGTCATTTTTGGTTGGTATAGAAGCTGCTCTAAAAGAACAAGGAGGCAACCAAATTGAGCTTGCAAGCATTTATCACAATGTTTATAGGCAAACATCGACTCGAGTATCTCTATAATGCGGTTGATGTTGGTCTTATTGGCATATGTGATGTCAAGGGTGCAAAGACAATCTATGAAAGTCATTTGATGATGTAGGGAATGGCGCTTTGATGTATATGTACCCGAAAACCAAATTCAAGTTGAGTTCAAGTGGTATAAGTGATGGATATTATGTGGCCTAAAAGCTAATCACACTTCCATGTATCTTGTTTATGTTGATTAAAATGAAATTTATTCATTGTCATTCTTGTGTAATGCTTGTTATGAAGTTTATGAACATATCTCATGACTAAATGAATTATGATGAGATCATAAATTTAGTGATTACTAATTTTTAAGTATATGTTCTAAATATTCCTACTAAGGGGATATTCAAGAAGGATATCGAATTATCTAGAAAAAAATGACATTGTCTAATCTAACTCATATGATAAGTATGGCTAATATTATAGCCATCAGGGTGAAGGCACCAATGATATATAGTGTGTGCTCTTTGGAGGAAGAGTTCAATGAATTGATTCATATAAATCCTTAGATTATATTATACATAACTACCAATCAAGTTGTTTTGTGTTACGATTATGTATGTGGTCTTTTGACTTGAGACACCAAAGACATATTGTGATAGATGACCATGTTTTGATTATGACTTATGAAGCCTTAGCCATGGGATCTTCAAAATTTTATGTATTAGATATGACATGAAGTCATTGAAGATAATTGGGTGGTCAAGATGAGATCATCTACCCTTGGTATTTGAGGAGATTGACTCAAGAAATGAGATGCAATGAAATCCTTAGCCCAGGCAACAGAAATATAGGAGAAGTTCCTTATATCAGTACTAACTAGAATGACTGATTAGGATTTGATAGTTGACCATCCCTAAGTCATTCATGAGTCTTGTTTCGGATGAAGGGTTATCTATACATGGTAACCAATGATGAGAAGTTTCCATATGGGTTCTTATATACTTAATATTTCATTGGGCAAGTGGTGTAGCTTAGAGCCCAATGGGTTGGCAACTCAACTTGTCGATTGGGTTAAATCGATCATTAATTAGTTTATCAATATGTTGATGTGTTTGAGTTATTAGCTAGTGAGATATATGGATGTAGAGGGTCACCTACATAAGTTTTATGGACGTTGGTAGATATAGATATAATTATGAGGGTTTTATGAAAATTTCATATACCCAATATCTATAAATAAGGGGAAAAAGACCAAAACTTAAGGTGTCCATACAAGCCTTATAAGAATTCTCTTTTTTCTTCTCTTTCTCTCTTGGTGAAGAGCATTACATAGAAATCTTATGGATAACACTAGAGGTTGAACACTTGAATATATCTGAGAACTCCTTCAAATGAACCTTATAAATATGGATTCTAATCGATACTAGATGATAAGATCATCAGTTCTTGGTGCCTCAATATTTTGAATGTTTGATTCAATGTATTTTTTTGTGTTCAATGTTTTGTTGAAAATTTTTAAAAGCTTATTAACCCCAGATTGCAACAATAAGTTGGAGTAGTTAAGGTGAGCACAGGCTCCATCAAATACTACAAAGATTATTTCTTCTAAGAAAATTCTCAAAGCACAAAACCCATGAGCCACATTTATGAGTTAGGAAGGATGAAGGGTTACGTTTGTTGGGCATAAGATGCATGAGATCTTAAAACGTTAAAAGCCTGAGCCAACTATTGACCCAAATTGGCTAGGTCATAATAGAGTCAGTCAAACCACTGGAGTTGACTATAGTGACTTTGTCTAGTGTCTATCTAAGATTTCCTTGCTTACATATTGTAAGAAGAAAAAAGAATTTGTATGATTTTTTTAACTTTAAAGGTTTTTGTCTTATTTAATGGATAGTAATTTAGGGTTTGAGTGTTTGTTAGATTTTACATTATTTGAATGATGACAAAGATCTTACTTTTTCTTCATCAAATCTTGTAAGAAGAATAAAAGTTACCGATTTTGATTGGAAAGGTATTTATTTATTCAATGGATAGTAAGGTTAGGTTTGGGGTGTTTTTTTTAAAGAAAATTATGTCATTTAAATGATGTAAATATCTAAATTTCCCTTCCTCATATCTTATGAGAAGAAGAGAAAAAGGATATGTAAAATTATGAAGTGTTAGAGTTTACCAGCATTTGTTAAGTTTTACATCATTTAAGTGATGGGAAGATTTGACTTTTCCTTAGTTCTTGTAAGAAGAAGAGAAAAAGGATTTGTAAGGTTTTAACTTAGAAGTGTTTATTACTCTATGAGTAATAAACTAGGACTTTGGGCTGTTTTAATTTTACATCATTTAAGTGATGGGAAATATTTCACTTTTCCGTACTTAAATCTTGTAAGAAGAAAGACAAAAATATTGGTAAATTTGACTTCAGGGGGGTTCATTTTGTTCAAGGAATAGTAAATTTGGATTTTGGGTGGTTTGTTTAATTTTGAACCATTTGAATGATGGGAAAGATTTGAATTCTCCTTCCCCATATCTTGGAAGAATAAGTGTTTGTTTTATTCAACGAACAATAAGTTAAGGTTTGTAGGTGTTTGCTTAATTTTAAGTCATTTGAATCATGAGATAGATTTGACTTCCTCTTCTAAATTGTAAAAAGAACAACATTTTTAAATATTTTCACTTTTAGAGGGGTTAAGTTTTTTATTAGATAACCTTCTCATTAGAGTTTGGGGATTATTGTCAAATTTGACATCATTTGACTAACATAGTTTATTACAATCCAATTTTGATCGATAACCTAATTCAGACAAAGGTCAATCACAAGGTCACAATCTTGATTGTCGATTTCAATTAGCCATTATATAAACTCAAATTGTAATAAAATCTAATAAAAAAATTTCATGTAAAAATGGGTAAAATAAAAATTTTCAATATTGAAATTAGAAACATGAAATGATGAATATATTGAAACTTATATTTTTGAGAATATTAAGAATAATATGAAATGATGAAGAGAACTTATAATTTTTAGACACATGATGCATGTCAGGAATGTATCATAGTGTGTAATATTTCCAATCGTTGAGAAAATGATGGTTGTTGCTCACAAGTCTGGATTAAAACCATAGGGCAAAAAAGAGCTTCCAATGGGGCCAATAATGTGTCTAAGCGAAGGTGCCTGAAGTGCATTATTGGAACCATGGATGTCATAACAATCTTTGTGTGGGTGAGATTTCATAAATATTTGGTCTCTCTAAATGGCTTCAACATATTTCCTTTGTGTTCTCTTCCTATGAGTTCTTTTGGCATTGATGAATGCGAGGATGATAACAAACTGCCTAATACAAAGCATATTATTGCTAGGGGAAGATTTGCATCTTTTTATGTATGAATGGTGCATTTATTGGTCAATTAGTCAACATCTTTGGCTGTTGATTCAGGGGAGACATCCATATTCTTATGGCCTTCCCACACAATTGGATTGATCACATGAACAAGATTGGGCATATCATGAGTTCTATCAGAGGCAGGATTGATCTTTGTAGTTTTGGTCATAGGTGCTTCCACCATAGTCTTAATATCTATTGCATTATTAAATTTTCACTATGTTTTAAGTTATTAAAAAAATTAGTAATACTATACTTTACCAAGAATCATTTTTTCCCTTTCAGACCTTGATTTTAGCTCAATTACAGGCTAATTCCATATCCTTTCTAAGAATATGTCTTTGAATGATTTTACACTGCACATGTGTGAGCTCCAAAATAATCAATATCAATTGGATAATTTATTTTTCAATTCTTTGTGGTACTCAACATAAGTTGTTTTTACCTTTCAGGTATTGTCCAGAGCATTATTTTATTGCTCTCATTGATGTTTTGCAAATTTATCTTATTCAAACTCATAGTTATTCTTGCACTTCTTTTTTGTCTACCCACGTAAATAAATTATTTAAAATTTCTTCATTTCTTGATCTGTTTTATGTTGAAAAAAATGAGATCATAGCAATATTTGAATGAGAAAAAAATTATTGAAAATATTTGAATGGGATCCATGAATTGTTCTTTAAATTATGAAGATGTTTGGCTCCTTTTTATCAACACCTTATATTTCCTTGTATGAATCATAAGAAATGGGCACCTATGATCACGTTGAATCACATGGCTTTTAAT
>CM044107.1:11694663-11853052 GCA_024174645.1 Lemna minuta
TCCTTCTGTTCTTCTCAGTTCTCATACTTTTCATTAACTCAATGGAAATTGGGGGCACCTTTGGGGTGTACCCTCCCTCTTATAAAAAAAAACTCATTTGACAGAGGCACGTCCCCCCCTCAAATAAATATTCATAGATGCAAAAACGAGGGAAAAACTCCTTGGAAGTATCTATTTTAAGATGAGAAAATGACAGAATAAGATCGGAATCCCTCCCCTCCTAACAATATGGGAAGAGCATTTCAAGAGCCTCTTCCAGGTGCCCTCCTGCCTTGATCCGCCTCCTGATGACCTCGAATGCTTCTGCTCCCCTGATTTAAGCCGAAGCTCCTCGCCCTGACTCCCAGTCTCTCTCAGGCTGACAAGACAACTCCTATGATGTTGCATGGCCCTCCTATGATGTCGTTTGTCCTGGCCCTCTTGTAATGTCGCATGAGCCCCTGGCCCTGACACTTCCTCCTCTGCTTCTAAGTAATAACCGGAGTCGTACCAGAGAGGAATAAGAAATTATTTTACAATGCAAAGATGAGAGTATGCCAATCAATTTGGATAGCAGAAAGTACTTATTTTTCTTTGAGACAAGATCCTGACCCATATTCTGAATTATTGTTGCACCTAAGGTTATGTAACAAGGAAGAAACTTAGGATTGCCATACTTTGATATTGACATTATGTCCAGGTGGGTGAGGCTATAAGTTCCCAGTCGACATATTAAACACTGCGAACATCAACCAAGGGTCTATGCAGAAGCTCATAGTACTTGGTACTAAACTGTAAATTTGACTATAAATAGATAATGACACTTGTGGAAGGTGGGAGACATTGAGAGATCAAAAAAAAGTAAGGAGAGGAGAGGAGAGGAAGACCCCTCCAACTGAGATCAATGAAAGATCTCCTGATAGGACCCCAAAATACAGTTTGGGCTAATAAATCATCATGCCTCGTAAAAGGGTAACTGTGAAGGGTATTCCTGTAACATACCCTTATTGCTTGTATAAGCATATAAATAGGGCCAGGGCTATAAGGTTAAGGCATGTTGGAGATATAGAATATAAGAGGATCTAGAAGTGCTTGCACGAAAGGAGATCCTAGCTTCTGGTGATTTGGTGTGATGCTGTTATTGTTTGTGTTGATCATCCATTCAATCAAGAACTTTCATTTTCTTTCAATTCTTGATTCAGTTAATACTTCTGGTTTTTCACCTCGCTAGAGACATATTCAAGAAACAGGAGACATCATCATATGGGCTTGACAGAACACTAAAATTTCTGGACACATCATCATAAATATCCCTAATCTCTGTCAACTTAGGATACATGTCCCAAGGAAGAATACATCAAGAGATCAAGAATTTAAGGGAGAGGGGCAGACCCTCATACCTAGTCATTAGTAAACTGTCATAAACTCCCTATTAGCATATTCTAGAAAGAGGATATGCCAATCAAGGGACTTGACAAACGCCCAATAAATAAAGGGCTAAATTCTAAATGTCCCTAGACTGTCCTAAACTCCTACAGGTGATGCACCGAGAAATCATGTCTCATAAGGAGCAGATGGGAAGATCCCTCAGAGAACCTGTATAGGACGGCCATTATTGATCAATCAAACCCTGCATCAGAGATGTAGCAGGTCAATTGATTCCCCAAAGATCGATTAGAAGATCATTTTTTAGTCAAGCAACGTTGAGAAACAAAATCACTAAATCCCGCTGGCCATTGTGAGACATTGATCCGACGGCTCACTGCAGCCTCTCGCTCCCTCTCTTTTCTAGGTTTGCACTTTCTCCTCTGTCATATTCTGCCGCCATCATCCTTCCTCTCTCCCATAGATCTACACTCTCTCCCTCTCTTTCTTCTCTAGGTTAGCACACTCTCCTCCTTCATCTTCTGCCGCCACCATTTGCTCTCTCCCCCATAGATCTTAACTCTCTCCCTCTCTCCCACCCATAGATCTACACTCTCTCCCTCTCTCTCCTTGGTCTGTACTCTCAACCTCTCACATCTGCTACCACCATCTCCTTCTCTCTCTATCTCTATCTATCTGCCTACATATACGCAAACAGTATTCACTGGATAAAAATCAATTTCGCTTGGTCAACAATATCCACGGGAATTTGGTTAAATTGAAAATTGAATCACAAATTTTCAGCCGATCTCACTCGATCCTAATCGCCTATCGCCACATCTGGTTACAAAACCAGTCACACTATTTTCTGCCGATTTTCATCAAGAACCCAAGTTCGTGATCTCCTGGATGAAAGACTCGAACACACATACAGGCAATTTTCCACAGCAACATTATGGCATTCGAGATGAGATTTAACCTTAATACAAATCCCAACATGAAAAACCTATTCCAGTGGTGCTATCTATCTGAGACCCATAAGCAAAAAAGAAAAGACATAAATATTTAATTAAGGTACAACGGATTCTTCACAAAAAATCAAATTGATAAATGATATTGACGGAACAAGCATTAAAAGTAAAATTCTGAACCCCATAAAGGAGAAATAAATACCTTCATCTCGGAGCTTAGATCGGGCTTTAGAATCATTCAAGATCGATAATCCGAATTTCAAAACTTTATCAGAGCGGCGAACTTTGAGCTTGTTGACGAGAGAGAGGTACTCCCACGCGCCTCCTCCCCCGTTGTCCACTTGGCCTTCCAGCCGGTTGAGATGGGTCTCCTCCGCCGCCCCCACCATGGCCGAAGAAACTGGGAAAGATCTGATTTTCCTTCACTGAGAGAGCTTCTAAGAAGAAAAACGCTCTCTAAGATTTTGCCTTTTGTAGGTGTTTATTTTTTTCTTGGGGGTTTGGGGGTGTTTGTTTAATATTACATCATTTGAATGATAAATTGAGGCATTATTTTGGAGAAAGGAAAGGATCGGAATTTTCCTTCCATGAGAGCTTGAAAAGAGGAGAAAAAGGATTTCCAAGATTTTAGCCTTTGAAGGTGTTTATTTTTTTCAATGAACAGAAAGTTAGGGTTTCTTGGTTTTTTGTTTTGACTATTCTTTCCTCCAAAGAAGAAAATTTATTTCTAAGATTTTCGGTTTTCAAGGTGTTCATTTTTTAAAAGGACTGTAAATTAAGAAAGATGTGACTTCTCCTTGAATATTATGCAATTTTGTTTTATGCCGAAGGAGGAGAATAATGGCGGCTCAAACAAGTTGACTCATGGGCCATAATCTAACACTTTCCACTTAGGTTAAAGCATATAAATCAAACATATCCAACTTGATCCCTTACGGACTTGAAAATAAATCTTTGTGGCTTTTGGAGAAGGTTTCGCCCAACTGCTCAGATTAAGATTTACGCGGTGTGATGATTATCCCGTGTAATACTTTATCATGAGTACGGTGATAGTTGATTTTCATGTTATTTGTTCTCTTGTGAAAGTATGTTTCCTTGCTGCTTGATTTTCATAATCTATAGGTGATACTATATATTTTATATTGGTATTATATGATTATTAATACAAATTAAGGCATTAATCATTCCATTCTTATGCATGTTATCATACTTTGAATGCAAATCTATCATTCTATGAAATTTAAAGTTATAATCTCAAAATGTACTATTTTTAAGGATAATCATAAATAATAAAATAGAGATATTTGAGATTTGATTATTCATATTCTATTATTGATATTATAATTGACTTTTAATATCAAATAATAAAAGAAAATATTTTT
The DNA here is from genome assembly GCA_024174645.1 of Lemna minuta. Lineage (NCBI taxonomy): Eukaryota > Viridiplantae > Streptophyta > Magnoliopsida > Alismatales > Araceae > Lemna > Lemna minuta. The sequence goes on from CM044107.1 coordinate 11,698,361, forward strand.
GTATACCCTCATTTATTTTTCTAGTTTTATTTTTCCAAAAGAAATGAGTATATTTTTGAGATAAAAATTTAATCTCTTATTATTTATTAAAATTGATATTTTAGAATGATAGATTATTTAATTCATGATCAAACCTAAAAAAGGGATGAAAAATGAGTTATATATTTTGAAAGCTATGAATTTTTTAATTTTTAGGGATTTTTTTGAATTATTAATGATTTTTTTGGATTTATATTTTATTTAAATATTAAAAAAAATTGATTTTATTTCACCTACTGATATGTCAGTTGACATGGTGAAGCCACTTAAGTGTCGTCACGTGGCGATGTATACACGCGAAACGTGTGTGCACGCATGTGTGTATTAGTGGTTAAGCATATTTTTAAAGGATATAAGCTAACCTACTAAAGATCGCACCCCTTTTATACTTGTCATTTCGTGTTGATTTTTCCAATATAATACTATGTTTCTATTTCTTTTATGCATGTGATGTGGTGCCTTCTGAAGCTTGTGATTGCATGAATTAATCGTGATCATTGATTTTCACTTACTCAAAGGGGTATGCGGCACACCTTGATTGGGGGATGATTTGTGTTTTGAAACATTTTAATCTTAACCGGTCATCTGAGGAGTTATAACAACTAAGATTGAATCAAGATCGATAGAGTCCCATGGACACACGTACACATCCAGAGCGTCTAATGAAGATCAAACGGCGGCACCCAACGATGAGATAAAATCTCATTGCTTCATTGCAAATCCAACAGCCAGGGCTTGACTGTTTAGATACCAATATCGAATATCAATATTTGTTACGGTAATGGTATCGGGTACCGTTAGGGTCCTAAATGGTACCTGATACCTATAGTACCCGATACTGATATCCAAATGTCAGATATTGATTTTTGGATGTCGATATCGGGTTTCGATATCGATATCCGATACTAACATCCGCTAACGGCAGAAGGTTGGATGTCGATATCGGATTTCAATATCCGATGTCGATACCCGATATCACAACTAGATGTTTTAAATGCATGTATTTCACCATCTCTCTTTCTATCTTTCACCATCTCTCTTGGTGGGGAGAAGAGATAAAGAGAGATAGAGAGAGAAATGGAGTCGAGGACAAAAGTGTCATCCTCTTTCTTCATCTGGCCATAGATGGAATAGGCTGAAGCGGCGGTCTGGACTTGTGAGAGAAAATATACGCAGGCGTGAAGGAATCACCATTTGTGCCGATAGAGAGCTTCGAATTTGGATCCAAAAAAATCACGACGATAGTAATATCATTGTGAAAATGCTGCCTCACCACTTTCGCTACCTTCCCTAGATCTTCATATCTCATCTCTCTCTTCCTCATCGCCTTGTTCAGCCCAGCTCTCATCAATCTCTTTGCTATCCCCTGCAACCCAATTTCAAATAGAAAATTTGGATCGATGGAGAGGATGTATCAATGATCAGAACTCATGGATATGGGGTTCTTGAAGACAATCTCCACGACGGCTTGATCGCTCAAAGGCTGTCCAATGCGAAGATCATGAAGGAGTCGTGAAGATTTATGCGACAAACATGGATTGAAGGTTTGGCGCACATCACTAGTTTCCACAGAGGAACAGAACTAACAAATTGTCAAAAAAGCATCGTCCGTCATTTGCCATTCGATACCGTCATCCGTCATCCAATACTGTCATCTATCACCCAGTACCATCACCCGTCACCCATCACCTGTCACCCAGTACTATCATCCAGTACTAGAACTATACTGTTATCGTCCAATATTGCTCCTATTCTCGTAAAAAATCCGATATCCGATATCCAGAATTAGATGACTGTATCGAGTAATGGGTATCGGTTACTGCATGACAGTATCGTGAGATAACGATACTAGATGACATATCGGATAATGGTAGTCAAACCCTACCAACGGCCACAACTTAAAGACATAGATTTGCATTCTAGCCTTACATTTGAGACGTTGATTGAAGATGGAAAGGTCACGCCCAAATTTTGCCTACTTATACCCTTGTTCTTCAACGGAAAGAGCATTCTCAGATGTTTCGAGTAATCGAACTGTTTAGACACATCAATCCTTGATCTCTTGCTTTCTTCATCACCTAGGCTCATTTCCACGTTTGAGGAGTGTTTGAAGGCAAGATTTCATAGAGAAAATAGGAAGCATTCGACGCTTGAACACCATATTTTCATTTTTTCGAAATGAGAAGTCTTGATATGAAGAAGAATTGGATCATTTCAAGTGTGATTTCAAGTCAGATTACTTGTTTTCTCCCTAATCTTTCTTTTTATGGCATTAGGTTTCAATTTTGAATAGTGGATTAGTCAAATTTTATGAAATTTCAATGTTTTCTAACTCTTTGCAATGGATTTTTCTACCTTGATTTACTCCTTGAGTTCTCCACAAACACTTATCTAACTCGAGCGATTTTTATTATGTGGATTTGTCTTGGAGTCTTCTTTCTAAAAATACTAAAATCCCTAATTTGTTAACTCATTTCGCCATCCGATTTGATCAACTTGTAATAATATCTAAAAAAATTCTCCTATTTCTCTGTGGATTAGACCTTTATTCACCATTATGCTAATCTTAAAATTGGTGAGTTTGGTATTTGTTTTGACATGAATTCATGTGTTTTAAATAAATTTCTTTTGTCAAATGGCGACGTTGCCAAGGATTTAGGCATTTTTGAAAGAAAATCAATCAATTTTGGCTCAGTCATACTCAGATTTCTCATTTTATTTCTTGATTTTAACTCGCATTGATTTTAAATTAAGTGATCCAAAGTAGAAATCAATCATCGAGATCCTTAATTTGACAAGATTGAGTGATTTTCCTTCTCTACGGATTATAGACGATCACTTTTTCAAAATCGCATTAAGAAATGTGATTCTCACGGATATTGATGCCATGTTTGATTGCTTGCCATTATTTGATAATTTTATGATATATATACAATCCGCCCTTCCAAGAGATGTCAGACCACTTGGAGAAAAAAGAATAACCCTTTACGCATAAACCTTTTTGTGCATTCCTTGCATTCACCCTCCTCTTCCGCGTCTTCTTTAACCTTAGAACCCATAGAAATGGCCCAAAAAACAAGGAAAATGCTAGGAAGCATCTTTGTGACTATGCTAGGCCCGTGCTTTAAAGACCTATCACTCGTATTCATGCGCCCCTTAATAGAGGATTGAATTTTAGGATAAACTCACATGTGACGAGTATGTTATCTATCTTCCATGATAACCTTCAAAGTATCCCTATAGACACAGGCAAGCTTAGCAAAGTATACTAAATTAACCAAATTCATAATGTCCTAGCATATGTGATGAAAATGAAACTCTTTCCTACTACCCTTAGAGATAAAGTTAAATATGGGTTTTTAAAATTAGGGAAAGAGTTAACAGCTTGGACTGAGATGGAGAAATATTTTCTTAGAAAATACTATTTGGTTGGAAAAACCACCTTCATTAGAAAGGCTAACCACAAATTTATCGAAGGCCCAAGTGAAAATTTTCATGAAGCTTGGGAGAGACTTAAAGATCCCACTAGGGAGTGTCTAACCATGAACTTACATAAACATTTTATGATGGGTTAGACCTACAAGATATCTTTTAGATGCAGGTAGCATCGACACCTTCATGAGTAAATTAAGAGACAATGCATGGAATTGATCAAGCCAATGACGAAAAATAGCCATCACAACTGGAAAAACCATTTAGAGGAGGTGCCATGCAAAAAGGACAGCTAATTGATGCCAAATAAATTAAGATGAGAATTCTCCTAGAAAGGATCAAGAAGATGACAGAGGTCCAGAACCTTATATTGGATCAACTCAACATTCGAAACAGTTCTGAAGAATTTGCACCCGTCACACTACAAGAAGCGTCACCGTGCGCCCATTGCTCAAGACTCGATTACATCAAGTTAGACTGTCCAGTTATGGCAGTACAAGGGCAAGGCATGTATATACAAGTCTCATAAGGAGGGCAAAGTTAACAAGGAAGATAAAACTATCCGGGAGCATATATGAATTATTATAGTAACCCTATTTTCCATAACAATCCTTCACAGCCTGCAAGATTTAGGAGGAATACCGATTAGACATATCCTCTAACCTACAACACCAGTTAACAGAAAAATCAACCCTACACTAACAAAGACAGTCGATGTAGGTGATAACATTCTATATTTACATCATAAAACATGATTTTTGATGCATATTTAAGTATAAATGATTTCATTTCCATGCATGTTATCGTACTTATATGTATTTTTCTATTATTCTCTTAAAAAGTCATTATAATCTCAAAATACTTTAATTTAGGGTTAATTTTGATAAATTAGAGTTTAATAATTTGATAACCCATATTTTTCTTGAGATTATAACTGTTTTTAAAGTTAAAATAATAAGAGAAATTTTTTTTATAAACATTCATTTTATTTTCTAAAGTTTAAAATCTTAATAAATGAATGTATTTTTGAAATAATAATTTTTAACTCTTATTATTTATTAAATCTGACTTTTTAGAATAATAGATAATTAAATTTTGGATCAAATGAAAGAAATTTGGATTAATTTGGAGTTATATATTAAAAGATATGATTTTTACAATTTAGGGAATTTTTCCGGATTTTTAAACCGTTTTTTTGATTTTATTTTCGATTTTTAAACCATTTTTAATAAATAAAAAAATAAATAAATTGTTTTATTTTGGCGCGGGGCCTGCGTGGATGCGACGTGGCACGCAAGGCCACGTGGCAGCGCCTACGTGGCGCAATATACATATTATATCTATTTATTTACTTTATATAATAAGGTTCTTCAGCCTTCCCTATATGGGAAGGGTTATTAACTCTATAAACCGTTCGGTCTTATAAACCCGACGGTTTTCTAAAATTAACTCTGTGTGGGACTAAGTCCCACACATTCTTTTGATGTGCAGGTGACGTGGCGCTATGGAGAGCGTTGGATCAGGCCGATCGATCGATCGACACACGTCGATCGAATGGACGCGTGGTCCACCGGCGATGATCAAGACAGGTGCTGAATTAAATGGATTATAACGGCCGAGATTTAATCGCGTGGGACGCATCTCGACCGTCAGATCAAGACCCAACGGGCGAGATTGAAGGCGTTTTATAAACGCATCTCTAACGGTCGCATCTGGACCGTCCATCACGATCGGACGGCTATGATATTTTCGAAACGGTCCACGATGGACCGTTCCATCGTAACCGTCGATCGAAACGATCGGACGGTTACGAAATGACGCCCTATAAAAAGACTAGTTCTTCACGTTTGTAAGCATCCGAGTTGAGATTTCAATCAAATTGACTATCTAGACACCTCTCTCTCTCTCGTTTCTCTCAAGTTCTTCCTCTTCCTCTTTCATTTCCGCACCCACGGAGGGGTAGAAGTCGAGATTTGGTGGAAAATTGAGGGAGAAATCGACGCTTGAAGCTCGTTGTTATGTTCTTAGTGCTCATCGCGATTAATCAGTTTAATCACGACATTTTGATCGCTAAATGGGTTTAGTGGAAGCGGTTTTACCTTAATTATCCTCCAAGCTAGTTTAATTTTCGTTTAGAATAGGTTTGAGAAGTTAATTTTATCAAATTTTACCTAAAATCGCTCATTTTCACGCTCGAAATTTTCTCTCCACTTCGAATCTTGATTTCTCTGCGAAATCAAGTCCAAATTTGACGATTTTTGATTCCGTGGAATCGATTTGAAGTCTAATTTCTTAAAATACCATTTTCCCCAATTTTTACCATCAATTTATTGTCCGATTTGATCAAATTTGAAGATTACATCAAGAAATTCCTTAATTCCCTGTGGATTCAACCCATATTTACCATTATACCCCTCAATTCGATTGAATTTCTTTAAATTGGTAAGTTTGGAATAATTTTTGACGCGATACCGCGTGAAATCGACGACCTCGCGATTTCGTCTCGTCAGTAGGTCCCACAACAACAATCCTACACTCAAGCCCCAGAACTGAATGCACGAGCATCAAACCCGCGATAGACAAGATACATGACTTCAAAATTGTTGGAGCAAATGAACTAGATGAACTCACGCGTTGACAAGATACATGACTGATAACATACAATCTTAACATGATAAAACATGATTATTAATGTAAATTAAGGCATAAAATATTACATTTGTGTGCATGTTATCATACTTTGAGTGCATTTCTATCATTCCATGCAATTTTATGTTATAATCTCAAAATGCGTTAATTTAGGGTTAATTATGATGAATTAAAGATTAATGATTTTATAACCTATCTTTACTTGAGATTATAAGTGGTTTTTAAAGTTAAATAATGAGAGAAATCATTTTTGTGAACATTCATTTAATTTGTAAGACATTCTTGGAGGATTTCGCTTAATCGACCCATCTAAACCCTTCCATCCTTGAATCTCTCGCTTCTAATCTCTTCTAGACTCGATTCCGCGTCCACGGAGTGATTAAAAGTGAGATTTCGTCGATCGATCGAGGAGAATTTGTCTCTTGAACACCGATGTTCACGTTCGAATTGGCGGAATGAATAGATGTCGATCCAGCGATCAATTGGATCGATTCAATCGTTATCTCATGTTAGAATACTTGTTTTCCCTCTAATCTATCGTCATGTATCATCAATTTTTAGTTTAGGATCGTAATTTAGTTTAATTTCATCGTTAATTTCGGTTTATGTTCATCCAATTTTTAAAAAAACCATCCCACTTTGCTCTTTGATTTATCCGCGATTACTAATCCAAATCGAGTGATTCTTGATTCCATGGATACATCTTTGAGTTATCTTTCTAAATCTACTATTTTTCCTAATTTCTCACCTCAATTTATCGTCCAATTTGATCAATTTCTTAAAGATCTCTCGAAAATACCTTAATTCCCTGTGGATTCGACCCTTATTTATCATTATACCCCTCTATTTGTTATTAAATCCTTAAATTGGTAAATTCAGAAATATTTTTGACATGAGACCGTGTGAAATCGACGACCTCGTGGTCCCGTCTCGTCATTGACTCCGTCAAGACGATTGTTCCTATTTTCACTTGTAAAAAGATGGGCAAATAAGTTTCATTTCTTGACCAATTCTTGTCACAGGCCACTGCTAACACGAGAAATTAGGAGGCATCATCAAGCCAAACACACAATATGAACCATTTTAATGTTGATGATGAGGCACTAGACTCACCGGATCCCTACAAGGATCATCCCTTCCACGAATGTTTGATATGCAAAGAAACACCGATTGTCGTGGCAAAGCAAGACAACAATTTCAAGGATGAGGAAGAATAGACCAAGGCAAAACCAAATCTAAATACATACAAGCCTCATGTGCCTTACCCTCAAGCACTAAATCGTCACAAAGCCAAGGTAAATGAACCCGACAATCATCTACTAGAAGGTTTCCAAAAGGTTACCATCACTATCCCCTAATAGATGTCATTAAACATATTCCCTCTTATGCAAAATTTCTTAAAGGCATATACATACCCAATAGGAGCCCCAAAAAGACCCAATTAAGCAAAACTGTGAGTTCAATCATGATGAATTCTCTACCAATAAAAAAGAGATATCCCGGAGCACCCGTGATGATTAGTGAAATAAGAGGAATGCCTTTTTACTATATCCTTATTAGACACCAAAGCTAATCTTAATATCCTCCATAAAGTCGTATTTGATCATCCTCATGTAAGAGAGTTACAACCTTTCTTTGAAAAATTATAGTTAGCGAATGGATCGGTGAGTTAACCCCATAGTATAGTAGAAGACGTGATAGTAAGGACAAAAGATTTGTTATTTCTCGTAGACTTCTTGTTGGGTTCTGATGTCGAGAAACTTTTGAAATTTCAATGAAAACATCGAATGCAATAGAAAACATTGAATAGGATATTCAAAACACCAAGCCACCATAAACAGGTGATCCTATCATCTAGTATTAATGAGAAAATATACTTACATGGTTTCCTTGAAAGAGTTCTTTAAGCTATTCAAGTGTCTAGCCTCTAGCAGTATCCACATGATCTTCTGATGGTTGGATCTCCTCTTCAAAGCTCTTCACCAAGAGAGAAAGAGAAGAAAGGAGAGAATTCTCACCAGGCTTGCATGAGTACCTTGAGTTGTGGTCGTTTTTTATAGATATTATGTAGCCTATAAGCCAATCACACTTTTATTTATCTTGTTAATGTTCATTGAAATGAAATTTATTCATTGTCATTCTTCTGTGATGTTTGTAATGAAGTCCATGAGCATGTGTGATGACTAAGTGAACTATGATGAGATCATAATATAATGATCACTAGTGTTTAAACATATGTTATAAACATTCTTATTCGTGGGATATTCGAGAAGGACGTCGAATTATCCGGAGAGAATAACACTATCTAATCCAACTCATATGATGAATATGGTTGATCTTATAGCCATCGGTGTGGAGACACTAAGGATAGATAGTGGGTGCTCTTTGGAGAAAGAGTTCACTGAATTGATCTGTATGAATCCCTGAATGGTATTATACCTAACTGTCAATCAGGTTGATTCATGTCATGGTTGTGTATGTGGTCCTTTGACTTGAGACACTGATAACATGCATTTATAACTTAAATTCTTATCCTATTTAAATCATATTCATGCTTATTTTATGAGAATATGATACATGTTATCATACTTTTTAGGAATTTTCTCCATTGGTATGACATTTCACTAAAGTCGATAATTATGCATGAATTAGGGATAATTTCATGCTTGATAGATGATTAGTCTTTTGTAAAGTTTAAATTAATAGAAGTTAATCTCTTTTCTTGAATGATTTTGACTTTAGTGCATGTTTTGAAGGATAATTTCAAGATGAATTTATGATTTAGAAGATTTATTAAGAAATGAGTTAAGTAATTTTTAATTCATCTTGATTTCTTCTTTGAAAATATATTTTAAATGAAATGATGTTAAAAAGGAAGAAATTTGTGATCCAATGGAGAAAATTTGGAGTAAAAAGGAGTTGTATATTTCAAGTTATGAATTTCTAAAGTTTATGCCCTTTTTCAGATTTTTAATTTGATTTTTAAGGAATTTTTAATAAGTATTTCCTATTTAAAATCGCGAAAAAGGGGGGTTTTTTTTATTCCACAGACCCTGATGCTGACGTGGCGCGCGGAGCTGACAAGGCGCGGAGGTGACGTGGCGCGCGGATGCGACGCGGCATTGAGGCCACGTGGTAGGGCCGCGGGTGGCGCATAGGGCGCGGACACGTGGCAAGAGGCCACGCATGTCCACGCGGGCCACGCAAACGCGGTGGGGGCGCCACGTGGCAAGGGGGGTTGACATTTTGAGGGCCCACGGGTTAGTGGGCCCTGGTAAGATGATTGGGGCAGTAACACAATAGCGTTATACCGCCCCAGTATTTAACCTTGACTTCTCCCGTGTTTTTCTCCGTGTGGGACTATGTTCCCACACGTTTTTCTTTTGCAGGCGACATGGTGACACGACAGGCGTTGGATGCGGTCAGGACGGCGGAGTTCGCGTGGACCCGAGTCAACGCGATCATCAAATAAACACGTGCGGGAAATGACGCGTAAGTGAACCCGTTCAAGGGGCTTACCTGAGGACACGTGGAGGCGTTGGAAGCGTCCGATTTCCATTGTGATTTGATCGTGGTGGATCATGGTCTTGATCGGATCTTCATCAAATCTTCATCGGACGGACGCGATCTTTCGTGATCGGAGGCACTGCGTGGATGGTCGCAATCTTTCACGATCGGAGGCATTGCGTGGACGGTCACGATCTTTCGTGATCGGAGGCATTGCGTGGACACATCGCGATCGCTCGATCTCCATCGGACGAGCACGATACTCCCTGATCTTCCTCTCACCTTGGCGATGCGTGGAACTCTCTGGAGCCCCGGATCTCCATCGGACGGCAACGACTAAGCAGCATTCACAATCGTGCCTCACGATCGCGGTTCGATCGCTACACGATCGTGGTCCGATCGCCCCGTGATCGGGGCTGATTTGTCATGGAATTAAAGCCACGATCAATGCCAATTGATGGGCCATGATCGCCCCACGATCGTGGCCATCAATCTGCTCCCACGACCGCATCAAACAGCCGTAAATTTCGGGCAAAAATTCCCTTTAAAACTGATGTTTTTCTCTTGTTTTGAACTCAACTTTTGATCGATTTGTGAAGGAATTAAGCGAATTTCGAGGAAGGTCTTAAGTTCTTCATGATCCCCTCGCGTTTAGACTCAATTGCGAAGAAATTGGAGCGGGATTTATCGCGAATTCCTCGTTGATTTCATCAAATTTCCCCTTGAATTCCGAACGTCCGCGAGGAAGAAATCGAGCAAATTCGCTTCAATCCATGAGAATTGAAGCCCCATTCTTGTGGAAATTGGGTTAGTAGTGAGATTCAATCGTTTATCAAGAGTAATTTAAGTATTTATTAGATTTAGAAGTTTAATTTCGTAAATTAGTTCATAGTGTTCTTTATTTTCCTTAAATTTTAGTCCAAAAAATTACTGATTTTGAAAATAGGATATCTCTTTGATTATAATTATAAATGATTTGATTTTGGTTTCATTGTATTCCTCTTTTCATCAGCTTTCCGTGGATAGCAAATTCGTCGAATTCCAAGTTCATTTGACCCTTCATTTGATATTTGACCGAGCATTGTTCATTCTTCATCACATTTCAAACATTGACTTTCAGGGTCAATTACTCTCAATCTACAAATCAGAATTTGATCATTTTAGTCTATTTAGATTCCTATGGTTCTTAGCTTTCCGTTGATATATAAATTGCAAGATTTGGATTTCATTTGATCAGTCAATTTGAATATTTTCTCTAAGGTGTTCATTTCGGGGATTTTCTGATATTTGATTTTCAATAATTCATAGTAAATCCATTTCTTATCCAAAAATCACGAATTCTATATCAATAAATTCCATTTTCTCTCTCGTTTCTAAATATATAATTTTCATAATCTTCTGAAACCTTTTGATTCTCTAATTTTATAGGAGACCTATTGTTGGTCAAAGTCAATGCTTTGACTTTGACTTTTGACTTTTCTCTGTCAAATCCGAGAATTCAATTCTTAGAAATTCTTATTTAGTCTATTTATATCATTTCTATTCGTCACATCTTATTTTTAATTGTTTAAAATCTCTTTTAAACTTAGGTTTGACCAAGTCAACTCTGCAATTAAAGTCAACCCTACTCTTTGTGGATCGACCCGATACTTACACATTACTTGATTTTACATCTTATCTGTGTGAGTTCGATTTTATAAATTTTGTTTGACCTACGTTTTATGTGTTTAACGACCACACGAAAACGCTTCGTCAGACACCAAAGACATCTTGTGGATGAATGATCGTGTTTTGATTATAACTTACGAATCCCTAGCCACAGGATATCTAAAACGTTATATATTGGATACGACATGAAGTACACAAAGATGATTGTGTGATCAAGATGTGATCATCCACCCTTGATATTTGAGGATATTGACTCAAAGGAATGAGATGCGATGAAATCTTTGGCCAAGGTAGTAGAAATATCAGAGGAGTTCTCGATGATTTCTACACGCATCAGTACTAACTTGAGTGACCGATTAGGGTTTGACATTTGACCATAACCTAAGTCATTCATGAGTCTAATATGGATGAAGTATTAAACACAAATGGTAATCGATGATGGGAAGGTTGCATAAGTGAGTTCTTTCATACTTCATATCTCCTAGTGTACGTGGTGTAGCTCGGCACCCAATGGGCTGGCAACTCAACCTATTGATTGGGTTAAATTGATCCTTAATTAATTAATCTATATGTGGATGTGGATAATTAATTAAGGTTGACCAATAAGGTGTTATTTGGTCTATATAGTTATTAACTAGTGAGATATATGGACCTAGAGGATCACACACAAGGTTTATGGATATTGGTGGATATAAACATAATTATGAGGGTTTTTATGAAAAAACCTCATGCCAAATGTCTATAAATAGGGGGAGAACGACCACAACTGAAGGTGCCCATGCAAGCCTTGTGAGAATTCTCTCCTTACTTCTCTTTCTCTCTTGGTGAAGAGCTTTGAAGAGGAGATCCAACCATCTGGAGACCGTGTGGATACCGCTAGAGGCTATAAACTTGAATAGCTTCAAGAACTCCTTCAAGGAAACTTGTAAGTATGTTTTCTCATTCATACTAGATGATACAATCATCTGTTCTTGGTGGCTTGGTATTTTGAATGTCCGATTCAATGTTTTCCGCTGCATTTGGTGGTTTGATCAAAATTTTGGACAGTTATCGACCTCAGATCCCATCAGTTCTCCCCCTATTTATAGACATTTGGTATGAGGTCTTTTTCATAAAAACCCTCAAAACTATGTCTATATCGACCAACATCTATAGATCTCATGTGTGTGACCCTCTAGGTCCATATATCTCACTAGATAATAAATCTATAGACTAAATAACACCTTATTAGTCAACCTTATTAATTATCCACATCCACATATAGATTAATTAATCAATGATCGATTTAACCCCATTGATAGGTTGATGATGTAGGATAATTTAGACAATTATGATGTGTATGATAATGAAGATGTGGAGGTGAATATGTGAGGAGAGATGAATGAGATAATGAGAAAACTACTGATTTAATGATATAGTAATCCTACAATTTTAGGAGGACCTATGAAGTGATATCAGTGAGAATTAGAGTTTTAAATCAGTGAAGGTAATAACGGAGATGAAGGTTATGATAAGTGAAGAAGAGAAATGGATAATAGAGTGATATGTAGTAGTTAATAAATAAAGATAGAAGATAAAAGAGATATTATGGTATAATAGGCTACGACCGGGGTTTATCTAATAGGATATAATCTCAGTTAGTAGAGAATGAAGAGAGAAGAGATAGGTGATGAGGAGAGGATAGTGTTGAGATCGGTGGATAGCGATAGAGAAGGGAATTAGACGGAGATATAACGGAAGAAGATTTTGTATATTATAATATAGAAAATAGGGAGAGAGGGCGAGAGACGAAAGTAGATTTATAACGAACATAAAGCGGGAGTGAGGCGAATGCTGGACTTATGGATATTATCGAAATATGAACTATTATTCACGAAATATTTAAGGATGATACTTGTAGGTGTCGTGAAGAATATGCTTCCAAATTACCGACGATCGGAGATTATCCGTCATTTGCGCTGACGTGAGATAGTTGAAAGACGACAGAAAGGGAGGGAGAAAGGGAAAGGAGGGTAGAACTCGGAAAAGAAGAAGATGCGGGAGGAGTTTGATGGAGATACGGGAAGATACGATGAACACAGGGGGGTAATAGTAACCAAAGGAACCGATTTTCATTCAAAAACTAGTGTTGTTTTTCCTCTACAACCGTTCTTTTATGGGAGAAGAGAAAAGCGTTGAAACGAACGGTTGATTGGTGGCGGTTGTTTGTGAATGCGAAAGTTCGCGAATCGTGATGATTTCCTTCTCCGTACGTGGACTCCGTAGAGGCAGTTTGAAACGGAGTTGTCCTTGGTGGTTGGTGACGACATCAACGGTTGCAAACTTGCTTCGGAAGTCTCAGATTGTCTTCATCATTTCGCGATTTAATTCGGATTCTAACGAAAAGACGATAGTCTATCGGAGTCGATCTCGTCCGATGTTTTACCGTTAGTGGGAGTATTGGGCAGCTGTCGCGACGTGGAAAAGTCTTAAGGAGTACGCGATCTACGCCGTAATCCCGTGCGCCTCATGGTAAGTATGATGATCTTCGAAGTGATTATCCGTGGATGTCAATGATCCAGAAGGCATTTCGGCTACTCGTTTGGTTCCTTCTCAGCTCCTGCCGTGGTGACACCGTCAAATGTGTGGAAGGTGATGAACTTTGTCAATCGATAATTTCGTGGCCATCGACGTCAAGTTCTTTGTTATTCGCTCGTTATCCGAGTTAGATGCAGCATGATGATTGGAGAGCGTGCACGCGATTGTTGTCAACTGGGACAATGAAGTCTTTTTGTCTCTGTTGGCGTCTCCGTCGTTTATCTCATGTTCCAGAATCATACCTTTACTGTCTTGAAGTCTTCTGCGTGGGTTGTGAGTTGAGGAAGTAGCGGGAGCCTTCTTTATCCCGTTTTGACCTTTGGATGCCACAACCGTGAGTGGATTTCGTTCCCCGCGCTTCATACAGATTTCATAAGAGTCTTCTTGTCTTATCTATGTTCCACGTCGGTATTAGTAGGTTGTGTAGAGTAAATAGGGTGGTTATCACTGCATTACGTGGAGATCTTTGCGTCGTTTCATTGTTCTACTTCAGTAGGGAGAGTTGACCGTTGGATGCTTCATGTGATTTCAACGTCTTATAGTGGCTGAAGATGACATGTAGAAGCTCATCAGTTGGAGAAGTGCTGATTATAGGACATATAGTCTTCCTGATGAAGCTTCACTCATGCGTGGAGATGTTGTTCATAATATGGTTGAGGAAGATGATCCATGTGTCTTAATACTCTCAGGATGATCTTGAAATGAGCTTGATATTTGAGATAAGCTTTGAGGTATTGGATATTTACTTCCATAAGTTATCACATATAGATCTCTTCTAAAACTTTCTACTTAGAGGTGGTTTTCAAAGAGAGAGGAATGGGATAACAAAGGGATTCCTGTTGATTTTCTTGAGATCATTACTTATAACTATACAAGGTACCTATGATATAGTGGATGTGGTTTGGAAATTACGATCCTATATCAAGGTAGAAGTTGGTTGACTTGGTACATTCAAGGAGTTCTAATTTTTTAAGGATAAAAGTTTTTCTTTTGACCAAGTCAATCTTTAGATCAGTCTAGAAATGGAAGAGGATGGAAGATGATTCCCTTTGGATCTACACTCTCTTTCAATGACTTAGAGAGGTCTTCTTCACTCATTTCATGGATGGTGAGTTTCTCAAATTTATGGTTAAGGAAAGGAATAGTATGTTGTTGTAATTGAGGGTGAGTTCTCTTCCTTAGTGTGTACCTTGGTTCACCAGGAACCCTTGTATTCATGATTTGAGGTGATTCTCCATCACTTGAGTTACCAGCCCATTGGTGCCAAGCTACACCATGTACTCTAGGAGATATGGAGTATGTAATAGCTCACTTATGAAACATTTCCGTCATCGATTACCATGTATGTATAATCCTTCATCCACACGAGACTCATGAATAACTTAGGATATGGTCAACTGTCAAACCCTAATTGGTCACTCAAGTTAGTACTAATGCGTGTAGAAATCATCGGGAACTCTTTCTTTGATATTTCTACTAGCTTGGCCAAGGATTTCATTGCACCTCATTCCTTGAGTCAATCTCCTCAAATATTGAGGGCAGATGATCCCATCTTGATCACACAATCATCTTATGGAGGCTACTTAATCTAAATGTCGATATAAATAATTTATAAGTTTGACCAATAAGGGTTATTGGGTCTATATAATTATTAACTAGCATGATATATAGACCTATAGGGTTACATCCATAAGGTCTATGGATGTTAGTGGATATAGCCATAATTCATTAGGGTTTTGTGAAAAGTTCCCATATTGATTAATTGTTTGATGTAATGTCTTTTTCCTTTGATATTTTGATAAAATTTTTGAGAGCCTATCAAACATTACATCCCATCACAAACATCGTGAAACCAAAAACATGAGGGGGAAATGAAAAGAGATTGGTATTGGGCAAAGGGGTTGGAGACGAATGGTGCTACCTAGAGGAGAAGATAAGAAATGATTACTCACATAAGTGCTCTTGCATTCACACACAAGAAGTGAGCTATAGCATCTAAAAAATATGGAAATTTTTATATTGTGTAGCTCCATTTTTTGGGAGGTGTAGGGACAAGTGGTGTTGAATGGATAATGTCATGATTGGGACAAAAACAATGCATGTCTTTTATGAAAAATTTAATGGCATGGTTCGTGCAAAGGCTTTTGAATGTAGTACAATATTGGGTAATCATTGATGAGTTGATGAAATCGTTGAGAAGACACGCCCAACCTGATCCAACTGTAATCATCAGCAAAGATAGTGTAATAATGATAGCCAAATGAAGAGGCAATGTGAGAGGTGATAACATGCAATTCATACATGAATTTACATGATTATTAATGTAAATTAAGGCATAAAATATTCTATTTGTATGCACGTCATCATATTTTGAGTGCATATCTATCATTTCATGTAATTGTAGGTTATCATAAAATATAAATCATTTTAAGGATAATTATACATAATTCAAATAATCTAGTTTTATTCCTATCTATATTTGAGATAATAATTGTATTTTCATGATTAAATGATAATAGAAAATATTTTTATTTACACTCATGTATTTTTCTAGTTTTATTTTCTAAGAAGAATGAGTGTATTTTTAAAATGAAAATTTATTCTCTTGTTACTTTAAATAATTTAACTTTTGAAAATTATAGAAAATTTAATTTCTTATCCAACAAAATAAATTTGGATTAATTTGGAGTTATATTTTGAAAGTTATGAATTTTCTAATTTTTAGGGATTTTTCTAGAATTTTTCTGAATTTATTTAAAGTTATTTTCAATTTTTTAAAATAAAAAAATAGTTTTTATGTCATGAGCTAACGTGGCAGAGTGATACCACGTGGCGACGCGTGTTAGCACCACATGGCGACATGTGTGAGCATATGTGTGTGTGCTCGTGTGCGCATGTGCGTGTGTGAGTAATTAGTGGGTTAAGCATCCATTATCGATTGAAGCTAACCCATTATACACTGATATCTTATGTACTAATCAAATCACCTAAATTTATCCCATGTGGGACTATTTATCTTTGTTTTTATTCGCAGGTGACGTGGCGCAATCTTGAGCGGATGATCGCGTGATTTAATATCGATTGTTGATTTTCACTTACTCGAGGGGGTACGTGACTGCATTTGATTAGGCGATGATTGGTTTTAAGATGATTTAATCTCAGTCGCTCATCTAAGGAATTATGAAGGTTGAGATTAAATGTACTAGATGCACACATGGACTCACCTCGATCTCTCGAAGAAGATCAAACGGTGGATGTTAAGCGACGCTTCTTCTTTACACACGACATGGCAAAATCTGAGCGCTTCATCATTGATCGAATGGACGCAACTTAATGATGACAATTCATGAACAAACGTTCAATCTGAGCCATTGATCGAAGATGAAGAGACGCATCCAATGGTCACGCCAAATTCCTCTATAAATTAACATTTTCTTTAATGGAAAACTTTGTTCTTAGATTTTTCAAGCAAATTGATATGTTTAGACAACTTAGTCCTTGAATCTCTTGATTTATTTATCTTTTAGACTTGTTTTCCCATCGAGGGAGCATTTGAAATCAAGATTTTGTGGAGAGAATCGAAAGAAATCACTTCATGAACGCCGAACTTTATTTTCAAAATCGTGACATGAAAAGCCCTGTCGGACAATTAATTGGATCATTTCAAGCATGACTTTGAGTTAGATTACATTTTTTCTTCATGATCTTTCTTATTATAGCATTAGATTTTAATTTTGAATTGTATATTAGATTAATTTTAGATTTAATTTCAGTTTTTCTCTCTCATCGCGATCGATTTTCTACCTAATCTTTGCTCCTTGATTTCTCCATGAATCTTGATCCAAATCGAGTGGTTCTTGATTATGTGAATTTTTCTTAGAGTTCTCTTTCCAAAAGTACTAAAATCCCTAACTTCTCACCTCAATTCATCATTTGATTTGATCGAATTTCAAAGACACCTAAAAAATTCTTATTTCTCTGTGTATTCGACCATTATTTACCACTATACTATTTAGTTCGTGATTATTACTTTAAATTGGTAAGTTTGGAACTTGTTTTGACACAATTTTGTGTGTATTCAACGACCACATGAAATCGTCTCGTCAAGAGGGTTCCCAAACAGCATAGTAGATAACTTCAAATAGGTGAGATGATGGAATGGAGTCAAGGGGAAGGAAAATAGAACTATAATGTTTAACTATTTGACAAGACTCACTCACAAAATCAAAAAGACATAACCACAATTAAGATTTCTAATTTTTTTAAAAATGAAGATTACCAAGTTTAATATGACAAAAAAGAGGAGAACAAGGATTTAAACTAACAAAGAGATCAAGAAGTCCTACACAGGGAGTGTCCACCACAACTTCATGGATCCCTTGATCATTCTCATGACTCAAACACAATGGAAATTGAAAAAATGGTCACACAATTAACTGCATGAGCAATGACATTCATTCCATTAGCCTTTTGGCTAATGGGAAAGCCAAGGACATAAAGAGCTTCACGTAAGAGAAGAGAAGGAATATGGTTGGTGAAATCATGGCCTCTGATAGGTGACGGAATGAATCAATAAAGTCGTTAATTGCACACCAATTCGTGTCAACAATAAAGCCAAATTTACCAATTTAATGATTTAATCACGAATTGAAGGGTATAATGGTAAATAAGGGTCGAATCCACAGAGAAATAAGGGATTTTCAAATTTGATCAAATCGGACGATGAATTGGTGATAGAAATTAGGGAAAATAGTAAATTTAGAAAGATAATCAAAGGCAAATCCACTGAATCAAAAATCACTCGATTTGGATTAGTATTCGCGGAGAAATATAAGAGCGAAGTGGAGAGAAATTTCCAAAAATCGGAAGAACGAAAAACCGAAATTAAAGACTAAATTACGATCCTAAATTACAAATTGATGATATATGATGAAATATTAGAGGGAAAACATGTATTCTAACCCAAGATAGCGGTCGAAATGATCCAATTAATCGCTGGATTCAAGGCTTTTCATTCCGTGATTTAGAAAATGATCATCGGTGTTCAAGAGACGAATTCTCTTTAATCGATCGACAAAATCTCACTTTTAATCACTATGTGGACGCGGAAACGAGTCTAGAAGAGATTAGAAGCGAGAGATTCAAGGATGGAAGGGTGTAGATAGATCAATTTAGTGAAATCATCCAAGAATACATCAAAATGTTAAAGAACATCTCAATTTATAGTGAATTTAGACGTAACCGTCCGATCGGGCGTTTCATCAGCGATCAATGGCTCTGATTAGTCACATTAATGCGAATTGTTACCGTTAAGTCCCATCCGTTGGATTGCAGATGGAGCGCTCAGATGAAGCCACGTGTTCGCGCGCTATAAAACGCTTTAAAACACATCCATTGGATCGCGATCACACGCCTCAGATGCGTCTTCGAGCGTTTTAATCTCGACCGCTATAATTCTTGCGATCAACGGTCGAGATTAAAACAATCGGTGAACCCCGATTAAGCCACGTGTGTCCATCAATTTAAGTGAAGATCAACGGCCGAGATCGCACACACGATCAGACGTCCCACACGCTGCCATGTTGTGTCCTCATCGCGATCGTTGATTGCAATCGATCGGACGGCTCTGATTGCACCACATCACCAGCACTTTATAGAATATTCAAAAAAATGATTTTTAATTCCGAAAAATCCTTAGAAATTCATTAAAAATTCAGAAAAATTTAGGAAAAATCCCTAAAAATTAGAAAATTCATAACTTTCAAAATACAACTCCAAATTAATCTAGATTTTTTTCATTGGATCTGAAATTCAATTATCTATCATTATAAAAAGTCAATATTTAAATAACAAGAGATTTAATTTCTATTTCAAAAATATATTCATTTCTTTAAGATTTTAAGTTTAGAAAATTAAATGAATGTTTATAAAAATAATTTCTCTCATTATTTAACTTTAAAAACCACTTATAATCTCAAGTAAAGATAGGTTATAAAATCATTTATCTTTAATTCATCATAATTAACCCTAAATTAAAGCATTTTGAGATTATAACTTAAAATTGTATGAAATGATAGAAATGCACTCAAAGTATGATAACATGCATGAGAATGGAATGTTTTATGCCTTAATTTGCATTAATAATCATGTTTTTGCATGTTAATATTGCATCTTATCAATAGGAGAAAAGCAACCGTCAGAAATAAAACTTATGAATCGATATAGACCAATGTAAGTGAGGAAAAATTATGGACATATGCCCCATGTCGATTATCCATGAGGAATCAAAAGTAAAAGGACATTTGTACCTATGGTATAGGCAATGGTGGCTAAACCTTCAACTTGCTTCCATACTTTTGTACTCAACAAGGGTGGAATGCAATTGGACTATTTGAGAAGTAGAAGCAGGAGATACTAGGAGTTGACGGAATAGCAGCCTGTTCCCATTCGAGTTTCTCAAAGTTTCTCTAGATTTTTTTGGACGGATGTGCACTTTTCCCAAATAAAGTACACACAAGGAGTTTCTCCTTGCCTTGGATGTTGGAGTATTCAAGGGAGACACAAGAAGATAGATGTGATTTTAGAAACTTGGCCACTATAAACTACCTAACCACGTATGTGAGAGAAAATCAAGGACTTAAGGCCACAAAGATAAATGCATGCCTAGAGATATTTCTCTAAAGTGCATAGCTTGGTCATTTCTGGTTGGTATAGAAGTCACTCTAAAAAGAACAAGGAGGCAACCAAATTGAGCTTGCAAGCATTGATCACAATGTTTATAGGCAAACATCGACTCGAGTATCTCTATAATGCGGTCGATGTTGGTCTTATTGGCCTAGGTGGTGTATAGGGTGCAAGGAAAATCTATGAAAGTCATTTGATAACGTAGGGAATGGAGTTTTGATGTATATGTACACGAAAAACCAAATTCAAGTTGAGTTCAAGTGGTATAAGTGATGGATATTATGTGGCCTAAAAGCTAATCACACTTTCATCTAACTTTTTATGTTTATTAAAAATGAAATTTATTCATTGTCATTCTTGTGTAATGCTTGTTATGAAGTTTATTAACATATCTAATGACTAAATGAATTACGATGAGATCATAATTTAGTGATTACTACTTTTTAAGTATATGTTCTAAATATTTCTACTAAGGGGATATTCAAGAAGGATATCGAATTATCTAGAAAAAAATGACATTGTCTAATCTAACTCATATGATAAGTATGGCTAATCTTATAGCCATCAGTGTGAAGGAACCAATGATAGATAGTGTGTGCTCTTTGGAGAAAGATTTCAATAAATTGATTCATATAAATCCTTAGATTATATTATACCTAGCTACCTATCAAGTTGTTTTGTGTTACGATTATGTGTGTGGTCTTTTGACTTGAGACACCAAAGACATATTGTGAATAGATGATCATGTTTTGATTATGACTTACGAATCCTTAGCCATGGGATCTTCAAAATTTTATGTATTAGATACGACATGAAGTCATTGAAGATAATTGTGTGGTCAAGGTGAGATTGTCTACCCTTGGTATTTGAGGAGATTGACTCAAGAAATGAGATGTAATGAAATCCTTAGCTCAAGCAGCAGACATATAGGAGAAGTTCCTTATATCAGTACTAACTAGAATGACTGATTAGAATTTGATAGTTGACCATCCTTAAGTCATTAATGAGTCTTGATTCGATGAAGGGTTATATGTACATGGTAACCAATGATGAGAAGTTTCCATATGTGAGTTCTTATATACTGAATATTTTATCGGGCAAGTGGTGTAGCTTGGAGCCCAATGGGTTGGCAACTTGACGAGACGAGACCGTGAGGTCATCGATTTCACACAGTCTCGTGTCAAAACAAAGTCGAAACTTACCAATTTGATGAAAATATCTCAAATTGAGGGGTATAATGGTAAATAAGTGTTGAATCCACAGGGAAATAAGGAAATTTATGATGATCTCTTCGAATTTGATCAAATCGGACAATGCATTGATGATTGAAATTGGGGAAAATGGAAATTATGAAAGAGAACTTCAAATCATTTCCATGGAATCAAAAATCATCGAATTTGACTTTGATTTTGCAGAGAAATTGAAGATCAAAGTAAGGAGAATTTTCTGAAATCGTAAATCACGATTTTAACTAAAATTAAATGAGATTAAGCTTCAATTCCTAATCTAAATTGAAATCAAACATAAATGGACAAAAGATTAGTGAAAACCGCTTCCACTAACCCCAAATAGTGATTGGATTAACACGATTAATCACCTAAATTGTCGAAAATCCGAAGAAAATTGTGGAGTTCAAGCGTCGATTTCTCCCTCTCTACTCAGCCAAATCTCAATCTTAAACTCTCCAAAGGTGCGAAAATGAGTGTAGAAGAAGATGGGATCAAGAGATTCAAGAGTATTGGTGTCTAAACAGATCAATTGGATTGATTTGCTCTCGAATACTTTAGAAATCAGAAGAACATCTCAATTTATACAAGTTTTGGGTGTAACCGTCCGATTGCTTTAATCAACGGTTATGATGGAACGGTCCATCGTGAACTGTTTCAAACATGTCACAGCCGTCCGATCCATGATGAAGCGCTCGGATGAAGCCCGTCGAGATGCGTTATAAAACGCATTAGATCGCCGCCGTTGGATCGCGATCTGACGATCAGAATGCTCCCCCCGCGCGTTTAATCTAAGCCGTTATAACTCTCTTCTAAAGCCACATGCGTTGATGATGATCAGTGGACCTCTAGTCCACACAATCCACGCATCTCAATCGATGCGCCTTTTAATCCGATGTCTCTCCTTCCGCCACGTGTCCTGCGCTTAAAATACAAGTGAATTAGTCCCACACGGATAAAATCGATTGAATCTATCGGGTTTATAAGATACGTGGGTTATACAGGTTAGCTTAAATTCCGATTACGGAATGCATATATGTACTATAACCCTAAGTATAATATATATATATAATGTACACATCACATCGCGCCGCGTAGGCGCTCGCGTGGGCCCGCGTGGTGCTGCCACATGGCGCTGAGTGCCACGTCGCATCCACGTGGCCTCCCGTGAATATAAACCCCTTTTTTTCCTATTTTAAAATTATTTTTAACATTAAAAATCTCAAAATAAATTCAGAAAAATCTAGAAAAATCCCTAAAAATTAGAAAATTCATAACTTTCAAAATATAACTCCAAATTAATCCAAATTTCTTTCATTTGATCCAAAATTTAATTATCTATCATTTTAAAAAGTCAAAATTAATAAATAATGAGAGTTTTAATTTCCATTTGAAAAATACATTTATTCTTTAAAGATTTTAACTTTAGAAAATGTAAATAAATGTCTATAAAATGATTTCTCTCATTATTTTAACTTTAAAAACATCTATAATCTCAAATAAAGATGGGTTATAAAATTACTTATCTTTAAATCATTATTTTTAACCCTAATTTAAAGTATTTTGATATTATGATAGCTTTTTCATGAAATGATAGATAAATACTCATAAATATGATAACATGCATAGAAATGAAATCATTTATGCCTTAATATTCATCAATAATCATGTTTTATCATGTCTAATTAACATGTTATCACAACTCAACTTGTCGATTGGGTTAAATCGGTCATTAATTAATTTATCAATATGTTGATGTGTCTGAGTTATTAGCTAGTGAGATATATGGACGTAGAGGGTCACACACATAAGTTTTATGGACATCGGTAGATATAGATATAATTATGAGGGTTTTTATGAAAATTTCACATACCCAATATCAATAAATAAGGGGGAAAAGACCACGACTCAAGGTGCCCATGCAAGCCTTATCAGAATTCTCTTCTTTCTTCTCTTTCTCTCTTGGTGAAGAGCATTACATAGAGATCTTGTGGATAACACTAGAGGTTGAACACTTGAATAGGTTTGAGAACTCCTTCAAATGAACCTTATAAATATGGATTATAATCAATACTAGACGATAGGATCATCAGTTCTTAGTGCCTCAATGTTTTGAATGTTTGATTCAATGTATTCTGTTGTGTTCAATATTTTGTTCAAAATTATGAAAAGCTTATTGACCCCAGATTGCAACAATAAGGTGGAGTAGTCAAGGTGAGAAAAGGCTCCATCAAATACTACAAAAGATTATTTCTTGTGAGAAAATTCTCAAAGCACAAAACCCATGAGCCACAATTATGAGCTAGAGATGATAAAGGGTTACGCTTGTTGGGCATAAGATGCCTGAGATCTTATAACGTTAAAAGCCTGAGCCAACTATTGACCCAAATTGGTTAGGTCATAATAGAGTGAGTCAAACCACTTGAGTTGACTATAGTGACCTTGTCTAGTGTCTATCTAAGATTTCCTTGCTTACATATTGCTAGAAGAAAAAAGGATTTGTATGATTCTTTTTAACTTTAAAGGCTTTTGTCTTATTTAATGGATAGTAATTTAGGGTTTGAGTGTTTGTTAGATTTTTACATTATTTGAATGATGGGAAAGATCTTACTTTTTCTTCCTCAAATCTTGTAAGAAGAATAAAATTTACCAATTTTGATTGTAAAGGTATTTATTTTATTCAATGGATAGTAAGTTTAGGTTTGAGGTGTTTTTTTAAATAAATTATATGTCATTTAAATGATGTAAATATCTAAATTTCCCTTCCTCATATCTTATGAGAAGAAGAGAAAAAGGATATGTAAGATTTTGAAGTGTCTAATTGATTCAGTGAATGGTACGTTTGAGTTTACCAGCATTTGTTTAGTTTTACATCATTTACGTGATGGGAAGATTTGAATTTTCCTTAATTCT
The DNA here is from genome assembly GCA_024174645.1 of Lemna minuta. NCBI lineage: Eukaryota > Viridiplantae > Streptophyta > Magnoliopsida > Alismatales > Araceae > Lemna > Lemna minuta. The sequence goes on from CM044107.1 coordinate 11,723,056, forward strand.
TGTAAGAAGAAGAGAAAAAGGATTTGTAAGATTTTAACTTAAAAGTGTTTATTACTCTATGAGTAATAAACTAGGACTTTGGGCTGTTTTAATTTTATATCATTTAAGTGATGGGAAATGTTTCACTTTTCTGTACTTAAATCTTGTAAGAAGAAAGGCAAAAATATTGGTAAATTTGACTTCAGGGGGTTCATTTTGTTCGAGGAATGGTAAATTGGGATTTTGGGTGGTTTGTTTAATTTTGAACCATTTGAATGATGGGAAAGATTTGAAATCTCCTTCCCCATATCTTGGAAGAATAAGTGTTTGTTTTATTCAACGAACAATAAGTTAAGGTTTGTAGGTGTTTGCTTAATTTTAAGTCATTTGAATCATGAGATAGATTTGACTTCCTCTTATAACTTGCAAAAAGAACAAAATTTTTAAAGATTTTCACTTTTAGAGGGGTTAAGTTTTTTATTCAATAACCTTCTCATTAGAGTTTGGGGATTATTGTCAAATTTGACATCATTTGAGTAACATAGTTTATTACAATCCTATTTTGATCGATAACCTAATCCAGACCAAGGTCAATCACAAGGTCACAATCTTGATTGTCGATTTCAATTAGCCATTATATAAACTCAAATTGTAATAAAATCTAATAAAATTTTGTCATGTAAAAATGGGTAAAATAAAAAATTTCAATATTGAAATTAGAAACATGAAATGATGAATATATTGAAACTTATATTTTTGAGAATATTAAGAATAATATGAAATGATGAAGAGAACTTGTAATTTTTAGACACATGATGCATGTCAGGAATGTATCATAGTGTGTAATATTTCCAATCGTTGAGAAAATGATGGTTGTTGCTCACAAGTCTGGATTAAAACCATAGGGCAAAAAAGAGCTTCCAATGGGGCCAATAATGTGTCTAAGCGAAGGTGCCTGAAGTGCATTATTGGAACCATGGATGTCATAACAATCTTTGTGTGGGTGAGATTTCATAAATATTTGGTCTCTCTAAATTGCTTCAACATATTTCCCTTGTTTTCTTTTCCTATGAGTTCTTTTGGCGATGATGAATGTGAGGATGATAACAAACTGCCTTATACAAAGCATATTATTCCTAGGGGAAGATTTGCATCTTTTTATGTATGAATGGTGCACTTATTGGTCAATTAGTCAACATCTTTGGCTGTTGATTCAGGGGAGACATCCATATTCTTATGGCCTTCCCACACAATTGGATTGATCACATGAACAAGATTAGGCATATCATGAGTTCTATCAGAGGCAGGATTGATCTTTGTAGTTTTGTTCATAGGTGCTTCCACCATAGTCTTAATATCTATTGCATTATTAAATTTTCACTATTTTTTAAGTTATTAAAAAAAAAGTAATACCATACTTTACCAAGAATCATGTTTTCCCTTTCAAATGTTGATTTTAGCTCAATTACAGGCTAATTCCATACCCTTTCTAAAAATATGTCTTTGAATGATTTTACACTACACATGTGTGAGCTCCAAAATAATCAATATCAAATGGATAATTTATTTTTCAATTCTTTGTGGTACTCAACATAAGTTGTTTTTACCTTTCAGATACTGTCCAGAGCATTCTTTTATTGCTCTCATTGATGTTTTGAAAATTTATCTTATTCAAACTCATAGTTATTCTTGCACTTCTTTTTTGTCTACCCACGTGAATAAATTATTTAAAATTTCTTCATTTCTTGATCTGTTTTATGTTGAAAAAAAATGAGATCATAGCGATATTTGAATGAGAAAAAAATTCTTGAAAATATTTGAATGGGATCCATGAATTGTTCTTTAAATTATGAAGATGTTTGGCTCCTTTTTATCAACACCTTATTTTTGCTTGTATGAATCATAAGAAATGGGCACCTATGATCACGTTGAATCACATGGCTTTTAATTGCCAATCTAATTGAAATTTTTTCCAGAAAAAATCACACGAGGTGGTTGACTGTAATAGATTATGGTTGAGAAGCAGAGAAATATAGAAAGAAATAGAAAGAGAGAGAGAGAGAGAACATGAAAGGTATTATAGAGAGAGAAATCGAATGCCAACAAGTGGGAGCGAGGAGTGAGATAATGGGAAAGATATTATAGACTTATAGAGAGACAGAGACAGAGAGAGAGAGAGAGAGAGAGAGAGAGCGCTCAAAGGCTTAGGGAGAGGGAGAATATAATGAGGGAGAATAAGGGGGAGAGAGATAGAGAAAAGTGTGGGAATGTATATATATATATATAATGGGGGCATATTGAATGTTAGTGTTGATAATTCACCCTTCACGTCATGGTTGTCTCTTAAAAATTTGTCTCTCAAAATCAAAAGGCAGTGAGATTTGATTTGATATAACTTTTACAACATTTTCTTGGAGTCAACATTTTAGTACCATACACATGATTTTTATAATATCATAGCAGCATATGATAATATAGTTAATAAAAATTCAACCCGCGGTTGATGACCAATCCCTCTGGTAAAAATTAAAGTTCCTTTAATGTTAAAAAAATATCTATTTTATTTATTTTCTTGAATGAAATTTGATATTATTTTTTTACTAAACATTTTAAAACCAAACATGTTTTTTATTCATCGCATAGAAGCATATGATCATACATTTTTTTATAATAGAAAAGGTGGTCGGTTGATCGCTGATCTCGAGTGGTCTTCCTTTAATACTAAAAAAAGAATACATATTTAGTCTATTTTCTTCTACGAGATTTGACATTAACTTTTGCATGTACTGAAATTCAACATTCTAAACCAAAGATATTAATTTTTACAATGTCATGGAAGCATATGCTCAAAGGCAGTTGACCCCCAAGCTTGGGTGGGCTTACTTCAATGCTCAAAGAAAATTTCAATCTATTTTCTTACCTCTTCAAGCAATTCTAATGGTCTTCTTAATTTTTCATCAAAGCAATCTCTGAATCCAATTCATTAACCCTGATTTTTTCTCACATCAATTATCAATCTTCTTACACCAACTTCTTTACATGTGATGTATGGCTTACTATACTTGAATTTCCTAAATCATCTCCTTATTTGAAGGGGGAAAAATTGCATCTGTTCTACTAGGTTAATCTTGTTGTGGTATTCCTAAAAAAACTACCCCAAAAATCTGAAAAAATGATTTCATCTCTCTCGCCGATCTTTTGCAATGATTCTATCTCTATTGAGGTTCATTTTACATGAAGAAGTCCCTCCATCCATAAAACCTCACTCAATAAAATTAGAAGAACATCCATGGTAAGATCAGCAACACCAATCACAGGACTGATATAGACTTCCTCTACATACCACTTGATTTGTTTTACTGTTCATCCAAAAGCTACATCACCTACTTAAGTCTTAAGAGCCCTTCCTATCTTCCTCCTGTATCTTTTCTGAGTCTTGGTTTCCCTTGGAACTCCGCTCTAAGCTCTCCTGAGAAAAGTTGTCGATAAGGGCAAAATAGAAATAAATGATAATAGAGAGACTTTAGGATTCAAATGGATACCTTGAGAGAATTGTTCTCCGAGAGTAGTTGTTCATACTCCTCGCGCACACGGCTAACCTCAGCTGTAAGAGTTGTGTTTTCTTGCTGGAGGAGCTCCACGCGCTGCGCCAACTCTTCACATTCTGCCTGTGTAACATGAATAATGTAGAAAATTAGTTGTTTGATATTTAGAGCATAAAAATACTAAATCATACCTGCTTGCGAAGTCTTGATCGACGGGCTGATTCTCTGTTTGATTGTTTTCGTCGTTCTCTTTTAATTTCCCTTTCATCCTGAATATGGGTCAGGCATATTCAATGAATAAACTTTTTGACAAAATATGGCTTATTTCTTATTGGTCGCCTCAATTTCTCTTCCCTCCCTTTCTCTCTCTCTCTCTCTCTCTCTCTTGTCTACAAAGGATTAACGTTCATCACAAAAAAGGTCTTCTTTCATCATTTATCAATCTGCCTAATCTTACTTTTCCCTCATCTGATATTCTTCAGTACTTCTCATTAAAGCTATGAAACATGTTAGGATATCCATCGTACAAGCTAAGTTATGAAACATAAAAATTATAATGGTGAAGGAAAGATAACCTGAAGCCGAAGATCAGGCGGCATACTTTGACCAGGAGAAACATGAACTTTGCGCGAAATTGGAGCAACTGAGGGTGCTCCCCAGTAATCAATCCCTATATTCAAGTTGGTGGTGGGACCTGTGACGGCTCCTGGAGTGCCACCTGGCATCGCAGGCATTATAGCCAATGGCTGGGTGACAGTTCCGTTGTGGGAACTGCGAGTAGCATTACCGCCATTTCCTGAAGCTCTAACTGAGAATAATGGAAAAATCTTCTAATGTTACTTATGTCTTGAATGTGAAGGAAATGAGAAAAGGTTAAGATTAAAAGGGCTCTTTTTACCAGCAGCCGCTTTTCCTTGTGATTCCTGCACAAAATAAGATGTCATTTTTATGATTGATCTTTCATTTAGTTCATGACTGTAAGCTTAGTTCTGATAAACAGTTAAGCTAAAGCCAGATATGTCTCCCAGTACTAAAGGTTAAAAAGAAAAGATCCTTTAATGAATACTTATATATGCTTTGCTAGATGAAAATGTCCATGGCTTAGTAGATATCCTTATAGATTACAAACCATTTGCACAAAGCAAGTGAAAAAGAATTACAAGACAGTCATTCAGACCATAGAAGACAAGACTATGAAAATAATACTATTTATTTTATTAGCGTCACAAAACATAATTTGACCCAAGCTTCACCGGAAAAATGAATAGCTATCTGTTACCAGAAATAGATGATAATGTCACTAAACTAAGAATTTATAACAGAAACCCGGAGTGATCTGTGATTCAGATAAATCTAGTTTGAGTTGAGAGAGAATAGTAAGTGAATGACAAACAGCAACATCCTCCAGTTAATTTTACTATCTTCCAAATAATTTCAATGAAGAATTTTTTCATGACGTCTAGGTTCAAATAAAAAAATTCCGAGCAACTCAATTCAGAAGATTTGGTTTAAAAGATTTTTGGGTGTTTTTTTTTTTGAAAATGAGGGAGAAGGGCACCCCTAAACGATGCCCCCCCAGATTTTTTTGGGTGTTTCAGATGTAACCCATGATAAAAATTCATCAAAGATGGGATCTTGAAAGATAGTGTGGGACACAATACTTAAGAAGCAAACATCAATTGTTTGGACAACTAAGTGAGAACTCAAAAACTGGAGCTCACATTTTGGGCATCAGAATCACTCCCACCACTCGATCCATCACTGCCACTTTCACTGTAGCAGTCTTCCTCAAAAGTTAGCAAAAACGAAAAATGGAAATATATCGTAATGTAAACTGAAATTTCAAAATGACCTTTGGGAAAAAACCCCATTGGTGGATGCCCCGGATGGCTTTCCAATCTCTCTGGCATTTTTCCCGGCTGTCGAATTCAAATTCCCAAGACTCCCATTTGATCGCTTCAAATTGCTTCCCGCCTTACCTTCAGAGGCCCTACCCTCTGCTTCAGGTGCAGCATTCTGCTGAAGAAGTAGAGTATTCTTTTGATTTATCAAAATTCTTTTCAAAATGAAAAAAATAAAAATGTAATGGAAACTCACAAAGCCCTCGGGATTGCCACCTGGAGAAGGCACTGCATAAGGGCTAAATGGATGGGCGGCCTGAAACAAGAGTTTGACAGAACTAGCAGTCAGTTTCAGGAAAGAAATGAACTCTAATTTTCAGCGCTGCTTCACGTATGTGTTGTTTTGGAGAGTTACCGGAGACACAGAAGGATGAACATAGACTCCTCCATGTGGGTACATGACAAACGGTGGTGGCGGCGTGCCATAAGGAGCCATCATGTTCTGTTTAAAGGAAACAGACAAATCATATGATCCATCAAAACTAATGATTTTTCAGAATCGCCCATATCTAGGTCTACCAATAAGGTAAGCTATAACACTAGGACCAATGTCTGTCATGAATGAATACACACACACATAACATGAACATCAATTCTATACAGGAAACATCCAGATCATATTTATGCATGTCATGAACCCTAGAGGTTCAAGCATTGAAAATTTCGACCCACATTAGGATGCCAAACTTGCATATAAGTTTTAAGTTAACTAACAAAAGGGTACGTTAGAACATTATAATACAAGTCTGCCATGCATGGAAATGAAGAAATTTAACGTGCAAGTGCATTCGATAAATCATGCAACTAACGACCTCTAGACGTTCAAGCATTGATAAATTTAATACGTGACATGATGTCAAACTATAAGGCATCAGTTTTACCTGTGTTCCCCACATGTATTGGTGTGTTTGAGGACTGGACACAACAGGAGGAAAAAACCCGTGAGGAGGAACTGGAGAATATGCCTAGAAACACCGTAATTTTGTAAGTCAGAGGAAGAAATAAATGTGAATTGCATAATACTACTGTGATCCACCTAGAATATGCCTAGACAAAAAATAATTTAATTGGTCGGAAAAAGAAATAAATGTAAATTGCAAAATACTACCGTGATCCACCTAGAATCCTCCCATACGAACATTAATTTCATTAGTCAGAGGAAGAAATAAATATAAATTGCAAAATACTACACTGATCCACCCGGAATACGCCTAGGTATTCTCCCATACGAACATTAATTTTATTAGTCAAAGGAAGAAATAACAGTAAATTGCGAAATACTACAGTGACCCACCTAGAATACGCCTAAGCGGACAATAATTTCATGATTCGGAGGAAGAAATAGGTGTAGATTGCAAGATACTACAGTGACCCACCTGGAATCCACTCCAATCAGGGTAAACGACAGCGGAGGATGACGTAGAAATTGCAGCTGAACTAGAGGTAGTCACCGGAACCTGTTCCTGAAAAAAATACCTCGATAAAAGTGAAAAAAATGCTACTTCTAGGACAGAAATTGACCTTAATAGTGATTAATTCTTGGGCGTAAAAGTGAGACACCCAATTAATGATAAATTCACCTGAGTTGCGGATGCCTTGGGTGGCATCTTCAACGGTGGACCTGTCTCACCGCTTCCCATGGCCAGAAAACCTCAAATTCAATATTTCCCTCTTCGGACAACCAGAAACCCTAGAAATTTTCCCGCGCATAATTCATGCAGCGGGAGAGAAATTAACTGAAATCCACCCTTCCGAAGCTGATGCAGGGCTAAGAATCAACGAATTTGATGAATAAACAGCCAAAAACCGGGGGAAACGAGAAAAGTAGCGGGAAATGGAGATTTCCCGGTGCCGAACTTAGGGATTTCCGTGGAGGAACAGCCACGGCAGCAAATCTACGGGGCCGCCAGCGGGGAAGGTGCACGATGTGGACGCCAGCGAGGCCGAAACTCTGACCAAGACTGACAGGAGAGTCAATGGAGGGGCAGACCTGTAATATTTTACCAATCTCCGCCCCTTTCTCTTAATAATGGCCCCACTTGAGTCGAGTTAAAATATTAAATGCTCATAGATTATTTAACGGGTGGACCCAACTCGGGAGTGGTCCCTGATCGGACAGTCGTGATTGATAGGAAATCCACAATTGATGCAGGCCGTTCGATCAATCGATCTGTCAACCTTTTATCGATTTAATCATTAATTGAGGTTCTATTATCGATCACCGCCTCTGATTGATGATCTGATCTGCAATCCAAACACTGATCGGATCATTTTTTCTAAATAAAATTTTTTTCTCACTTTGGTCGATCGATTGATTGAGCTATTGCCCTTTGATAGTGATCCACATTGGTTGATCAATTTGCTCCTCCAATCAAGCAAATGTCATGAAATTATGCTTGGTTTAATGAAATATAATTTTCAGGGTAAAAATCTTCAAAAAAGTGAAGAGAAATAGGAGGAGAGAAGAACTTTAGTTTTAACTTTCAATCCATTATAGTGGGGTCCACATAAGCCGAAATCAAGGAATTCAAAATTATGCAATCAAATGTCAGAGAAATTTAGTTTGTGGGGTAGTAAAAAAATTATGTGATAACTTTAAAATATATAATTGTGATTAAGCGAATTGGGCCTCGCTTCAATTCAAGATAAATTTTCAAGATTTAGTTTTAATTCAGTGGTTTAAAATAATCAATCCAAGTTGAATTGTTCAGTTATTTTGAAAAAATAGAATTTTGGATACCATAGAGTTCTCTGAAAGGCTAGAACTGTAATTTTACCCTCCCATGTTGCCCATCGACAAAGTGGGTCCCATCTAAAGTCAAAATTAAATAATACTAGCTGATTTGGTAAGTTGTTTAAAAGTGTGGCTTTCGATATAATATAATTCTAGGAAGAAAGTAGAGTAACCTGATGAAAGGTAGAACAACACTTTTTTGCCTAATCTCCGCCTTTTCTACTCATACTCGAAGAGGGACCACTTAAGCTAAATTAATGAATGCTAGATTATTTAGTGAATGTTTGAAAAAAAATGGAGTTTCTTTGGCAATAAAAATTTCTTATATGATTTTAACATGATGCAGACAAATGTCCAATACTGGTATTGGGCTCTCGGCCCACTTGGGGCCTCTTATCTTTACCTCTTATATAACGACCTTTATACTCTCATTTCCATATACAATTCCAGGGTTTCTTGCTCTCACTATCAACAATAAAAGAATTGTCAATCAGTAAAGTGGGTCTCATTTAAGTCATAAATGAATAATGCAAGATTATTTAATCTGTGGTTGAGAGAAATGTTCCACAAAGATTAATAATATGATATGTTTGATCAAATATGTATTTACATCATACAACTAATCAATTATTCTAAAATTTTGAAAGTCAATTTTTAGGATTGTAGAAAGTTATTTAAACATGGTAGTGAGACTCACATTTGTCTTGTGGGGCCCATATCTTCCCTCCTCATAGAGGGTGACTCCCCTGCATGCGTCAACAACATGTTTTCTTGGTGCCCACTAATGAGATCTGAGGTCGATAACTTTCTCAAAATTTTGATCAAAACACCAAATGCAACGGAATTCTTGAATCAGATATTCAAAACATTGAGGCACCAAGAACAAATGATCCTATCATCTAATATGTATGAGAAAACATACTTACAGGTTTCCTTGAAGGAGTTCTTGAAGCTATTCAAGTGCCTAGCCTCTAGCGGTATCCACACGGTCTCCGGATGGTTGGATCTCCTCTTCAAAGCTCTTCACCAAGAGAGAAAGAGAAGAAAGGAGAGAATTCTCACAAGGCGTGCATGGGTACCTTCAGTTTGTAGTCGTTCTCCCCCTATTTATAGACATTTGGTATGAAGTTGTTTTCATAAAAACCCTCATAATTATGTCTATATCTACCAATATCCATAAACCTTATGTGTGTGACCCTCAAGGTCCATATATCTCACTAGTTAATAACTCTATAGAACAAATAAGACCTTATTAGTCAACCTTAATTAATTATCCACATCCACATATAGATTAATTAATCAAGGATCGATTTAACCCAATTGATACGTTGAGTTGCCAGCCCGTTGGGTACCAAGCTATACCATGTACACTAAGAGATATGGAGTATGTAAGAACTCACTTATGGAACCTTCCCGTCATCAATTACCATGTATGTATAATCCTTCATCCACACGAGACTCATGAATGACTTAAGATATAGTCAACTGTCAAACCCTAATTGGTCACTCAAGTTAGTACTAATGCGTTTAGAAATCATTGGGAACTCTTTCTTTGATATTTTCACTATCTTGACCAAGGATGTCATCGCATCTCATTCCTTGAGTCAATCTCTTCAAATACCGAGGGTAGATGATCCCATCTTGATCACACAATCATCTTTATGGACTTTATGTCGTATCTAATATATGACGTTTTAGATATCTCGTGGTTAGGGATTCGTAAGTCATAATAAAAACTTGATCATCCATCCAAAAGATGTCTTTGGTGTCTCAAGTCAAAGGACCACATACACAACCATGACATGAATCAACCTGATTGACAGTTAGGTATAATACCATTCAGGGATTCATACGGATCAATTCAGTGAACTCTTTCTCCAAAGAGCACCCACTATCTATCCTTAGTGTCTCCACACCGATGGCTATAGGATCATCCATACTCATCATATGAGATGGATTAGATAGTGCTATTCTTTCCGGATAATTCGATGTCCTTATCGAATATCCCACGAATAGGAATGTTTAGAACATATGTTTAAAGACTAGTGATCATTATATTATGATCTCATCATAATTCATTTCATCATTGCACATGCTCATGGACTTCATTGCAAACATCACACAAGAATGACAATGAATAAATTTCATTTCAATGAACATTAACAAGATACATGAAAGTGTGATTGGCTTATAGGCCACATAATATCCATCACCCACTTGGTCACATGGAGACTCACATGCATGTATTGGAAATTTTTTTCCTAGTTACCCAATTGGTTTCATAAAGACCCTCCAACATGTCTCTCCAGCTCATTTTCCCCATGCCCATTTGGTCTTCTTGGAGAGGAAGAGACTCGCCCACATGTCCCACCAACACATCTCCTCACCACCCACTTCCTCCCCTTATAGAGGGAGAGACTCACCCATATGTCTTAGTAGCATAACTTCTTAGCACCCACTTGGTCTCCTCAAAGAGGGGGACAATTGCATAATTTTCTTGACAACACATTGTCATGGCACCCACTTGGTCTAAAGAGAGGGAGAGATCCACATACATTTATCAATAATGCATCTCCTAGGATCCACTTGGTCCTTAGAGGAAATGTCTCAACATCACATTAATCTAACACCTACCTGGTCTCCTCAAAGGTGTGAAGACTCATCTGCATATCTTGACTCCATGTCTCCTTAGAATCATGTCTCCTCTAAAACTATCTTTGGCCATCTCCTCAACCAACTCTACTTAATTGTCATCTCCTCAACCAACTGTACTTAACTGTCATCTCCTCAACAAGCTACGTTGGCTAAATCATCAACTTCCTCCAATACTCTCTTTGGCAAGCTAAGAATTTCAACGTTCAAAATTGAGAAATGTTAGGAAGACCCATAAGGCCCATGTTGAGTTGACCCACCATGTCCGTGTTGGATGGGCCATTTGGAATGCAACTCTTTAAGACCTTGCCATTTCCTCTCTCTATGAATTTTTCCATTTCTCTCCTTGTGTCTTTGTTTTTCTCTACCTCTATGTCTATAAATCTTCTTGTCTCTTCATCTTTCTTTCCCAAAAAAAAAAAAAACTTGAGAACTGCTCCATTACATGATAAAGTTTTAGAGGTTTTTTGTCCTCTCCTCTTGTCTCACTCCACTTCCATCAATGGATTGAATTGATATCATATTTCTTCAACACAAATTATTTAAATTTATGATCAAGAAAATAGATTAAAAATGCAATTGGTTAATTTTATCAATATCATTTAGTAAATGATGATCGGAAAAACCTTGAAGAATATGAACTCAAAAGATTCTTCAAACTCTAAAGATTTCAAAGTTCTTATTAATTAGATTAAATAACGCATTGCGTAAAACATCTAAAAACATGATATTTTAATATTAAGTTTTTATCAAATTGTATTCAAATAAAACTTCTAATCATTAATTTAATATCAAAATTATAGTAGAATAGAAAAGCTTTTTGACATCCTAGAAAACCCTAAAATGTGAAAGGCATCTTTAGACTATGAAGATTTGAATTTCTTAGTCATTTAATAAAATAAGATCTTCAATACGAACACTCAAAACATATGATATCCAATTATTTAATTTTGTGATTATGAAATATACAGCATACTTATAAAATAATAATTTTAGCCATGAACTTATTCAATATAAACATTCTATGAATGCTCCAAAATTCACAATTTTTTTTAGTCAATATATTTAATGGTTTCTAGAAGACCCTCAAAAGCAATGAACTCTCCAAAGTCTGAATATTATGAAGTTCCTATATGAGATCAAATAAAGCTTTAATAAAGAAATATGTTATTAAATTATCTATAAAAATATTTCATAGAAATATGGAGGGCATCATTGTGTCACTACCCCATAGCAACCCCACTTGAATTGTTGGGTTGATGTGAGAAATAGCCACTTGGATGACAAGGATTGGGCAACTAAACCCTTTAACATCAAACATGTACATTTATTGAATCATTAAAGGAACATATTTCCACCTCATTTAAACATCAGGATAAGGCTTTTGGGAACATTAAAGACCTCAATATTTCATTGGATCAAGCAATAAAGAAGATACTTTTCCAACTCTAGGAACTTTAAGGGTTGAGGAATGAGGTGTATGAATATGAATATGTTTTAAAATTAAAAACAAGTCCTTTACTAACAAACATGTTAACACTAAAATATTTAATGTAAATGACAAGATTAATATGTCTAGCCTCAAAATCTTTCCATTAAAGATGTTCTCTAGCTGCGATAGACTACATGCGGTTTTGAAACTTACTTTGAAATGACCTATTTCTCTAATTTTAAGACTCTCAAAATACTTAAAGTCATTGGATATAAATTTTAGCTAGTTCTTTATGCAGATCCATCAACTCTCACACAAAAATTTAATCATCACTGGCTTGACTCACCGCTTAAAGAGTCGTTAATAGCGGAAACTTCTTCCCCTTTTTATCCTCATCTCAGTTTCATTATGTCTTTATGATAATGTAAAACTTAGCATTCGTGCTATGGAAATACCCGTTCATGTTTGTTTTTAACTTTTCTTTTTGCTTTTTATATTGTATGATTTTTTAGGACGGGGACAAGGGGACATGAGTTTCACAAGGAATAGATGAAAACATAATAAGATTTATTTATCGATGAGATTTTATAATTTACCATCAATTTATATAATTTCATCTACCTTTTCATGTGCAAATATATTTGATACTTTCAATGAGTATCTCTTGTTAGATATTATGTAGTCAACAAGCAAATCACACATCCATATACCTCGCTTCTATTAATTGAAATGAAATGTATTCATTTTTATTCTTGTATGATGTTTACAATGAAGTTCATGAGCATTTGTAGTGATTAAGTAAATTATTCCAAGACCATAATACAATGATCACTATATTTTAAACATGTTTTAAATATTATAGGGATATTTGAGCAAGACATTGAATTATCCAAAAAGTATAACACTATTTTATTTGACTCATATGGTCATCATGGCTAATCTTGTGGCCATTGGTGTGGAGCGACAAAGCATGATCTAGAGGTCATTGAGAACACATATTCATGCATCAAAAATAAGTTCTAACTCACTAATAATGAAGATTAACCATGATTTATTTAGAAAAAATGGTGGGAAAGGGTCAAATAGATAGATATTTATGATTTATTTTTAAGATGTTTTAAATTCAATCAAGTTGGATGATGAATCAAGGTGAGAAATTAAGGGAAACTATATATTTAGAAAGATGACTCAAATATCTATCCTTAAAATTAAAAATCCCCCAAATCAGATTTAAATCTATGAAGAAAACAAAGAGAGAAGTTAGAGAGAGAGAAATATCAGTTGCGATGCGAGAGAAAATGACACAAATTTGAGAAATCTATTTGATACAATTATGATTTTAAATGGAAATCTATTTCTACATAATAATAGCTTTGGTGGGGAGCATAAGCATAAGCATAGAATAACCCAAAACTACACTAAAAATGACCTAATTTATTGTCATATCAAAGACTTTTAATTTCACAATTTCAAAGTGGAATTTTGAAGTTCAAGTGGTGTTTTCTCCCCAAATTTTCATAAAAATCTTGATTTCAGATTCTCTATGGTTGTGAAAATGAATCTAGAACACAATTAAATGAAGATATTTAAATAAGGATGTGTTCGAATGGTCCAATCAACTAGAATTTTGAAGAATACATCTTCCATCGACAAGGGAGAATTTAAATTGTTTCAAAGTTGGGCCCAGCCATTAGAGCACCTCTTCAAATGAAATCTATGGCGTAGATTATAAGATATAAGATGAATTTATGGGGTTATATCATAGCCATTCCATTTCTATCGAAGTGTCCACATTGAGCTGCGTCATCATGTGAAGATGAAGCATCCTTTAATGCGGTTTGTTGGATTAAAATCTAGTACCCACATGGACTTACATTTTAGTGTGAGTCCATTGTTTATGTTAGATCTCGATTGTCATAACTCCCGAAATGAATAGCCATGATTCGCCAAGAGTAATAACTTGAGACATTGTTTGGTGAGACATTGCCATGGGTCCTCCCTCCCTCCCACACACACACACATTAAGTGACGATAATCAATCACAATTAAGTGTAAAGATCCAATATTGCCTAACGTGTTGCGTCATTTGCATAAACATAAAACACTTAGTCCCACATTGGAAAAATATTAGGTGTTTGGGGCTAAAAATATTTAACGATCTCAAAGGATTAGTTTGGCACATCAGAGCACTTAATCATGTCATTACTCCTCTAACATGGTGCCAAGTAGGCACCTATACTCCATGTGTTGCTTTCTAGGGAGGCGACGGGTTGCCACACAAGTGCACATCATCAAGTCAGCTCCACCGCATCATTACATGAAATTAAACCCCTTTTTCACTAAAATAAATTCAAAACATCCAAAATAACTTAAGAAAAATTAAATATCCATAAAAATTAAAGACACCTCATATCTTTCAAATTACATCTTCTTTTTAATCCAACTTTTTCATTAAATAAAAATTTAAATAATCTATCTTTTTATGCACGTGTTAATTTAAGAAATGATAAGAGAATAAAATATTTAGCTCCAAATTCACTAAATGTCTAAAAGGTAAAAGTAGATAATTTAAATATTTATTCAAGGAAAAATTTCTCTTATTATTTTCATATAAATCTTAAAATCTAAAAAAAAAGTGAGACTAATCTAAGAGGAGTTTAAAGTTCAAAAATCCAAACTCATAAATTGTATGAAATTAGCCGTTAAAATAGTGTGTTTTGAGATAATTTGCTTAGAATGATGTAAATGTTATAAAATTATGATTACATGCATTAAAAACATGTAAATTATGTCTTAAAATGCACTATTATTTGCATAATTAAAATTTTGTATTGCACGTTATCATGGAGACACCAAGGATAAATAGTGGATACTTTTTAGAGAAAGAGTTTACCGAATTGATCTGTTTGAATCCCTTAATGTTATTATGCATAACTACTAATTATGTTGATCATGTCACAATTGTGTATGTGACCATTTGACTCAAGAAATGAACGAGATTGACTTTATGATATTATATATAACTCCGAGTAGTTCACATACCCAATGTTTATAAAAAGGAGAGAATGACCACAACTTAAGATGCTCATACAAAACTTATAGAAACTTTCTCCTTTCTTCTTTTTCTTTCTCGGTGAAGAGCATTGAAGAGGAGATCAAATCAGTTGATAATCATGTGGATACTGCTAGAGGTCGTACACTTGAAGAACTTTAAATCTTATTCTAGATGATAAGATCATTGGTTCTTGGTGTCGTGATGTTTTAAATGTTTAATTCAATGTATGGCGCTTTCTGGAGCCTTAGATCCTAACACTACAAAGGTTCATTGGTGCAATGCACTTCGAGTCCTAACCTATTTGAAGAAATCTCTTGAGAAAGTGATGGATATTATATGGCCAACAAGTCAATCATACTTTCATCTTTCATTTATACTCATTAAAATGAACTTTTATTCATTCTTATTCTTTTGTGATGTTTGAAATGAAGTCCATGAACATATGTAATGATCAAGTGAATTTTAATGAGATCAGAATACAATCATCACTATTCTTTAAACACATGTTCTAAATATTCATATTTGTGAGATATTCGAGAAGGACATCAAATTTTTTGGAAAGAATAATACTATTTGATCCCGCTCATATGATGAGTATGGCTGATCCTGTGACCATCGGTGTAGAGACACCAAAGATAGATAGTGGGTGATTTTTAGAGAAAGAATTCATCGAATTGATCCGTATAAATCCTTAAATAGTATTATACCAAAATATCAATTGGGTTGATCCATGCCATGATTATGTATGTGGTCCTTTGACTTGAGACACCAAAGACATCTTGAGGATAGATGATCGTATTTTGACTATAACTTATGAATCTCTAGCCACGTGATCTCCAAAAAATCATAGATTGGATAAAATATGAAGGCCTTGAAGGTCACTGAGTGGTTAAGATGGGATCATCTACCCTCGATATAAGAGGAGATTGACTCAAGGAATAAGATGCGATTAAATCCTTGGCTAAGGTTGTGGAAACATTAGAGAATTTGTTCTCGATGATTTCCTACTTGCATTAGTAGTAAATTGAGTGACCAATTAGGCTTTGACAGTTAACCATACCCTAAGTCATTCATGAGTTTCACGTGGATAAAGAATTATATGTACACGATAACCGATGATGGCAGGGTTCCATGAAGGAGTTCGGATATAATCCATATCTCCAAGAGCATGTGGTGTAGCTTGGCACCCACTAGGCTGGCGATTAGGTTAAATCAATCCTTAGTCAATTAATTTATATGTTGATATAATTAATTGATAAGGAAGATCAATAAGCATTATTGGGCCGATGGAGTCATTAACTAGCGAGATATATGGACCTAGAGGGGTCACACATATAAGATCAACATGTGTTGGTGGATATAGACATAAATATAAGGGTTTTCATGAAAATTTCATAATCCCAAAGTATTTAAATAGGAGGAGAATGACCATAATAAAGGTGCCCATGTGAGCTTAGTGGAAAACTCTCTCATCTCTTCTCTTCATTTTGTGGTGTCGAGTGTTTAAGAGGAGATCCAATCGTCTGAAGACTGTGTCGATACTGCTAGAGGCCGAACGGTTGAACAACTTGAAGAACTCCTTTCATATGATCCTTGAAAGTATGAATTTTATTCTCTACTAGATGATAAGATCATCTAGAAAAAATGAGAGGATCATATATTCTTAGTGCTTCAACTTTGTTGAATGTTTTGATTCAACATCTTCCATTGCAGACGATGTTTTGATAAAAAATTTGGAGAGCTTGTTGAGCCTCAACTCCCAACATAAAAGACTCATCTTTAAGAAAAATGGTTAGTCAAATATTGAGGCTTATTGAAATGCTAGCTATTTGGAGATCGTGATGATAGAGGGTCTACATATGGATTTTGTGCTTATATTGATCTAGTGTTGAGGTAGAGTATTGAACAATGCCTCACACGACTTCTAAGATGACATGACTACGATATTTACTCTGACAGCTTGGCTTTATGGTTAAAACTCCCATGAAGATGAATCGTGATAATTAGGCTCCCATTTATTGCTAACAATCCAACCTTTCATGAGTGCACCAAACATGTTGAGGTGGATTGTCACTTCATTCAAGATAAGGTATTGTAGGGCCAAATCTCTACTCCATATACATATACTCTACAGTAGCAAGTAGTTATTTTCACCAGCAGGCTCAAGTTGGGCATGATTGACATCTATGCTCCAATGTGATAAAATGTGAGGAGATGTAATTATCTCTTGTATCTTGGTTATTGTTCTTGCACCATTATTAGGATTACTTAGGTGGGCCCACTAATTTCTTTATATATATACGGATCCCTCTCCCTAGAGGAGATATTTTATTATTTTCCTTCACTTTCTATTCTTAGAATGTGCATTTAGGGGTTTAAAAAAATAGCAATGTTGGCTTCCATATCAAGGATGTGTTAGGTTTGACACAATTCGGTTTGAAATATTGCCTTCACTCAAGGCATGCTAGGTAAATTTGGATATGGTTAGGGATATGTCAATTAAAAATATAAATTTCAAACTTGTATACTTCTTGAACCTACATGTTCAGTTGATGTAGAATGCAGTGGAGACGAAGGCAACATCCGGCATTCTAGAGATAATGACAACATTTCCCAAGGGGGATCTTTTAAGAAAAATAAAAACTCGAAACTCAAAATATCACTAAGAATCTATTATTACATGGGTAGCCTATTGATAGGCCTTCGAGAAAAGATAGATTATAAATAAGAATTAAATAAAAAGCCTAGCTAGCTATTAACCTTTTTCTTTGGCAATCCTTTTGTGTATATGCTTCACCCATTATAGAATTTTGATGCTCTTATCGTATTTTTCATCGCTGATGAGCACGATGAACCAATTCATTGACGAACTATGACATCTTGGTGAATTTTTAGGTATTTTTATTGTCAAATTAGTTACCATTATTTTTCTTAATTTTTAATCTGTTTTTTAAAACATTTTAGTCATTTTATTGTTTAAATTAAACAAAAATATGAAATATATATTTTATTTCTTGGTATAGTATTGAAATTTCTTGAATTATTAATTTTAGGGTATTTTCAACTAAGATTAAACAATAATTGTTTAATTTTATATTATTTTACATGATTTTCGTTTATTTTATTCCATGATTTGGGGTATTTTCAAGTCTCATTTGAGTAGTTCACCATTCTCGAGTGATCTTCCTCTTCTAATTCAATTGAAGATATTTTATCTTATTTTAATATTTCACTTAAAATAAGTTCCTTAAAATTTTTGGACATTCACCATTTTTTGGTGATCTTCCTTTCCATTCACTTTGAAGTTATTTTATCTTATTTTAATTTGACTTTTTTTTCTTATACATTTTGTCATTTTATTGTCTCAATCAACTTTACATGTGATCCTTTAATTTTAATTTTCTATTTTCATAATTTTGTGTCATTTTATTGTCTTAATCAAACATAAATTTTGTATTTTATATTTTATTTCCTGATTTAATATATTTGTTGCATGAAATATTAATGGGTATTTTCAAGTTAGATAAAATACTAATTGGTATTTACCTTATTTTAATATAATTAGTGTGTGTTTACGATGGAAGAAGAAAACCCAAGAATTGCATCACCAAAAAAGAGTATATAGGTCCTTATATAGAGAGTGAAGAGGAGGTGCCCGTAAATGAGTCGAGAGCCCGATATCACTATCGAACAGTGAGTTTTTATAATTTTCATCATTTAATTATCTTATTTAAGTGAAAATGTGAAATTTTATAATTTACTTCCTACTTTCATATATGAATCGTGCTAATTATTACATTTATGATATTTTCTTGTCAAATTATTTGATATTTTATGTTATTTTTATTTTTCAAATCTATAATTTTTATCTTCATATATAAAAATCATAATGGTGAAGAGCTTCGGCAAGATACAAGCAAAAGTCAAAGGTAACTTCAACCTTGTCATATAACTAATTCTACAAGTTGGTAAGGAAGGGATGCCACGAGGAAAGAGGAGACACACGACTCATTCACCAATCCTGGAGTATCTCAAATTGTTGCTATATTGTGCATAAGCATGCAAGCCTTGTTGGGAGACATCTAGATGACTCACAGGTAGTCATCGAGTGGCCAATAGATGGGAGCACCACTGTTTGGAAGCACTCTTAATGAATTTTTGGTTAAGGGTGTTCATGATGGAATGCAATAGAGCTTGATGATCATAGGTGCAAAGGCCAGTTGAGGGTGCAAACACCAAAGGAATGACCCTTATGAGGGATAACCTTCAAGAAGAAGAAGGCCATCTCTAGCACGCTTTGTCCATTTGAATAGCTCTTCTTGGAGTATTGTTGACTATGAGGCAAAAAAAGCTTTGGCAATGTGCAACGTAGACAAAGATGGACCCTCCAAGTGCACAAGTGTCTTAGGCATGGGTGGTAAAATGTCACTGACAAATTAAGATGATGGTAGTGCAGTTTTCCTTACCATGCATCACATGACGCTTACAATAGAGTCATGGGCATCAAAGAATGTTTGGGGATTTTTCGCATCACATAGCTCTAGGTGGATGCAAGCTAGGATTACTGCAAGATTGTTTTTGCAATTCAGAAGCTCCCAAGGAAGCACGATGGCAAGCATACTCCTCGATATTGTTGATGATTCCCAAATGGAGGCAAAGGTAAGTATCACACACATTCCAAATTTAAAGTTTAAAGTTTAATTGTGTATCATTTTATTTTTTATAACCTCAACATGACATGCTCACTATCAATTGCTACCATGATGACATACAACACCTCCAGCAACAAGGGGCTAACCATCGTCATGGCAAGGGAGTTGAAAGGTTGCAAAAAGATATGAGGAAATGTGATTTGGCTCTTAGGCTACATAATATCTATCACCCCCGAGAAATATTCATAGTGCCAAAAGACAAAAAAGGTGAAACATTAGCAGTGGCAAGATTGGAAACTCCTTCAGGTTTCCCCAAAGTTTTGCAATAGTGATCAAAACAATGAACATAGTTGTGGTAGTGCTCACATGGAGGGTAGAGCTAACTGTCATGCCCTTGACCACGTCCCTAGCTATCATAACCTCATCCATGACCACCGTCAACAACATGACCCTTTATGTGAGAACTAGAGGATAAGAGCACCATAGAGTTTGAAGGGGAAGGTGCTGGTATATGTGGGGTCCTAGACGCCTTTTATAGTGTCACTAAGAAGGTGGTATCGAGGGTTGTGAGTGATAACATGCAATTTTAACATGCAATTATACGATTATTGATGCAGATTAAGGCATAAAACATTCCATTTTTATGCATGTTATCATACTTTGAGTGCATATTTATCATTTCATGCAATTTTAAGTTCTATTTTAGAGTAAATTATTCTCGTCTATATTTGAGATTATAATTGGGTTTCAATGTTAAATAATAAGAGAAAATACTTTTTTATATACTCATTTATTTTTCTAAGTTAAATTCTAAAGGAAATGAGTATATTTTTGAAATAAAAATTTATTCTCTTGTTATTTAGTGAATTTGAATTTTTATAATGATAGATAATTTAATTTCTGATCTAATGAAACAAATTTGGATTAATTTGGAGTTGTGTTTTAAAAGGTCTGAATTTTCTAATTTTTAGGGATTTTTATAAAAATTTTCTAATTTTATATCAATTTATTTGGATTTATTTTGAATTAAAAAGAATTTTAAACATCAAATTTTATCGTCTGCTGACGTGGCAGCAGACGTGACACCAGCGAAAAGGGCATCGCCACGTGATGGTGTATGAATGCGCCATGTGGCCCACACGTATGTGCACGTGCGTGCGCACATGTGTGCACGTGTGCGTGCGTGAATGTAATTAGTGAGATAAAACACTCCTTTTAAAGTTTACGCTATCTCATTAATTACCTCTTAGTTATATGCCTGTCAGATTTCCTTAATTTGTGTCATGTGGGACTATCTTTTTGTTTTAATATGCGTACGTGACGTGGCGTCGCATGGAGCATCCGATTCGAGCATTAAATGAATGTCGTTGATCTTCACTGGTTAGTCGGTAAATTGTTTTAAAATGATATAATCTCAATTATCATCTAATGAGTTATAGCAGCTAAGAGAAAAATCGACGAAACGCATCCAAAGCGTTAGATCAAGATTAGACAGCGAGCGTTTCACGCGTTTCTTATTCAGGCGCTACATGATGAAATCTCGATGGTTCATCTTTGAACCAACGAACTCGATTTAAGTGTAACGATTCACATACATGCGTTTCATCAAAGCCGTTGATCAAAGATTAAATGTTGAATTTAATGGTTACAGCCAAATCTCCCTATAAATTGAGATGTTCTTCCATGATGTAAATTATTCTTGGATGTTTTCGAGTAATCAAACTGTCTAGACACCACCATTCTTAAATCTCTCGCTTTCTTCTTCTTCTAGACTCAATTCCGCGTCCAAGGAGTGGTTGAAAGTGAGATTGCATCGAAAGAATAGGGAGAATTCGCCTCTTGAATGCCGACAATTGTCTTTGAAATCGTGGAATGAAAAGCCTTTGATCCATTGATCATTGAATCATTTCGAACTTTATCTCGAGTTAGATTATGTATTTTTCTTCTAATCTTTTGTCCTGTATCATTAGACTGTAATTTAGAATCATAAATTAGGTAAATTTTAGATTTTATTTTATATTTCTCTCCCTGCATGTTTGGAAATTTTTACCCAATTCACTCTTTGATTTCTCCACGAATCTTGATCCAAATCGAGTGATTTTTAATTATGTGGATTTGTCTTTCTTTCTAAATCTATCAAAATCCCTAATTTCTCACCTCAATTATTTGTCCGATTTGATCGATTTTCAAAGAATATCTTAAAAATAACTTAATTCTCAGTGGATTCGACCCTTATTTGCCACTATACTCTTAAATTCATGACTAATCTTTAAAATTGGTGAGTTTGTTAATTGTTTTGACGCGTATCCATGTGTTTTCAATGACCTCGCCCATTCGTTTTGTCAGTGAGATGAGCCTCACTAAAAATATAACCACATACCTAAGAACTAATTGAGTTATCGATGCTAACAAGAAAAGTGTCGACTGATAGCTCCTTTTGATACCAACACTAGGTTGCAATGTGTGTCGTATACATTGATAAAGATATAAATATTTGAGGAGTCGATGGATTGATGTATAATAGTCCTAAGAACAATGCCTAGACTTCTTCGCTTTGAACAACTGATCATTAACATCCACAACACAAGAAATATTGAACTCGCATCCATACATTCAAAACCATTCATCCCACATGGCTTTGTCTGGAGTAATGAGCTATATGGGCTCACTAATAACATGTATAGTCATTTTTGGCAGCCATGTAGAAAATGCCTGATCCTCAATGAACCATGTCGTATGGCTTGGACCTTTGAACAAAGGAAGCTTATCTATGAAAGGAGAGACAACCATGTGTGTGTAGGAATTAGTAGAAGCTAACAAACCAAGTAATGTAGTTGGTGTCATCGAAGACAATGTAGGGACTTTGAAAATGATGGATGAATGGACTCATCATGGAAGATGCACTAGCCTCAACATGCTGACCAACTGGAAAAGGAGCAAGGGTCATATGAAGTTCCAAAGAAGGATTAGTAATCAGCTATAGTGCTTTTGGGGGGGGGGTGAAGTATCCACAAGTGGAGGAATGGATGGAAGGGCTTGTGTAGATTCATCATTCTCCATGATCAATAAGTACGAAGGAGACAAAATGGAAATGTGCCAATATCAAATATACATATTGGCATCGTCATCGACAGCTTGAGAGAGTGGCAAAGTTGCCAAGAAGTTGGAGTTGTTCGGCAAGCTGCTCCAAAACACGCTAGTTGGATTGTGGGCATAATTGATAAGATTGGTCAAGGTTAGTGATATCAAGTAGGTGTAGCATATCAACTAGATCACATTGACATATCGAATGCACTAGCCAACGATCGCTGGCTAGAACTTCAATAGAGCCTGGGTAGTCGTAGGCTGAAGTCATCAATTAGAGGCCATTGATAAAGTTGTCGATAGCTGGCCGGTGATAGTTGGCATGAAGGCAGTAGTTGCATAAAGGCTTAGAGGAGGGAAGAAAAGCGAGATGACCTCAAGACTTGAGATGTCTCAAGAAAACATTAATTCTTTTTTTTTTCTATTGTCCATTGTGATGGATATTATGTGGCCTATAAGCTAATCACACTTCTATATATCTCGTTTATGTTCATTGAAATGAAATTTATTAATTGTCATTCATGTGTGATGTTTATAATGAAGTCCATGAGCATATGCAATCACATAGTGAATTATGACGAGATCATAATACAATGATCACTAATCTTTAAACATATGTTCTAAATATTCTTTGTTTTGTGGGATATTCAAGAAGGACATCGAATTATCTATTTGATCCGACTCATATGATGAATATGGCTAATCCTATAACCATTGGTTTGGAGGCTCTAATGATAGATAGTGAGTAATCTTTGGAGAAAGAGCTCACTTAATTGATCCGTATACATCCTTAAATGATAATTATACTTAATTTTCAATTAAGTTGATTCATGTCACGATCTGGTATGTGGTCCTTTGACTTGAGACACTAAAGACATCTCCTGGATGAATGATCGTATTTTGATTATGACTTGAAAATCCCTAGCCATGAGATATCTAAAACGTTATATAGTAGATGCAACATGAAGTCCACAAAGATGATTGTGTGATCAAGATGGGATCATCTGCCCTCGGTATTTGAGGAGATTAACTCAAGGAATGAGATGCGATAAAATTCTTGGCCAACGTAGTGGAAATATCGGAGGAGTTCCGGATGATTTCCTACTCAGATCAGTAGTACCTTGAGTGACAGATTAGGGTTTGACAGTTGACCATACTCTAAGTCATTCATGAATCTTGGGCGGATGAACGATTATACATATATGATAATAGATGATGGAATGGTTCCATAATAGAGTTCTTTTATACTCTATATCTCCTAGAGTACATGGTGTAGCTTGGCACCCAACAGGGCTAGCAACTTAACCTATTGATTGGGTTAAATCAATCCTTGATGAATTAAACTATACGTGTATATAGATAATTATTTAAGTTTGACCAATAAGATGTTATTGGGCCAATAGAGTTATTAACTAGTGAGATATATTGACCTAGAGGGTCACGCACATAAGGTTTATGGATGTTGGTGGATATAGACATAATTATGAGGGTTTGTATGAAAATATAAATACCAAATGTCTTTAAATAAGGGCATACTGATCAAAACTTAAGGTATCCATGCAAGCCTTGTGGAAATTCTCTCATTTCTTCTCTTTCTCTCTTGGTAAAGAGATTTGAAGAGGAGATCCAACCATCTGGAGACTGTGTGGATAACGCTAGAGGCTAGACGCTTGAATAACTTCAAGAACTCCTTCAAGGGAACCTTGTAAGTATGTTTTCTCATACATACTAGATGATATGATCATTTGTTCGTGATGCCTCAATGTTTTGAACATCCGATTCAATGTATTTAGCTGCATTTGATGGTTTAATAAAAAAATTGGAAGACTTATCGACCTCATAACCCATCGGTGAGGATGTATCCAAGGCCGACAACAAAATGATGTCACAATTTTGAGAGTATGAGTGGGTCAAATTAAAAGTTTATATGTTGTACTTTGATTTGACTTAGTTGGTCTGTTCATAATTATCAATGTGAGAGTAACAAGGTGAGGAGAGACTCTAGGAGAACCGCCTCCTCTTGGGATTAGCTCGGAGGTTTTTGATACCTCGTCTTGTATAAAAAGAATTTGGCGTGCGAGCGCCATAATGATTTGAGCGAATGATTATCTAATTGATATAAGGAACTAGAAAACATAATTACACAAAAGACACGAATTCACCCTCTCTGTATTTCACCGCCTAGCTAGGAAATTTCAACACATCAAATAATAACATCCAAGAAATGTGTTACTGAATATTTAATTTTCTGATTAGTAATACAATTTATTGATGTAAAAAAAATCTAATAATGATTCTTAGAAAAGCTCATTTACGAAAGAAAATCTAAAAAATTAAAAGTTCCTTGCCAAGAATAAGAACATCAAATAATTTATTAAATTATTAATATTAAATATAGAAATTTGATGAATTTATTAGATATAGATATTCTAGAAGAAGTCCATATTGGCTAACAAGGAAAACCAGAAAAGTGTAGAGCTCTTGCAGATTCCAAAGATTTTAAATATCTTAGTTATTAATCAAATCACATATTTACTAATAACAATCAAATAATATGATACTGAATTATTTAATTCTTTATTCAAACTAAAATTCATCAACCAAATATCAGATCAAATGATGACTCTATCTTGGAAAACTCTTTTCACTAAAGAGAACTAAAACCCTAGAAAGTGAAAAACTTCTCCAAATTCTAAAGATTTTAGAATTTTTTAGTTATTAAAAATTCTCATGCATTCAATAGCAACATCAAAATATAATATTATATTATTTAAATTTCTGATTTAATACAGTTGATGAATTTATTTTATATAAAAAATTCTAGGATTGCTTGTTAGCCGTTGTAAGAAACCCTGAAAGGATAAAAGATTATTCAAATTCTGAAGATCATGGAGTTTCTAGTTATTTAATGAAATATAGGGTTAAATAATACATCCCAACAATATACTGTTGAATTATTTAATTTTTTGGTTAAAAATAAAGTCCATTAATCCAATTAAAATTCTCGTTAAATAATAAAATTCATAGAAGACTGGGAAAGTTCGTAAACAAGAAAACCCTATAAAGTAAAAAAGCTTCTCGAAAATTCTGAAGAATTCGGAGATACTACCTCAGATCATGGGGAATAAATCTCTCGAGCTCGACTGGAGAAACTTGCTATCCGGCGCGGAGAGTTCTCCGGCTGACGTAGTGGTCGTTCCGGACGGAAATCGACTCTCTCTGGAAATGCTGACGGATTTCATGCTGGACGAGAAGATCGCGCGGATTCGGAAAACTGTCGATTCCGTTATCGGTTCGAGGCTAGGAGATCAGGGAAAGAAGCTGAGAGCTAATCTTCGATCGCTGGAGGAGGAGAGGGATCGGCGAAGCAGAGTCCCGAAGTTAATCGACGTTAAGGTATGTGATTTGGCGTGATTGGATGATATGGATTCGATTACGCATGAAGTCTCAAATATTTGGTTAATTTTGACCAGTTGATGATATGCTTCACATGTTGGTTGTTATAGATTGATGCAAGATTTTATGCTGTGAATTAAATTCTTTGGTGAAGTCATGACATTTTGGATTATTATGAAATTAGTGACACTTCGGGTATACGCTTGAGTAGGATCTAATGATATGGAGTAGATTCTTTGATGAAGTCTTGAAAGCTTGGATTATTTTGGAATTTGATATACCAAAGTTTAATGCTTGAAGATCATATCCTAAACTTTGGATAATTATGAATTAGTAACATCTAAGGTATATGCTCAAGCTGGATTTGATGGTATTAAGTAGATTTTTCGATGAAGTTTTAATAATTTGGATTATTATGAAATTAGTAACACTTAGGTATATGCTTGAGCAGGATTTGATGATATGGAGTAGAATTGAAGAGGAAATCCTGAAATTTTGAATGACTACGAAATTAGTAACTTGTAAGGTTTGTACTTAAAAAAAAACTAACATTTATAGTATATGCTATTGAGTAGATTCTTCGATGAAGTTTTTGAAGGTGGGTATTACTTCGGTGATCAATGTTGCCTAAAGTTAATGACATACTTGGGCAGTCCTTTGTTAGAGATTGATCTGGATTACGTGATTTGGAGTAGATTCTAAGATGAAGTCTCAAAAATTTGAATTTTTTTGAAATTAGTAACACTTAAGGTATATACTCGAGCATTATTTGATTATATGAAGTAAATTCGAAGATGAAGTCCTGAGAGTTAGGATTATCATCAAATTGGTAACATCAAGAGGATTATCATCAAGAGGGGCGGAGGCCTAGGGAAGGTGTCGGGGATGGATGGATTTAGAGGAAGGACCCCTTTTCAATTTGAGGGCTGTATCAACAGTTGAGGACGACTTAAATTGAAGACTCCGTAATCCTAAATGCATGTCGCGCTGTATGGAAGCAAAGGTTACCCCATAAGGTGGCGGTGTTTGCATGGACGCTCGCTAGACAGCGGGTAATGACTCGTGTGAGACACATTTGCTTATTCTCAGCCGGATCAGCCTTATGCATGCTGTGTAGTGAACATGAAGAAGATTGTAAACATTTATTTTTCAAATGTCCCATTGCTATAATAATTTGGGTCAATCAAAGGGCTTTTGGATGTTACGTCAAGTTCAATTTTCTGGGCCACAATACCGAGGTGGAGATGAGGTCACGAAGCGGATCGAGGAAAAAGATTTGCGGTGGTATGGGCCTTACGGTTACACCGTAATGAGGTAGTCTTTGAGGGGAAAGCGGAATCGAGTGAAGGAATCATTCATGAGGTGGAGAAGTTTGTTTGTTTCTGGTTTGAGAATGGGTGAGTTGGAGGTTATGGAGGGCACGATGGGCCATGTTCTTAGTCTCATTACCCTCTACCTCCGTTGTATGACGGTTCACCATTATGGGTGATCTGCTTTCTTATTAAAAAAAATCATCAAATTAGTAATACATATTTTTTTGAAAAGGGAAATTGGTGACACTTGTTATCTATGCTCGAGCAGGATTTGATGATATGGAGTAGATTTCTAAGGGAAGTGTTATAAGTTTAGTTAATTTTGAAATTAGTGACGCTTAAAGTATATACTTTAGCAAGATTTTCTTATGTGAAGTTGATTCTCTGAGGAAGTTTAAAAGTTGGGTTAATTTTGTAATTAGTAACTTATGAGCTATAATTGTCAGGATTTGATTGTATAAAGGAAGTTTTAAATTTTTCTTTAATATGAAATTAGTAGCAATTTTAAACCAAAGTCTTAATTGAAGGTTATCAATGTGCCCTAATTTGATGATATGCTTGAGCAGTAGTTTCTTAGAGCTAGATGCAGGATTTAATGATATGGAGTAGATTATGCGTGGAAGTTTTTATTGTTTGGTTAATTTTGAACTTTCTGACAATTAGGTTTATCAATGTGCCATAAGTTTGATGATATGTTTAAGTGATTATTTTTTTTTGAAAAGTACAAGGGACGATCACCCGAATGGATTGGTGACTGACCCACAAGAATAGATAACCTACTGTATTGGACCTCCTCTTTCTCTTGGTCTAGAGGACTCAGGCTGTCACAAAACCCTTCACCGCATAAGCGATACCCTTAGTGGAGGCTGCACTCCCATTGAATACCTTGTCATTCTGATGCAACCATATTGCCCACAACATCGCGAAAATGTGAACCCCCTCCTCCCTCGTCTTGCCGCCAATCTTTAGAATTGAATCCCAGAGGGATGTGTTTGAGGTTGTGTCTACCCTTGGAGTGGCGTGTCGGTTCCAAAGCATCCCTAGCGAAGGGATATTCGAAAAAAAGATGAGCACATTCTTCCTCTTCACGTGAGCATAGAGTACAACTTGGCGGGGTCTCCGGGTACGAAAGCTTATAGACTACTCATGTCATAAGTCTTCTTTGGAGAAGAAGCCATCCAAAAAACCTCACCTTGATTGGAACCTTTTGTCTCCATATAAACTTACATGCTGTGAGGATCGGTTGACTCTCCTCATATTGCCCCTCATAGAGTCTCTCGTACGCCCCTCCTTTTGAGAATTAAATTCAAATCCATTCCCATCCATTGCGAACCTCACGATGTGACTTCTTATGTACTAGTGATTGTTGCATGATCATAAACTTTTTGACCCTCTGATTTGACATAGCTCTAGCTAATATTAGATTCTAAGTGCTGTCCCAACACTCCACTTTGGCCCTCGGGTTTTTAGACAACATGAATAAACGAGGAAATGCCTTGCTTAAATCCCATGAGTCGACCAATTATCAATCCAATATTGAACAAATGACTAGTCTCCTAGCTGAGCAGCAAAAAAGGTGTGGACTAATATGAAAAACGTGTCTCAAACCATGCCAACAAGATGATGCCCCGTGGACTGGTGTTGTGTATTTCTCCTAATTTAATTTCCTGGCATAACTCTCCTTAAAAATTTGAGTGACTAGGTCTTTCCGGAGCTCATAAGCCTAGCTACCCATGATGAGAGGGAGGGAAGCACCCCAAACGGTGCCCCCAATTTCCATTGAGATAATGAAAAAGCGTGACAACAAGGTCGATCACAGCAGGGGTACATAGTTCGAGGGGCCTACGCCACCTCGGTGCCAGGAAAAATAAAACCCCAAACGGTGCAAAATGGCATTGCCAGATGGGGAGATGCCCTTGAAGACGACCTCGTTCCTATGTATCTATATTGCCCACAGTATGGCAAAAATCTGCCTCCAATCCGCCTCCTGCTTGAAGAAGCCTCCCGACAAGGAGCTCCAAAACGCCTCCTCAGAAGTTACGGAGAGGAGCCACCGCAGCCGCCCGCCATGCCTCCTGAGCCAACGAGCATTGGAAGAAAAGGTGGGAAGTAGTCCTCTGTACCCCCGCCACAAAGAGGGTAGCTCACTGGGGAGTCTAAAAACATGCATTGATGCATAGCCCCGGTCATGAGGCGCCGCCGTAGAAGAAGCCATCCGAAGATTCGAAATCTTCAAGGGGATATGTCGCCTCTAAATCAATCTGCATCTCGGAGTAATGTAGATGTTTTTGGGGGTAATTGCCCACCAGAGGAGGCGATATGCCGCCTTGACCGAAAAGCGGGGTTGACGCCAGACCCACGCATCCCTAGTCGCCTCAAGAGGCCGAGTGTCCACCAGAATGGACTGTAAGCTTAGAAAATCAGCCAGTCGCTGGTTTGAACGAGCCTGGGGTAGTGTCGGGTTCCAAGTGCCAGTCCATGCAGATCGGACTAGTGGCGTTCGGGAGCCAAGCCGTAAAGACGAGGGAAGGCGTCAGCCAGCCGCCCCTGTCTCAGTCCAGTCGTCCTCCCAAAATCTGAGTTCAGTCCCGTCCCCCAGCTGGGGCTGGAAGAAAGGTCGAGCCAGCGGGGAAGATCCCCCGAAGACCCGCCATGACGGGGGAATCGCCGCGCCGAGGGGTGGCCCATTCGTCCCAGTCTAGTGTAGAGCCGTAGGCCTCCCGGAGCAAGTGGGATAGCAAGTCTTCGGAGGGCTGCATCACTCGGGCTACCCACTTGCATAGCAAGACAGAGTTGGCATGCTGGAGGTGGTGTATGCCGAGCCCACCATCAGCAAAAGGCCGGTACACCTAGTTCCAGGCCACAAGGGCACCTCCCCTGCCAGGGTCTGTCCCACACCAGAAAAACACTCCGCATGACATTCTCGAGGCGCTGCCGCACCCCTACAGGCATTCGAAAAGTCGACATGAAGTACGTGGGGATGGCAGAGAGGACTGCCTTCACCAAGATCAGGCGGCCTAGCTACCCATTTTGTTAGAAGTGCTGTGCTCATGTTATGTCTGTCGAGGATCCCTAAACCCCCTGCCTTAATGGGTCTGCACACAATGTCCCATGAGACCATTGCTTGTCCCCGACGCTGTCCTGGCCTTCATTCTTTCCACAAGAATCGTCTTATAATCTTCTGGTCTCTTCCTGACTCTAACTGTCAGTTTTAAAACAGATAGGTAAAAAATGGGGATTGTTGTAAGTACTAAACGGAGCAACACCAATCGCCCACCCCTTGACAAAAGCTTTGCTTGCCACGCCCCCAATCTCCTTTCCACTTTCTCAATGACTGGTTGGCATTGTGACCTTGTCAACCTGCCTTTCTTCAAGGACAGGCTCAAATGTTGCATGTGTAAACTCCCTATTGGCGTCCCCAAGGCCTCCAGGCATTGCAGGCACTCTTCCTCAGCCAGACTGAACCCCACAAAAGCTGATTTGGCCCGATTTATCTGTAAGCCCCAGAAGTCTGCAAATAGATTCAGAAGTGTAGATAGGTTCTTTGCTTCCTCGACGGAGCCCTCAATGAAAAACGTTGTATCGTCTGCGTACTGTAGCATGGGGATACCTTCTAGGGTAATTCTATGATTTGATGTTATGTAGCAATGTGTGATTTGTTGTTATGGAGTAGATTCTGTGAGGTAGTCTTGAAGGTTTGGTTACTTTTGAAAGTTGTGATACTTATGGTGATCAATGTGCCATAAATCTGTAGCCGATAATAATATAATGGATAAGTAAGCATAATTTAACTCTTTCGATAGATAACAAATTTCTCTTACTGTACCTTTACTAAATTTACAGAAAAATGAAACTGACTGATTGGACGTTCTGGATCAATTCATACACTGTCTTTTCAAAAAAGAAATAATTCATACACTGTATGCAGGATAATGAAGAGTGCAAAGATACTGAAAGAATGCCAAGAAGAGATTCACCTGGTAAGGTTGCCATCATCTTATTAGTGGCCATTTATTTCAGTAATGCTGTTTTTTTAAGTGTATTTCAGTAATGCTGTTGTACACAGATGTCAATTGATATGTATAGTGTAAGACAATTAAACATTTTTTTTTTGAAAAATGCATAAGGGGCACCCTAATTGGTGCCTCCTGTTGTCATTGATTTAATGACGGGGAACGAATAGTCCGTTACAAAGGTCCAAAACCCGAGAGGTATAGACCGCCTCAGTGCCAGAAAAGTGTAAGCCCCAAGACAATTAGACATTGATTGGTAAGACCTAAATAGTAGTCATTATTGATCAGATTCTCCTGGTGTCGGTTCTTTTTAACTTCACAGGATACCATGAAACTTTTTAATACACTCTTGATAATGTTTTTTTGAAAATTACATTCTTGATATTGCGAATTCTGTTCTTTTAAAGTTTCAGTCTTTTGACTTATCAAGTCATGCATTAACTACGATTTGGTGGTTTTTTAATTCCCAAAGAAAAAATTTCGTGATTTTTTACCTCTCTGTGATTTATGGGTTGTTTTTTTGAAATACATGATTTTATGGGTTGTAATAGCGTACATCTTTGCAGATTCATTAAAGCATTCGAGCTCAAAGGCTACAACCTCTTATTCTCCTGCTGGATCTTTTGGTTCGCTTTTCAGCAAGGTTTTGGAAAAAAAGGTAGGAAACATCAATTGATCTCATAAATCTATGATTAGTAAGTAATGGGTTATTTCTCTAGGTTAACTGTGGCAATGGAGATGCTTACAGTGAAGAATTAAGTATTATGCGCAAGGATCATTCGAATGACCAAAGTGAAGTAGATTGGAAAAAAAACAAACAGAGATGGTCATCAAGATCATCATCTCTGGATATCCCAAAAACTGTTGCCTGTAGAGATGGACAAGAACCTTGCAAAAGCCAGCGTGAAGCAATTTCTATCTACAATGCTTCTCAACTAGGGGACAGCGTGATTAACTGTTTTCCAAAAAGGTATGTATCATGGTTATTTCATTTTTTACATAATTTTCATCCCTACTTCATTTATTTGAGTATTTTTGGAAGTGGTCCATTTAGTACCTTTCTTTCTTTCAACTTCCAGAAATAAGAAAATCTCACGGATCTGAGATAAGAGTTGTCTCCGTCGGTGTGTATTCTTTCAATATCTTGATTCCAATCTTTATAATTCAAGAAATAGCTGGAGATAGAAAGAGAAGAACGAAAGGAAAATGATTAGATGAAGAAGGTATATAGAAAGTGATTTGGATTGATTTATGAAATTAATGGAAGTAGATAGATGATCTTCGTGGCTGACGTTAAACTACCAGATCTGATGGAATCAGATCTGTGGAGCCTGAACAAAGAAAGAAAAAAGCGTTAGAAGCTGATTAAGGACACCAACCACCCTAGTTTGTGCCCTAGGGATATGGATTCTTTTGTCTAATCAATGACTTCCATTATCATTGTCATGTAGTTACCTAATGGAATCATATCAGAAATTTTGATCTACAGAGTAGGACAAAAGTACGTTGAGACAGGAAAGAGTGTTAGTCCACAAGTCAGTTCACCAAACAAGCAAACACGAACATGATCACACACATAAAAAGTCTTAACAAATGTGAATGACAAACCAATCATCATTTGTGTCTGTTGTTTGCATACTGGCCCTATTTTGAAACCTATTGTCATTCATGTTCTTCATTCCTGGATTCCTGCAGTCCTACAGTTGCTCTTGGACATGATCTCCTGGCTCTCCCTCATGCCCTCTCCAAGTCGTCTCTCATGTTCTGTTTCATGCGTCAATCATCATTCTTCTTCTTCATTCTTTCCAGCTTCTTTTGGCTTCATTCTTGATTATTCTTCTTCTTCCCACATTCCCATTTTCCCCTTCAATCTTCGTTTTTGACTATCACAATATCGAAAATTCCTGATGAAGTTCACCTGTTGCCATTGATGTCTGGGTGAATTTCGCCAGTCACTCTTTATTTCCGGTGTTCTTGAAGAAGTTCCCCAATCTCTATTAACGTCATCAAGTAGTTTGTCAATCACTGTGAAACTCAGTGTTCCTGAGTAGAACCAGTAGAGAGAGAAAGTAGAGAGAGAGAATTGCACAAGTGACAGCTTTAGCCAGTAAAAGAGAGATACTATTATTGAAAGTAAGAGTCCCTATTTATAGGGACAGAAGGTAAGAAGTAAAAAAGAGAAGGGAACTGAGAAAAAACGGCTAGTTTCCACTAGCCGTTACCTGATCTGCTAATAAGCAGATCAGCCCTGTTATCTGATCTGCTTCTCAGCAGATCAGACTTGTTATCCGATCTGTTGATAAGCAGATCGGATAAGGAAGGATTTATTGGATCATGTTTTGATCCAAGTCTTATTACCTACCTTAGTTGAGTATTCCATTAATTGATCTAGTCTATTACATGTACATTTGACCCATTTGGCCCATTTACGTATAACAATCACTCTTCATTTGCGACATTGATGAAGAAGTTTGCTGTTGCCATTGATGATCTGGCCATTGCTTATCAAATTAGGGATTCTGATCTGTCAGTAGAAATCCCGTTCTATCAGTAAGAAATTCCATCTTGTTTAAAAAAATAAACTAGAAATTCCATCTTGTTGTTTTTTTGTAAGAAATTCCATCTTGTTGGCGGTTATATCTGAAGGAAATTTCTTCTGATTCATCTTGTTACCTTAATCAAATTGTTGTCATTGTGGAATCCCTTCATTCCTGGACCACAGATAATGAATTTGAAAAGGTGGGAGATATTCTTTTTTTTATTAAACTGGTAAACAAACCCTGATGAATAAGCGAACGTAAGCATGAACAGTATTTTTCATCTGTTTTTTTGTCATTGAACAGATTCAGTTTGTTGCCATGAAGCATTTTGGATAACTCTAAGAGTAGATTCTATAGAGGGTGTATGAAGTTGATGTGAGAATAAATGGAAGGTCAGAATGTACTTGCAATCCCACTGGTCTTAGGAACAAGAGAAGGATAGAGAGCTGATTCATTTAAACATTCGTACATAAAAAACCAATAGGGAAAGGAGAGGGCTATTTATCCATTTGGATACCATTTGCTGCCTCCTGAAATGTATGGTGACCTGGAGGTTCATATCAGGTTCTTGAGAAGGATTTTTTTGTATACTTTTGATCAGAATAATGATGAGCAATAATTAATCATAATAATACTTATTATTCTGTGATTGGATGTGTGATTCCCAAATCTCATTGTATGCAAATAGACATTCTTTAGTAAATTGATCTTGCAACAAGGTTCTTGTAGGCTGTGGGAGTATGATAGAATATTGAGACAGATGAGCGCCTGAAAAGAAGCTTGTCATTCTTTCTATTAAACTACAGACCCTCCAACACTAGTATAGCTCTGTGGATCCCACAGCCTATCCCTCGCCCTCCCATGTCTGCACCCATCCTCTGATAGTCATCCCCTTTGAGGTTAGGACACCTCTGGCTGTAGTGTATGCTACTTGCATGCAACCATCCTCTTTCTCTTCTGCTGCTTGCATGTTTCCACTCTCTTCGGTTCCTCTTGAGTAGAGATGGGCAATAAGGATCAAGTCAACAATTAATTGCCTATTGATCAATTAGTTGATGATCTTGAGAAATCATCGATTTTGAGCAGTTGAGGATTGAAAATCAATCGCCCAAATTGACCATCTGAAATCCCATGTGATTCAATGGCTTTGAATCCACTTGCAGTGAAGGAGTCAGAGATGAATTTTTGTTTTATTTTGGGGCCTTGGGTGGCGCTGTCATGTGGGGGAGGTTTTTGGTTGTGGCAGAGGCCTTGGGGTAAGAGAGGATGGCATACCACTCTGACTGGGTTGAATTGGTCGATTGAGAGGTGGATGGGAAGAGATTAGATAGAATGAGTAGTGATTTCTTGGCTGGATGTCGAAGCTGCATGGGCTTATTCTCTCCTGAAGAGAGGGATTGAAGAGGACAAAGCAGACACACACACACTCTTTGGCGCAGCCTTAGCGCAGGAACAATAAAGAATAGTGGCTTGAATCCACAAGCCTTACCCTTCAAGAAGAGTTAGTGTATGAATCCATAGACCTAACCATTTCAACCCTTGAAATCCAAAGGGGGTGTACTTGAATCTACAAGCACAGGAGCACTCTCAAACAGAGAGAACACTCAAAGAGAAGAAAGCAAATCTCTTAAAAAGGGATAACTTCAATTGTGTCCTCAAGGGTTACAATGGGGGCCTTATATGGGTCTCATAAAGTGAAGGGTTGTCTAAGCGATTTGACCCCTGAAAAAGACAACACAGAGTCTTGAAAATACAACTCTGACAATATGCATGTGTTAAAGACAGAACTGAAAAAAGAAAAAGTGATGCTTCTAGGTCTTGTCAAGCCTCCACAGAGATGTTTTGACAGATTTCTTCATCTTTTAAGAATATTTGGTGTCCCTAGGTGATCCTTTGCAGATATTGACAGCTCTTAGAGATTTTCTTCAAGCCCACTAAGCTCTAAATGGGCCTGTAAAGTGGGCTGCCTCAACTTCATCCAAAATAGGGTCTTGGACTCCACTCTGGGCTACATCACTCTCTCTCTCTCTCTATCGTGTGCATGCGTGCACGTTGTTACTCAATCACGATCAGCTGATGGCATAAACGACACATATAATAACGTACCAATAGCATTATTGGTCTTAAGTCGATCGATCATGGTTGATTATGATTGCCCATCCCAACTCCTGAGATCTTCTGCTGGCTACAGATGCTGTTTGTTGGTCGCTGCCAGCTGTGTAAGCATGCTGCCATGTGCATTTCTTCAAACATCTCTGGCATGTATTTTTTCTCCTCTTCTCTGCCACTCGGCTCCCACCCTTCTTTTCTTTGTCCCCCTCCCAAGTTCCAGAACCTAGCCCAGGTACCAGTTGCCTGGCAACAGATGTTGCCTTATGTTAGAAGTAAGGGGAATCCTTAATAATATTTGTTAGTTGATGGGGTTTTAGTTATTTTTCAAATGGTTCTTGTAGGCCTATTTAAGTCACACTATATTGAACCAGTGTAAGATTTTTTGCCCTATCTGTCTGCGTCAAGTGTAATCCTTCTCCCTGCTGCTCGGTTTTCACGGTTCTCCTCTTTGTTCCCCTCTCCCAGATTCCCAAATCTAGCCACTTTATTAGCTCAGGTTCTATTTGCTTTGTCATACAGTGATACATTTCACCAATCCTGTCAACCCTGCTTGTCTATAGCGATTGACTGAGACCCATTAGATTACTATAAAAATGAATGAGGGACATTTCCTAGAAATTTTTTTTCTTATTTTATGTTTTTCTATCAGATGTAGGCCATATTTTTGGGATTTCAAACTCAAAGAGTCAGAGACAATATTGAATGTTTTCAGATTAATTATCTTGAACTCTATGAACTGGGGCTGATGAGCAGCTCTGAGGCGTAGTTTGCTCAGATGATGATTCCTTCATATGCCCATTCATGAAATTATTTTGTATTGCAGAAGGAAATCTCCGGAGAATCATGATTTTGTAGAGTGTACTCCAACAAAAGGTAAGCCAGTCTTTTCTTGATGAAGTTTCATCCATACAAGAATTGTTTGGAATTGAAGCGTTATAGCTTTACTTGTTAGAATTCTTTTCCATAGTTTTTTTTCCTTTAACCATAGCTTGTGTATGTAACTTTATTTCTTTCACTTGTTTTCCTGAAAGATACACGAAATCTATTTTGGAATACATGGGAATTAATTTTCATTTCACCAGTTTCATCTGGAATGTAAATCTTAAGCTGCAGTTTATTAGAAACTCAATGGTGGCTATTTGTTTTGTTTGTTTGTGGTCGCAAATGATGCGATGACCTCTTAAAAATGTCCCTCTTAAGTATAAAGAGGGACACCGGGTAGGAGAGGAACTCCAGAGTCAAGCAGCTCAGGATTGGGTAGTGCAAGGATGAGTGACTTCCTGGAAAGATGGGCAGTAGGGTGAGAAAAACTCGAGGCCTAAGGGCTGCACAGGCATGGGCAGTCCAGGGATGGATGACCTCTTGTGTGGGAAGAAATACTTGTACCGTGATGATCACCTTTAATTTCGTGTGATCATCCTTTAATGCCGTGTTAGCAGCAGTAGCTGATCCTCCCTTTCTCAGAAGATGAAGTAATAGCGGCTGTGCGAGGGTTAAACAACGAAGGCGCTCTTGGTCTAGATGACATTCCGGTGTTCTTCTATAAGGATTGTTGGGACACAGTGGGACACGAAGTCATGGCGGCGCTGGAAGACTTTAGGGCTGGCCGATGCCACATGGACAGACTTAACAGAGCATAAATCGTACTTCTGCCGAAGGTGCAAGGGGCAGAGCAGATCGGTGACTTTTGCCCACTCTCACTGTCCAACTCCTTGTACCTGATATTTTCAAAGGTGTTAGGCAATCGGCTTCGAGGGGTCCTTGCATCGTTGATTAGCCTGTTCCAGTTTGCCTTTATTCCGGGCCGGCAGATGACGGACAATATCGTGCTGGCGGAAGAGATCGTTGCAGCATAGCGTCGAGATGGAACCATCGGCTTTATGTGGAAGGTGGACTTCGCTAAGGCCTATAACTCTATAGACTGACGTTTTCTCTGGAGCGTCTTCCAATGCCAGGGGTTCTCGGAGACGTGAGTGCGTTGGGTGAAACAATGCGTTACGACCTCTACCTTCGCCATTTTAGTGAATGGCCGACCACAAAGGGGATGGATTCACCCTCAACGAGGTATCGGTAGGGATGGCCTCTTGGCTCCCTTACTTTTCATCCTAGCAATGGAAGCCTTGGCAGTATGCACATCGCAGGTGTGCTCGCGTGGGGCCCTGACCGGATTCCAGTTGGCTAGCCTTTCTGATGGCATCCCCTTGTTGCAATATGCCGACGATACGACATTCTTCATTCAGGGATCCATGGCGACAACACAGACACTCTTGACCATGATGGACATCGTCTCAGACTTCTCGGGCCTCTGATTGAACTGAGCTAAGTCTACATTTTTCATGTTCGGCTTATCCGAGGAGGAAATGGATGGCTGCTCTCAGATCGTGGTGACGCCCATTGGAGTCCTACCGATCCGGTACCTCGGGGTGCCGCTCGTCGATCGCCGCCTTAAAATCCAGGATTGACAGCCTGTATTCGAGAAGGTGGAGTCGCGTCTGGGAGGTTGGGGGGCACGCCTTCTGTCGCACGGGGGTCGTTTGATCTTGCTGAAGGCTATCTTGGCCGCCATACCCATCTACTACATGTCGAGTTTTACGATGCTGGCTGGCGATAGGAAACGCCTCGAGAAGATCATGCGGAGTTTCTTTTGGAGAGGTTCCCAGCCCAACAAATCTCGGGGGGTGCCGCTAGTCGCATGGTGTACCATGTGTCGGTCTCAAGGCGAGCTCAGCATACGCCACCTTCAGCATACCAACATGGCCCTTCTTACTAAGTGGGTGTGCCGGATGATGCAACTGTCAGGTGACTTAGCGACGGTGGTGCTACGAGACGGGTATGGATTTTCGTTGGATTGGGAGAGGTTGTGGACCCCGAGGCGCAGCGATTCCGTAGTTTATGTCGGGCGTGCGAGACGTGTTTCTTGTAAGTCCAAAGGTTCTTCCGGCCGCAGCTAGGGAGACAGGGAGACCTTCCGGTTTTGGGTTTGTAAAGTTGCAGCTTTGCCAAGCAAGGAGAGAAGAATGGAAGATGGATCGTGAACAGAAACACAGATGATAGACAGGCAAAAGAAAGATAGGTGATTAAAATTGAGGTGTACATGCGGATTTATAGAAGAAGGAAAGAAGTTAAGGTAGCCGTTTGTAACGGCTAGCTGTAATGGCTAGTAAAACTAGTCGTTGTAACCGCTAGTTTTCTAGCAGTTACCCGATTCTGTTAAGTTTAACAGAATCGGATAATACTAAAATTTATGGATCTTTAGACCATTAATTTTAGTCATCCTAATTATATTTTTTATATACATTTCTGTCATTAGTACATGTATTCATAACAGGGTTGATAACTAGTCGGGACATGACCAACTGGATAGGATGTTCCCTCGTACCTACGCACTATCTACGGATCTGGGGGTGTTGGTGTGATGGGCTTGGAACGATGCCTGGGTTCTGCCCCTGCCCGAGGCATTGCCCGACTAGCGGGTGGCTGAGCTGATTAGCCTACAGGCGCTCCTAGCAGACCGCAGTCTATCAAAGGCATCGCATGTCGCATGGATATGGAGCTGCCCTAGTTTCACCACTCAGGCCGCATACAAAATGTTTAAAGACCAGGAGGACTCGGAGGATCCGCTCACCCTGCAGAGGTGCCGTTTGGTGTGGAAGCGTCGTCTCCCTTTGAAGATCAAGGTGTTTGCCTGGCTTCTGTTACGACGGTGCTTGATGACGAGGTGACGTAGCCTTAGCGCAGGAACAATGAAGAACAATGGTTTGAATGCACAAACCTTGATCTTCAAGATGAGTTAGGTTCTGAGTCCACAGAACTAACCTCTTCAACCCTTGAATCCACAAGGGGTATACTTGAATCCACAAGCACAAAGCACTCTCTAATAGGGAGAACACTCAACAGAAGAAAACAAAGCTCTTAAAAGGGATAACTTCAAATTGTGAATTCAAGTGTTACAATGGGGGCCTTATATAGGCCTCAAAAAGTAAAGGGTCGTCCAAGTGACAAGAGCCATGAAAAGACAACACAAAAGTCTTGAAAATACAACTCTGACAGCATGCACGTGTTAGAGACAGAAGTGACAAAAGTAAAAGAGAATCTTCTAGGCCTTGTCAGGTCTCTCCAGAAAGATATTTGTAGTTTCCAAAGCATGTCATAAATATTTCTGGTCCCAAGGAGATTTTCTGACAGATGTGTCAGGTCCTCGGGATTCTCCCAAGGCCCAAAAAGCTTTAAGTGGGCCTCCAATAAGAATTTGCCCATAACAGTAGAAAAATAAGCTCTTGAGCAATATTCTGGGCTACATCACGAGGTCCCTGCTGCACCGTATGGTCCTGGACGCTCCAGCAGAATGCTTGTTGTGCGCACGGGCAGTAGAGTATTGCTAGCACCTATTCTTCGTATGCCTTTCGCCTAGGCAATGTGGCAGGCGGCGGGTGTCGGCCGCCTTGTGGTGACGTCAAAGGAGGCATTCTGGCGGTCTCTCGGCAAGGGAACATTTCATCGCTAAGTTGAGTGGCAGACTATCTTTGCCACACTGTGGTCCCTCTAGATTTATAGGAATGAGGTCATATTCAGGGGCCGTACCCTATCCGTTGATGCTACCCAGCACAACGCGAGGGGGTTTGCGTCTTTTTGACACCAAGGTGGTCTAGGCCCCTTGACTATTGGAACCCTATAGCTCATGATCTGTATCCTTTGTCATTGCTTTAATGACAACGGGGGGGCATTTTTTTGGGGTGCCCTTCTCCCTTAATTTCAAAAAAATAAAAAAATATAGATATATATAAACTGTCAACTTAATTGAAGATATTTTTCAAATATTTGTTTGAAGTGTCCCTCTTAAGTATAAGAGGGGCATTCGGGTGGAGAAGAACTCCCAAGTTAGGTATGCTCAGGCTTGGGTAGGTTACAGATGCATGATGTCCTGGGAAGAGGGGTCACCTGGGGTGGAGAAGGACTCTGGGGTTAAATGTGTTCAGGCTTGGGTAGAGCAGGGGCATGTGACTACCTGGCAAGAGGGATGCTGGGGTGCTCAGTCTTGAGTGACTTCTTGGGTGGGAAGAAGAGGATACTTGTCCCGGTTGATCACCAATTTCGGGTGTTTTTCCTTTAATGTTCAACAAAATATTTGTGAGAATTTTGACAAACTGCTTAGATACGAAGGCTAAGATAGCCTTTTTTATTATCTTATTTTTAGAAAAAAAAACAAGTATTGCGCTACTTTAAATTGCGAGAATGGGGAGGCAGATGGTAATGAATCATTGGAATCTCAAAAATTGGGTGAACCTTGAAATTGTTTATGAGGCTGGTAGGACTCCGATAGAGAGGTTAAACTGAATCACAAAAGAATAAAAACTAGACGAGTGGAGGAAATCAGTCAGAGTTGTTGATTTCCTTGGGAAGATGTTTGAGAGACCCCCCTCCTTTTCTTGATGACGCCTCCTCTTTTAATAGGAAACCTGCGAGCTTCCCTTTTTCACTAACTGGTTCACCCATGGTCCTTAACGTTTCATTAGGATCTGTCTGAACTGTATGTGGGTCCCTCGTGCAGTCTCTTCTATATGTAATTGTTGGTTTTTGATGAGATGATATCTTGCCTACTCCGTGAAACTTATGGCGCCTCCCTGGATTGGGGCGAATGGGCCTTACCTCGTTGTGGAGACTCCCCCGTTATGGCGGGTCTTCGGGGGATCTTCCTGATGGTCCAGTCTTTCTTCCGGCCATAGTTGGGGGACGGGACTGATTTCAAATTTTGGGAGGATGACTGGTTGGGGCAGGGGAGACTGGCTGACGGCTTTCCCCATCTCTACAGCCTTGTCCCGACTCCGAACATCATAGTCCGGGCTGCATGGACTGGCGATTGGACCCCGCCGCTACCACTCGGTCCAGCAAGTGGCTGATCTCCTGGGCCTGCAGTCCCAGCTGGCGGACATTAGGCCTCAAGAGGCGACCAGGGACGCGTGGGTCTGGCGGCAATCTCGCTTCTCGCCCAAGGCGACTTACCGCCTACTATGTGGGCAGATCCCCCCCGAGGACTCTCATATTACTCAGAGATGCAGGCTGGTTTGGTTTGGAAGCGACGCATTCCGCTGAAGATCCGTATATTCGAATGGCTCCTCTTACGGCAGCAACTCATGACTCGGGTCGTGCGACAGCGCATGTTTCCAGCCAGCCCTGTGAGCTGCCCTCTCTGTGATGGGGGTCCCGAGGACTGCTCCCACCTCTTCTTCCAGTGCCCGCTGGCTCAGGCGGCATGGAGGGTGGCTGGGGTGGCCCGTCTTTCCGTGACATCTGAGGAGGCATTCTGGAGATCCCTATCTGGGGGCTTTTTACAGGAGGGAGGCGGATTGAAGGCGGATTTTTGGCACTCTGTGGGCAATCTGGATCCACCGGAACGAGGTTGTCTTCAGGGGAACCACCCCGTCCGGTGATGTCATTATACACACCGCTGAGGGGTTTTACTTTTCCTAGCACCAAGGCGGCGCATGCCCCTCGAACTATGTA
The DNA here is from genome assembly GCA_024174645.1 of Lemna minuta. Lineage (NCBI taxonomy): Eukaryota > Viridiplantae > Streptophyta > Magnoliopsida > Alismatales > Araceae > Lemna > Lemna minuta. The sequence continues at coordinate 11,765,965 of CM044107.1, forward strand.
ACCCTGATGTGATAAACCTCGCTGTCTCTTTTCATTAACTCAATGAAATTTGGGGGCACCGTTCGGGGTGCTTCCCTCCCTTAATTCAAAAAAAAAAATTGTTGGTTTCCAACCATTACTCCCCTCCATATTATCCGACTTGTCTCTAAAGTTGGAGTGACTGATTTCCTTGGGACAATGTGTGACAGATCCTCCCTGCTCTCCTCAGTTCTACCAATTCTGGTTTCCCTTTTCTTGATGATCACATTCATTGTACCTGACTGTTCTGGTAATAATCTTGTCACGAAGCAGAGCATGAAGCAGAATGTGGTGTCTTGATATATTTTGCCCAATTCTTATTTTTTGCTGTGGTTCATAGTGTCCTTGGATAAATCTCGATACTATCATTGTTGATGACTTGAGTATTAGTTGGAGGGTTCAAAGACAGGCACAAGGAACCTCTATTGCGAAAAATTGATCACAGAAAAACATAGAGTTATTGATAGACACATCAGTAAAAGGTTGGAGGCCAGTCAGTCTGCACCCTACTGACAAAGGGATTCTCAACCTTCATCTTCCATCCTGGAATCGATGATTTTTACAGCCTCCCAGGGAAACTTCAGGATCTTTGGAGCACATTGTTACAAGAAGAGGCATAAGCGGAAAACCATCAATAATTGGTCTAGAGGCTAGCTATCCTACATGGGATACATTATGGCAGCGTCAGACAGAAGAAATTGACAACTGTATAAATCTCTTTCAAAACCAAGCACACCTAAGAGACTGAGGTGAAAAAGTTCAGTGAAGAAGTTCAAATGCTCAAGACCACAGTTTTAATATCTGAGACAATGCAGTTTTCCCCAAATTTTTTTTTCTGACAATGCTACAGATTCAACCTCTCACTATTTAAAACTCTGCTAAGGAAGACTAATTGCATACCAGTAGGTTCAACATGAGTCGTTACTAGCATGTGAAATCAATTCTATTCATCTACTCATGAATAAAGTAGAACCAGAATAAGTATATGTTCATTATTGCCATTGAAAACCCTAATCATACTGTCTCTGGCTCTGATGAAGAGTTTTTCTCTAGGTCATTTATTGCCAATTTGTTTCCAGCTGCAAACACTAGACTCTGCTGGGCCTAGTAAGTCTCTGGTGAATTTGCCAAAAGGATGTCAGATTCACTGGCGAGTGCACCTTTCGGCTAAATACATTACAAGGAAAATCATAAAATAGATCAATAAGACACATCAAGAAAACCAAAGGAATTGTGAGCTGTTTTTCCTTCCTATCTTGGGATTCATTCTTTTGGGGAATACATTTTCTAGTTGACCCTAGGATAGAAAATGAGGAATTCCAGTATTTTCATTGTTAAAATGCATGTTCATCTACTTCTAAAGAAAAGATGCACGTTTATCTTTATTTTTTGTCTGTCATGTCAGAATTAAGCATGATAGCAACAGTAGACTTTTCGGTGAAAGGCTCTTAATACATAATCCTTCTCCAATACTCTTTGTCAATTATTTGAATCAAACATCCACACTTGATCTTGCAAGAACATGTCATTTCTTACTCCTCAATTTAACTGGATGCTGCCTGGCTCTCTCTGGGCTCCCATAGCTTTTGTCTAGTTATCTGAGAATTTAAAGAAGCTATTTCAGCCTGTTGAATTCATAACATTGAATGCGTCAAGGTGTAAAACTGACTAGATTATTCCCATTGTTTCTCAGGTCCAGGATGTAGTTTTTTTGGATGAAGAGGCACAGCGGGTTGAGCAACCACGGGAAGGAGATGATTATGTTAAAGGGTGAGAAGAAAAACATTTCATATTACTTAGTTGTGAAAATATATTATTATTATTATGAACAATGTTTTTTGATGAACCTGTTTCTTTAGTAAAGGTTGCCATCATCCAGGGAGACAAAATTCTACTTCCCTGCAAGGTGAATTTTCAAATTGACAATGCTCCCTAAACGCTTGCTATAACTTAAGTTATAGGTCGAAATGTGTTTGTTTAACTTTCTTAACTTTATCATCTTTATGATGGAGCAGAGATCACCCAGAATGTGTTGAACTTTGTCATTCTGATTTTAAATGCCTTGAGCCGGAGTCATACTTATCATCAAATATCATGAATTTCTACATTCTGTAAGTCGATGACATTTCTTTTCTTTGGATTAAGTATTTGCTATCTGGACTTTGATCAAAATTCTCATGGATTTTAACTTAATTAGTTACTTAAGATGATCACATTATCCTCATTCTCATGTGGACCACTTCTTCAGCTATCTTCAAAGAACAATCTCTTCTTCTGGAAGGCCTAGTGAAGAATATCATTTTTGCAATACATATTTCTACAGTAAGATTGAAGAGGCAACCTCTCAGAAGGTAATATTTTTCAGAAATGTAACCTATTGTTGTTATGTTTGACCTTTCTGTTTATGTTTGATAATCCTATTTTCTTCTATAAATCCAATAGCCTCAAAAATTGATTTATATCATCTTGGTCAAATGTGTTTTCTTTACTGATATCTCAAGTTAGTAGACTTACATTATAGAATCTTTCAGTTGCTCGTTACCTGCTCCTCTCATTTTTTTTTTGATCTGGAAAAATCTATCCTCTGTAATGTACCATGCAAAGGAGATTTATTTTCTCTTGTATTAACTAGAGAATCCATGAATGCCATATAGGGGGAAATCAGGAAACACATGACTAAGTTGAGACGATGGTGGAAAGGTGTCAATATATTTGAGAAAGCATATTTTTTTGCCAATTCATGGAGAGTAAGCCCTCGTCCTTTTTTTTATGTACGCTTTATTAAATACCTATATGTTCTCGATCCATATTAAAAGCCTTTTTTACGCTTTAATCTGCCTTTTTGTTTTATGGAGATTATCTTTACACTTGTTCCTTGTACACTCTATTTTGTTATCTTGCTTTATCTATTAAAAGCTCTGCTCTCCCTACTTTGATGTTTATTCTAACATATTTTTTATGCTTACTGCCTGTCCTGTGCATGCAAACTATACATTTATTCAATTTTTCTGTTTCTTGTACGTACCTCTTCCATGAATTTGACAAGTCTCCTTCATTCAAGAACTTTTAGATGAATTCACTTCAATAAAGTGCATACAATGGGATTGATTTGTTTCAGAGGAGGGTAAGGGCAAAGAGACAATGGGATTGATTCATTTCAGAGAAGTAGAAAGACAGAGGATTCCCAATGACAACCAGTGCAGTGTCTTTTTCACGCGCACCCTATTGTGACTATCCTCCTTTTTTTCTCCAGAAGAGAGCATTGCAGGACATAACAATCTCAGGTGGGTAATTTTGAGGATCATAAAATAGGGCCTTCTGTTTGAATTTGGCAATCTAACATCTTGGTATCGTTTATTTTTGGAGTAGTTAGAAATGTTACATACAAGAATAGGGAACTTAAAGCGATATACCTTCTGTTTTCTCATAAGTCTAGCTTGTGGAACTGTAAAATCATCTCGCATATGATGTTACAATAAGATTTCGTGCGATGACATCACCAGGATCAGTTTTCAACTTTAGATTTTTTGCATTTTAAACTTTTCAATGTACAAGTGATGGCTAATTTCTCCTGTGAGTCCTCACAACTAGAAGATGTGGCAGCCAGAAGACCTCACAGGTGGATGTCACATCGGCAGATGTGTACAGTTGGGGGGCAGAAGAGGAAAGGCTCTTTGTTGTGCTATGGGCAATATGGCTGCACCATAACCTGGTGGTCTTCTAGGGAAGGAAAGCATCGGTTTATGGCGTAGTTCACAAATTGAAGGGTTTTATATCATGGTGTTATAAAAGTGTGTGAGTGGGGGAAGGGGATTCTAGTACAGTCACCTTTGTATTTTACGAGGATACATTTAATTTTCGGGGGATCATCAACCTCGGATGATCTCTGTTTTGCATTTTATAAAAAAAAAAATTTCTCCGGTAAGGAAACCAAGATAGTTTAGTCAAATTCCTAGTAGCTTGACTATCCCTTTGTGAGTAGTATTTGAAATGTACATGATTGATGGTCTTATTATGCTAAATTTATTTTTGTCTTTGGGAGTGTGTCTCAGGAGTTGGGATTGTGCTAACAGTATTCTTCTAATTTACTGTCTGGTATAGATATTTTAGTGGAAGACTAAAATTATCTTTTTATTGCCAAGTAATATCTAGAGGGTATTTTGGTATCAGGTAAATAGTGCATGGATTCATGTCTGTCATCCAGGTTCTGGTATCTTAAGTCTCTGTTCAATTAAACCAATCCCTATTGGAATAAAATTATCTTAGGTGGCTCATGCTTTTTTTTTTTGAATTTGAGAAAGGGAAGCATCCATAACGATGCCCCCAGATAGTACAGCAACAAGGTCTGTCACAGCAGGGATACAAAATTCGAGGGGCCAATGCCGCCTCGGTGCCAAAAAAATAAAATCCCTCGGCTGTATGTGTAATGGCATCTCCAGACGGGGAGATGCCCCTGAAGATGACCTCGTTCCTGTGGATCCAAATTGCCCACAGAGTGGCGAAGATCCACCTCCAATCCGCCTCCCGTCTGAACGAGCCTCCCAACAAAGAGCTCCAGAACGTCTCCTCCGAGGTCACGGAGAGTCGGGCCACCGCGGCCCCCCACCATGCTTCCTGAGCCAACGGGCATTGGAAGAAGAGATGGGAGCAGTCCTCTGGACCCCCGCCACAAAGAGGGCAACTTACTGGAGAATCTGGAAACATGCGCTGTCGCGCCACCCGGGTCATGAGGCGCCGCCGTAGAAGAAGCCATCTGAAGATTCGAATCTTCAAGGGGATGTGTCACTTCCAGATCAACCTACATCTTAGGTGGCTCATGCTATTAAGGTTTCTGAGTGACTCTGAACATGGATTTTATCAATCTTTATGATTTGAAACAATAGAGGGTTGGATTTTTCTTTATCTGTTATCCTATCTCTGTGACGTACAGCGAATGTACCATTTGAATTATCTCATGACTGATGCCTCTACTTTCTTAGCAGTCACCAAACTTTGATCTATTATTTATATTCCTGTTCATCCAGTTTTTGAGATTGGTAGATCACATCAAACTCAAATTTGATGGAAAAGCAACACATTGGTGTTCATTGAGGTAGCTGATTCTAAGAGGAAGAAGATGAGTATAACATTGCACACTTACCCCAGAACCCTCAAATCCAAGGTTATAATATGAGGCAGGACATGGAAGCTGTGAAATCAGATCCATATGAGATCGCCCAGCAGTTTGGCTACAAATTGTTGCAAAGGCCTTCTTTTGATGAAATCGTGAAATTTTTTAGAAATACATCATACTTTCTGTAAAATTCATGACTCTTGGGACAATATACAGCCTAAACCTAACGTTATGATTTGTTTTTAACTAAATAGAGCAGGCAGAAGAAAAGCGACCAATTTGAAGCAAGTGTTCTGTTAATTCATTTATGTCAGCTCTATTTATCTGAGGTTATAACTGAGAGGGCCATCAGCTGATTAGAGTTTGGAAATGTAGGGAATCCACTTGAAAGGCCTTTCCCTGGAGCCGAATGCTGTTAACGTTTGATTGCTCTTTCTCTCCATGAATCTGATTTCTCTCCGTGGCTGTTCTGCATGCTTGATGACAAATGATTAGCACCGAACATGATCTCCTTGAGAAACTTCTGTAGGGGATGCTCACCTTTTTTTCTGGGTCATAACAGGAAGTTTCTGCCCCAAACGGAGTTATCTGAACCTAACTCTGTATAAAAATGCACGCTAAATGCTTACCTAGGTAGATAGATTATAGTCTGGAAATATTTAAGTCAATGGTGGTAAGACCTCAACAACCATGTTTAAGAGAGTAAGAAACTGCTTAAGACACTGGGACTGATGGATTCTATAGCCAATCAATGACTGACACATTTCTTGATAAGGAGTTCTTGCTCTGAATGAGGGGGATTCGAAATTCAGTAATCTGGAAGTGGAGAGTGGAGGGAGCTCTCGAATTGTCTCTCCTAATTCAGGGAACCTTCCATCTTGGTTTGTCTCCCTTTCTTGCATTCTTTTTGTTAGTGCCCCTCTCTCGCTCGCTCTCTTCCTACTCATGGGCTTGGCCCAATATCTTTCTCTTTGACTTTGACTCTGACTCTAACTCTCTCTCTCTTCTCTGTAAATGTAACTCTATGCTCGTTTTTCGTTTATGCAAAACTCTTATGTTTTTTTTATTGTCTACATGGTATCAGAGCAATGCCAGTCCCAGGCATAGCTCTACCTTGTAACAATGGTGGCCTTATCACCTGCCTACGAAGGTCATCTCGCTGGGGTTCTTCTTTTTTATATTTTATTCAATTTATTTTCTGTGATACGGGAATTCACTTCAAGCAGGGGTCACATCACTGCTCCTGCTCCCTGGATTTGTTTTTTTGTGACTTGCACATGATCTATTCCGTGTGTCTCTGCCTTGTCTTTTTTTTATTTGTTATTTGTGGCACTTCTTTGTTGTGCATGATGTGGCAGTTGCAAACCCTATCATGGCCAGAATTGTTTTTTTCCTGGTTTGTGGCTGTCGCCTGAAATCTGGTCGTGAATAATCAGGCGCTTGACTCCAGTGGCACCAGGGCATTATCTTTGCGTGATGTGTGGCATGTCCACTATTGCTAATTTCTTGCGTCATCTGCTTTCAGTGACACTTGTTATTTTCGCCAGCTCCCTAGTTATTTGTTTGCATCATTTGACATACTCTCTTGCCACTTGTCATTGAAGGCCGCTGAGACGGATGCCACCTCATCTCAATTGCATAACTGATGTCGATGCCCTCTGATCATGTGATCTTGCCTCTGTCATTGACTCACTGACCCATCCCACCTTGTGTCTCAAGCATTATGATGCAACTTACTTGGCTCGCCTATGCTCATGGGTAGCTGGCTTTGAGAACTTCCTCAGAACCCATATTCAGCTGTCACATTTGGCGACCCTTCTCTCATGGACACCAACCTTACATATATCACACGAGAAACTATTGACTCTGCCATTATGACCTGGATGCTTCAGAGTATGGAATGCCATTAGTTAACGGTCTTTCTTTGCAGGCCTAACCAAGCTTGCCCTTGCCTACCGCCTCTTGACAACCATCAAGACCATGTATGCCAACAAGGCTAATATTTCTCGCACAGTTGATATTTTTTTAATCGGTTGTCGCATGGAAGCAAGGCAATATGCTTCTGCAGCAGCATTTCAACAATTGTTTGTCCCATGCTATCATCAAGTGTTTATCCATCTACCAGCCCACCACAACAGATTTGGCCACGCTTGAGTGCCACACATTGGAGCTCTAGGCTAGGGCTCAGCTCATTTGCTTGCACCCTTCTATCCCTTCCTAGATTTTCGGGCAAGTCCAATACGATGACAAGGCACACAAGACCATGCTTACTTTTTGTGTGGCTCTTTGCATGACCGCAAGCCAACCTCTGAATGTTGTAGTATCTCCTGCTCCTTTGACACTACTCAACCCCTCTGATCAGGCCATCTCCAAAAACTGTGGTCAGGAAGGATGAGCCCCGAAGATGGATACCAATCAATGCTGCCCGCCAAAAGGTAAGAATGCTTTTCCTACATGTATTGTGATGAGACCAATTGCCCATCCGACAAATGTTGGAAAGAATCAGCCCAAGGGCTCATCTCGAGCTCTGCACCTGCCTCTTTGGTTACATTTTGTCCCTCCAACTTCCACTGCTTCTTTTATTCAGACGACCAAGCTCCTAGAGGAATATTAGATGGGAAAGCAATCTTAGGCTGCCCCACACTCTCCTTTGCATGTGGCTACTCATGCCACAGCTACATGTATGCTTGCTTTATTTGCTTCAAAATTGTTCTGAATTATCAACTCTAGGGCCTCTACCCATATGATTGGCAATCATCCTTTCTCTCCTTTATAACCTTTACCTCATTATCGTCTCTCATCTCTAGTACTAATGGTCGCTCCTATCCTGTATGGGTCACAGTACAACCCAACCCTCTTCTTGTCTACCCTTACCGGATGTCCGCTATGTCCATGGTTTCCCTTTCAATCTCCTCTCCGTTAGTGCTATCACTGGCACCCTCCATTGCCCTACTGGAATTTTTCCTTTCGTGGATTCTTTCAGGGCCTGCTTATGGGACGTCGTATTGGTTTGGGATGCACAGGGATATCGTGTATACATTCCTTTGTCCAAATGCTACATCATCTTGGCAGACGTCACATTCCTTGAAGGCACTCCATTTTTCTTGCTCCTCTTTCATGCCTTTGTTTGCTCCACCTTCCTCTTCCACCCTCATAATTGTCACTGAGGAGGTTCTCTCTGTCTCCACCTCCCACTTTTCTGTTGGCATCGTCATCACAGCCCCCAGCCATCTCTGACCTTTTCAATGCACTTGCAAGTTTGACTTTGCCTTCATCTCAATCCCTTACATGGCATCTGCCATACGATGTACCTGATGACCTCAACCTTCCAACTGCTCTTTGGATGGGTACGTACACATTGTGGTGTGTGGCATCTTATCTCTTACTCTGTCCTATTATTGCTTGAAGCCCCACCTTTTGCACCTTTGCCTTCATATTCTTGCCCCAGACATACGTCACTACAAATCTTGGTGTGGAAGGCCACTACGAGTTTGGTAATCCATCCTTCGTGGATCGAGGCACGTGGGAGCTTGTCTCTTATGACATAGATGCTAATATCTTGACATGTAAATGGGTTTACCCTCAAGTATAACATAGATGGGTCTATTGCTTGCCTAGCCGGTTGTGGCTGAAGTCTGACTGATTATACAGAAACCTTCTCTCTAGTGGTTGGATTGAACTCGATATGAGGTCTCTCTTTGGTGGTTCATCATACGTGGTCTCTTCACTTGTCGGCCTCTTCACATGTTCATCATACATGAACTCTGTGGTGATATAAATGAATGAATTTTATGCGGCAACCTCCAGGGTATGTTGTTGAGGGGGAGTCTTCTCTAGTATGTCATGCTGTCTGGTATATATGTCATAGCACGAGACATATACAAGAAGTCTATTAAGAGGAATTTAATTGCCAATTGTTAACATCTAAAAATTACAATATGTTCTGTAATGAGGATGACTTGAGTGCTCTGGAAAAAAATGTAACCAGATGCATCAGACAAATGTGTTCTATGTCGAGGAGGGGCAGAAGATTTAAGTATCTATTCTTCCAGTGCACTTTTGCTCGCACAATATTCCAGGGTATAATGTCGGTGGATGCTATCTATGAGATGAATTTTTAGGACTCAATACGATGAGGCGGTTATTGGAGGAAGGAGGGCGAATACTCGTGGTAATATGGGCAATATGGTTACACCAGAATGAGGTGATGTTCAAGGGGAGACTGGCTTCTATGGTCAGTGTGGTCCATGAGGTAGAGGGACTAATGGCATCCTGGTTTTCCCGAGCCTCGTAGGGAGACGGGGAGATGAAACAGGATTAGGATGAAACATCAGGGACTCATAGACCCCAAACTGGGTCGAACACTGCTTCGTCGGGTGGTCGGCCCTTCTGTACTTCAAAAAAAAAAACCATATGGATGTGCCCACTTGAGGGATAGGATTGTGGATAAAGTGTGTCAGATGTTCGAGTTTCTTCTGTCCCACATCAACATTTCTACGCCATTCACTCCACTGGAATGAAAGTTACTCCATTTGATCTTTATTCACTTTGATCTTTGGGAATGAAAGAAACCTAATATATTTTATTACTCCCAAAAGGAGCCTGCACATGTAGGAGTTTATTTAGGATTTTTGTCTATAACTCTTCATGTTCAACTTTAAATACTCTTCATGAATAAATTTCATTTTTACCCTTTTACTGAGATTATCTGTTTGATCGTCTGGCAGTTGTAACCTATAGCATCATCTTTTGTATCTCTTAGGACGAAAAGTCTTCTGCCATTTCTGGTTTCATCTTTATTTAACCGTAATGGGCTTATTCATAGTATTTAGTCATGCTTGACTTCCCTTCAATTGAATTTTTCTTGTCATTTCTCATTTTTTGTGGCATCAGTTTGCACTGGAGCTTAGTAATTATTTGTATTCCAGCAAAGCAAGATGAATCTGGGCCAATAATTTTACACTTGGATTCCTTGCGGTTTCATTCGAGTGGTCAGATCCTGGACAACATTGCAAGGTGACCGATCAACACAATCTCTCCCTCTCTCTCTCTCTCTCTCTGTGCGTCAAACTGATTTTCCGCGTTTCATCTTTCAGATATCTGAAAGAAGAATGGACTTATTTGGAAGAGACTGCTTACCCTTCGGATCTCCCAATCTCAGAGAGGATCTGGAAAAACCTGCCCCGCAGGATCGATAAGCAGAGAATCACGGTAGGTCTCAATTTGAACTTATTTACTTTTATAACCTAATCTTGAGATCATGGGTTCTATTGCAGGTACCTCAGCAGAAGAATGATTATGACTGCGGATTATTTGTGCTCTATTTTATTGAGCGTTTCATCGAGGCAGCGCCTGCTAGGCTCCGTCGAGAAGATCTAGCCATGGTGAGCAAGATCTCTCTTTCTCTCTCCACTTTCTTCTCCGGGATATTTTCTCCAATATTGAGCTTCATCTGAGAGACACCCTGAAAATTATGCAGTTTGGAAGGAAATGGTTTGACCCGGAGGAAGCTTCTGGGCTGAGGCAGTATCTGAAAGATCTTTTGGAGAGATTGTTCCCGATTTCTGCAAATAAAACACTGGATTCTTCGTAATTTATCATCAATCACTGTGTGGGGCCTTCTTTTTTGGGATGTAAATAGAAAAGACTTGGCCATTGCCAAGGCTTCCATCATTCGGGCAGGTAACCAGCAATCTATCAATGAACTCTGTTCCTGCTTTTCTTTATATTCCTCATTTTCTTTAGTGCTGTGTCCGCCAAAAATGGCGCATTACCAAGCGTTGACTTCAAAACTTGATGATGATGGAGAGAATTCAGACCGAGAGTTGACCAAGGCCTTCTATCATGCAGATGATGGAACTGAGGGGGTTGGATTGGGAAAATGAAGGGACAACGGTGGTTTCTTAGGATGTCTCAACCATGTCTTCGTCGATGAGCCAGAGCTTGAAAAACATTATCCAGTGAGAAACTAAGTCGAAAGAAGTACTGGTTTCATGGCTTTGGCCTGATTTAGTGGACTAAATGGAGACTTTTCAGCGCAAAAGGATGCCTCACCATTCTCTTACATGGATCATTTGCAGAGTATCATCCTTCATTACAGATGGATTGGGCATTGAAGAGAGAGAGATATGGGTGTGTGGGGTAGGGGGAGAGAGAGATAGAGGGAGGGATGGCATCTTTCACGCAATTCCTTGAAAGGTCATGGAATCTTAGTAAGGCTGGTGGTGGTGGTGGTGGTGGTCCTCCACTCGACAGCTAGCTGACATGGACAGCAGCCTGCCCTCCTGGAAAGGACTCCGTTTGGTCAATTCCAGTATATTACGAAAATACCCCTACCTTCTCTTGCGCGGGAAGCTTTAATCTATGCGGCGATGTCCTCTTCCTGAAAAAAAAAGACCCATTTTTAATTACATAAATGTGTGCTCGTGCATGCAAATAAGGAAATTTTTACCCAAAAAATAGATCAAAATATTAGAAACATATTTGAAATTCTTTCTACGTACAATTTTATAATCATTTCTATTTGCGAAAGTGGATAAGATGACAGGGTGGACTTGAACAAAAGTGGGTCCCACATTTTTCTCTCTCGTACCTGCCGCGAAAATCTCCGAGCTCGGGTATACGCGGCAGAATACTATCCAACGGCAGTCAGAAGGACACGTGTACGCCAGCTGTCGTAAAAAATGTCAAACGTCATGTTGGTGGGCTGTCCTTGCTCCGCCACCTGGCATCTCAAACTACCCCTTGACCTTTTGTCAATGTCTGTCTTTTTCTAATTAAAAATAAAAAAAGGGAAAGAGGAAATTTTCTAATATTTCCAAAAAAAGACCCAATCATGGAGATGGGCAGCGAATGGTGAGAGCTACTGACAAGACATCTCAACGGTCAAAATAATTTTGCTGAAAAAATAAATCATAATATTTATTTCTCTAATTTTAGAGAGGGAAAATTATACCTATCCAATTTTAGATATACCCCTCGTTTTCATCCGTTGAAAAGTCAACTGGGAACATTAATTAAAATTTGATGAGAAGTCAACGTCAAACTTGTTTTGTTGGAATTCACTTAATGTTATCGACGATGAATGCATCAAGGAAACTCTTCGAATTTTGATCAGATTTTTGAGCGGTGATCGTCAATCATGATCGTATCAATGGACGTAGATCACGAAGACGATTTGATCAAGATGATCCTTGGTTTGATAACGATCATTCAAGGATCGATCATGATCGGATCACCGTTCCCTGATCTTAACATGCGCATCTTTTTATAAGGGTTGATCATGGAGGGGATGCCTCTGAAATCACAAGCATTAAATATTAATTTAAAATTGATCTGCACGGAGTAGTGGCGAGAATTCTAGTTTTTTGATTGATTGGAGTCAAAGTCAACGAGATGAACAGATAGATGATCTGACTTTGGAGGTCAGACCTGCAGAGCCATTTTGACCGCCATGAAAGTGAGAGTCCCCCGTCTCCACGGCTTGTTTATGGGACTGTATTTGACTAAAATGCCCTCCTATTTTCCCTGAAATTACGTAAAGCCCGAAATTAATGGCTCACGCGTCTGAAAGAGGTTCAGTAGTTGGCGGATGAAAAGAAAACCAGACACAGAGGTTGTTGACGAGGGCATTTCTGGAATTTCCTTCTCCACCATCCTGGCTTCTTCCAGTGCCTTTCTTCTGTCCCCTTCCCTCTTCTCTCTCTCCCACTATTTCTTTCCCCTCTCTCTTTCCTCTCTCCTCCAGTTCCCTCTAGCCCTCTCTTTCCTCTCTCTCTCTCTCTCTCCTATCTCCCTGTCTCCCAACCTCTCTCTCTCTCTCTTACTCATCTCTCTCTTCTAACCCCCTCTTTCCAGTCTCTCTTATCTCTTTTTCCTCTAGTCCCTTCTAATTCTCTCCTATCTCTCTCTCTCTCCTAGTCCTCTCTCTCCTATAGTCATCTCTCTCTCCCCCTCTGTGTGTCTCCTCTCTCTCTCTCACACACAGTCCTCTCTCTCCGGTCTCTCTCCTCTTTCTCTCTCTCTCCTCTCCCGTCTCTCGCTTCTAGTTCTCTCTCTCCTGCGTCCTTTCTCTATCTCCTCTCTCTCTCTCTCTCTTTCTTTCTCGTCTATCCTTTCTCTTTCTAGTCCTCTCTGTCTCACTCTATCTCTCTCTCTTCCCTCCCCCAATTCTTCCCTCCCCCAACCCGTTTCTGTACTCCACAACTTCTTCCATCTCTCTCTCTCTCTCTCTCTCTCTCTCTCTCTCCCCCTTCTCTCTCCAATATTTCTGTTTTCCTAACTTCCCTCTTATTCTCCTTCCATGTCAAGAGGGCAAAGAATTCTTCCCCTGAGCCAAACCATGGCGACCTTCACAAGCAACCCCCACTTCCTTCTCCCGCTTTCTCTCCTCCTCTCAACCTTTCTCTCACTAGCCACCTCCTTCTCTGACCTTGACACTCTCCGCTTCGACCAAGCCTACTCCCACCTCTTCGGCGACAACAACCTCCAGCGCTCCGATGACGATCGCACTGTCCGCCTCATCCTAGATCGGAACACCGGTACGCGTTCCCGTCCTCCGCCTCCCTCTTCTCCCCCTCACTTTCTTTTTCTATCACCTCCCAGGCTCTGGTTTCATCTCCTCCTCTCTCTACGATCACGGCTTCTTCAGCGCCAAGATTAAGCTCCCCTCCAACTACACCGCCGGCGTCGTCGTCGCCTTCTACGTAACTTTCTCTCTCTCTTTTCTCTCTCCTCTCTCTTCTCTCATTTTCCTCCATGCAGACGTCCAATGGGGATATTTTCCGAAGAAACCACGACGAACTCGACTTCGAATTCTTGGGCACCTCTAAAAGCAATACCTGGAAATTACAGACAAATATTTACGGCAACGGATCAACCCAAAGAGGAAGAGAAGAGAGATATACTCTCCCTTTCGATCCTACCCGAGAAGCTCATCGATACTCTATCCTCTGGTCTCCAAATAACATCATGTAAAAAAATCATAATCATCATATTCGTTATCGTTATCACCATTATCACGATGATTCTCCTTTTTTTGCAGTTTCTACGTGGACGAGATGCCGATAAGAGAAGTAAAAAGGAGTGCAGAAATGGGAGGGGAGTATCCTTCAAAGCCAATGGCGTTGTACGCGACAATCTGGGATGGTTCGTCGTGGGCGACGAATGGAGGAAAATATCAAGCGGATTATCGATATTCTCCCTTTGTATCGGAATTCTCGGAGCTGGTTTTATCCGGGTGCCGCGTGGACGCGATACAGATGGTGCGTGGAGGCGATAGATCGTGTGAAGTAGGCGATATCGGGATTATTTCGCCGGAGCAGCGCCGCGATATGGCCAAGTTTAGAGAAAGAAACTTGATATATTCCGCCTGCTACGATATTTATCGTTATCCGGTTCCTTTCCCGGATTGCGAATTTGTTCAAGCGGAGAAGGAGAGGTTAGACGATAGTGGACATCTCAGGATAGTTCGACGTCATCGCCACCGCCGGGAATAATCGCCGATCCGATGTGTAGTATTCCGATAATTATCTTTTTTTTATGTCCCTTCTCGTTATCGTGAAGCCATGTATTCTTCTCATTATTCTTCTTCCTCTGCTTATCGTCTCTTGTAATTTTCCTTATAAGCTAAGCTGTATTATATAGAATAAATTCGTTTCCGATTATTTTCCGTCAAGAAATTGTTCGGGCGTTCATATCTGGGTTATTTTGGATCAAATTATGGATGCTCATGCATTGGAAATTTAAAATTCCGATGGAGTACATGCAGATCTCCCTATATTCAAGGTCTACATGATCCATCTTCGTCTATGATTTATCATTTTCGTGTTTTTCCGGGATCTAATGGGCCATGTGTGGTTATTTTAGTTCAAATTATTCATGCTCATGGATTGGACTTTTCAAATTCCAATCGAGTACATGATCCATCTTCCTCTATGGGATATTTTTTTTATTTTTTGGATCTAAGAGCCCTGAGGTCTAAAGTTCTATGGATATCTTGGGCGTGCATTAAATTTACGAGGTATGCAGAACGTGTCCAATGATTTTTTAACTAAAAGAATATTTTCTTCAAAGGAAAAGGACTTTTCTTAATTTGAATGAATTGGAATAGGGAGAGTGACTCATTAATAACGCTAGTCGATTATTCTAAGCAGGGGTATCTTGGATAATTTCAGAATTTTTTTATTTGAAAAGAATGAATTGATGCCCATCTGAATACCAGAATCACGATGAATGTCGAATATCAGAATTATCTGAATATTTACTTATTTCAAAGCGTGGTTTTATCCATTTTCTAAATGATTTACTTCCATTTGAAGGCTTTCTGACTGCCTATCACCTAGGCGTATCCTTCTCTAAAGCTGAAGCAATCGATTATTTGAGATGCGAAATAACCCGTGAAAATAGGAATAATTCGAGATATACCCGTCATGATAGCTGGAGAGTTATCGATGAGAAAATATCCTTTTTTCTGCGTGGGGGGATAATGATAATAGAATAAGTTGCAAAGGGTATCATGCTAAAAAAAGTAAGTCATTGCGGGCGTTGGGGGGATAGCCTCCGAAGGTGGCGACAGTGACCTTCTAACTAATATTCGTCTCTCTCTCTATACATCTCTCTATCCTCTCTGTCCCCACGAATGCCGGAAGAGCCTTCTCAATGGGAACACCACTTCCCGGAAAATATC
The DNA here is from genome assembly GCA_024174645.1 of Lemna minuta. NCBI lineage: Eukaryota > Viridiplantae > Streptophyta > Magnoliopsida > Alismatales > Araceae > Lemna > Lemna minuta. The sequence goes on from CM044107.1 coordinate 11,781,783, forward strand.
TAAGAAAATAAAACCGTGTGAAATAAACCACCAAAGAGCATCTTCTAAGATAGGAAGAACAAGAAAAAAATGGGAGAGAGACGGAGGGAGAGAGAGAGAGAGAGAGAGAGAGAGAGAGAGAGAGAGAGAACGACGAAGGTTTCGAAGAGAGGATGGTGCCAATAAAGTTGATGAAAAAGAAAAAAATGTGACCAATTTTTAGAGAATCAGACTGATATCAATCATAACTCTCTCTCTAGGGTTTTCTTCCTAACGTGGGATTTGGGTGCTTTGATCAATTTGTGCATTTGTAAACATTTAAATTAATTAATTTATTATTAAGTTTTGATTTGACGTGGGATAAGTTGGATTAGAGTTATCTTTAAAGAGAAAACAGGATTTTAAGAATAAAAATGAAGTAAAAATTGAGAATGAATGAAAATTTTCAGGTTTTGATATGATTGAGAAATTCTTCTTCTCATGTAGATTTTCTGAATCCGTTCCATTGAAGCCCTAAAATGGAGAAATCATAGAGAACCATATCGGAGAGAGATTCTCTCCATTCTCTGTTCAAAGAAGAGAGCCACTCCCATGAAGTGGATGAGTCTCAATGAAAAGGCTTTGATAAGTCCATAAAGAGGATGCCTATGTAGGCCCATAAAGAGCACATCTTGGTTAGAAAATTGTGTGCAGTTTTCTAGTCCTTCAAGCCCTTAGGCCCACTCTAACATGAGCCGATTGAGGCCCATTTTCTCCCTCTCTTCCTTTCCTCTACATAACCTTATTTTTGGGTATGGACTCTAGGCTTTCCCATTGGTTTAAATTTCCAACCATTAAAGAAATATGAAATGAAAAATAAACTTGTGTTTCAATGACCTCTTGTTTTTTGCTCATCTAGTAGCATTGTTGTCGGATATTGGGAAATTTCAAAAGGCATGGTTCTAGAAAAAATTTTTAGACATAAGCATTAAAACCTAATTCAATTAAATTGATGTTTAACTACAGTAAAATGGAGGAAAATGGCAGAATTCATAGGGCATAAGGTTGATGATAATGATTAATGAGCATGGCAAAATTAAAATAAATCAAGGATAAAATTAGACGATAACTGATAACATGATAATTAGACATGATAATACATGATTATTAATGCATATTAAGGCATAAAAGATGTCATTCCTATGCATGTTATCATATTTATGAGTTTTTATATATAATTATATGAAAAAGTCATTATAATCCCAAAATACTGTAATTTAGGGTTAATTATGATGAATTAAAGATAAATTATTTTATAACCCATCTTTACTTGAGATTATAAGTAGTTTTTAATGTTAAATAATAAGAGAAATCATTTTTATAAACATTCATTTAATTTTCTAAAGTTAAAATCTTAAAGGAATGAATATATTTTTGAAATAGAAATTAAATCTCTTTATTTATTAAATTTGACTTTTTAGAATGATAGATAATTAAATTTCTGATCAAATGAAAGAAATTTGGGTTAATTTGGAGTTATATTTTGAAAGTTATGAATTTTCTAATTTTTAGGGATTTTTTTGGAATTTTTCTAAAATTTTCTGAAATTTTTAATGAATTTCTAAGGATTTTCTAGAAATTAAAAAAATCAACTTTTTCCAATTTAAAATCGATTTTTCAGATTACTTAAAGCGCGCAGGTGACGTGGCACAATCTGGATCGTCCGATCGATCGCGATTGATGATCAGGAGCGTGATGCGACGTGGCGCATCGTGGGATGTCCGATCGCGCGTGAAATCTCAGCCGTTGATCTTCACTTAAGTGAAGAGGGGTACTTGGCGAGATCGGGTTCACCGGATGCGTTTTAATCTCGACCATTGATCGCGAGGAGTTATAACGGTCAAGATTAAAGTGATTCAAAACGCGTCAAGATTGTTCGATCACGATCCAACGGCATGCGTTTTTGATGCGTTTTAAAACACATGCGACGTGGCTTCATCTCGAGCGTCTGATCGCAATCCAACGGCCACGACTTAACGGTAACGATTCGTGATCATGCGTTTCATCTGACGGTTATGCCCAAAACGCCTATAAATTGAGATATTCTTCGCATTTGTAAAGCATTCGAAAGCAATTCAATCAAATTGAACTATTTAGACACCAAATCTCTTGAATCTCTTGATCTCAATCGCTTCTAGCCTCATTTCTGCATCCACGAAGTGCTTAAGATCAAGATTTTCGACAATTGACGAGGAAGAAATCGACACTTGAACTCCACAATCGCAATTTTTCGGATTTTTTTAAGAATAGCCTTAATTCTGGTGATTAATTGGATCAATTCGATCACAATTTTGGGTTAGGGATCGTGTTTTATCCTTATATATATTAGTTTAGTATTTAATTTCATTTTAGAATCGTTAATTTAAGTAATTTCAATCCTATTTTCGGTAATTTTGATCTTTACGTTTTTGGAAATTTCATCCATCTTCAATCTTCAATTTCTCCGTGAACTCACTGTCAAATTTATTGATTTTTGATTATGTGGATTCGTCTTCAAGACCTCTTTCATAAAATACCATTTTCCCCAATTTTATCACCGATTCATTGTCCTATTTGATCAAATTCAAAGAGATCCTTCAAAATTTTCCTATTTCCTTGTGGATTCGACCCATATTTACCATTATACCCCTCAATTTGAGTTACTGTCATTAAATTGGTAAGTTCAGACTTTATTTTGACCCGATACTGTGTGATTTCAATGACCTTGAAATCTCGTTCCATCAATAACATTAAATTCTTTAGAAAGGGTGCAGATATAGGAATCCACTTAATCAAACCTGAGGCAAATTAGACTTACATTGAAAGAGAAATTAAAGAAAGATAACTATCATGATTATTAAAGAGAGAAATTGTGGAATCAAGGTGAAATGATATAATTGACCTAATCATTGCTAGCCTAATAAAAATATAATCATAGATTAATCATTTTCACTACGAAAATACTCATAACCTTGATCAAATGGATATATTATCCTTTTTTTTTCCAAATCACGTGTTTTATCCAAATTTTTCTTTAATGGAGGTTCATAATTCAAACATTGAATTCTCAATGAACAAAAGGCTAGTGAATAATTCATGAGGAAATTCACAAAATATACCTAAATCTAGAGGCTCAATTTTTCTCTAGATTTTAAAACACACAAATAATAAAGAGAGAGAAAACTTATAAGACATTTTTTTGGGGGGTGTAAAATCTAATGGTTTCACTTATTCTCCATCAAGCACATGATGAAACAATTGGATCTCCTTCAGTGAAATCTGACTTCAAAAGACAAAACCATTTGCGTGATGGAGATTTAGTGAAATTAAATCATGCATAGGGGATATCAAGGGTTAAGAGTGCCTCACGATGAGCACAAGGAGAAGTCCACAACCTCCTAAAAATTCTGGAGGATCCAATATTTGATGGCTGAGATTTGATGTTGCTATAAAAGATTGATCCAGCTACTTTGATAGAATTTGAAGCACCAATTGGTAGGATCTAATGACTTAGGTGAAACTAAAAAATACTATTTAATGCCATTCATATAGCCTCCATCATTGCACCAAGCCATCTTGGTTACTAAAAGATTTGATGGATCTAGAGTCCATCAATCTAACACTATTGATATATATTATTAAATCAAGTTTCCCAATATTCTACTTTTCCCATGCTCTAATAATAATTTATTGGGAAAACTAAAAAAAGAGAAAAAGAATAGAATTTAAGCATAATTATTTGATTCACATGTCCGGTTAAAAAATGTGCACATTTGACTTCTCATATACAATGCATGCACCATTTTTCAACTTGATGGGACTCCATGTGTTGCGCACTATTACATGGAATCCAGTGGGCCCCATATTTTTGCTTTTTGAACTTTAATTAATCTCGAAAATCAAAAAAATCTAAAACATACATTATTATCATAAAATCCATATCTTTCAAAATCTTTGGGCTTTTTTCCTCAAATATTCTTTATTGTATGAAAATTTTAACTATCCATTTTCTTGAAACTAAAATATAAAAAATGATAAGTAACTAAGGGTTTGTTCAACACAATAATTGACATGACTTCGAAAAGTTATACTTGTCAACTAAAAATGTTGCCTTTGCTTAGTAATTCTCCTTCTCCTCTATGTCCAGAATTCATTTGACCAAGTCCTTAAATCAGTACAATCAAGTGATTTGGGGTACTAATTAGAAGTTTGACATTAAAAAATGGTCAAATGTGTTAAAGACAAAATTAACCCTAAATGATTTATTTTGTGGTCTTAGGCTAAATGGCATCATAGAGATGTTATAAGAACGTAATGCCATCCACCAAAATGATACAAAAGCTCACTAAAAGAAGTTATTGTTCATGTAAATTGAAGATTAAATGCATGTTTTCAATCAGCTCAAAGTATCATTACAAATGTCAAGAAAGATTCACACCACTTGTCTAGTCAAACAGATCTCAATCATCAACACCCCATAAAATAGGATCTTAAGGTGAATGCAAAACATAAAATAAAGGGAATGGAAAAAGTTAAAATAATGAGATACTTATTATTAACCCTAAATGTCTTATTTAGGGTATGCTGCTTAATAAGCCCTTGAAATCTAAATGAAAAATAGATGTTCAGTGGAACACATTAGTGATGGATATTATGTGGCCTATAAGTCAATCATATTTTCATGTATCTTGTTTATGTTCATTAAAATGAAATTTAGTCATTGTCATTCTTGTATATTATGTTTGCAATGAATTCAATGAGCATATGTAATGACTACGTGAATTATGATAAGATCATAACACAGTGATCATATAGGTCACCTCCGAATTTAAACCCTAAGTTATCAATATGTGGCATATTTACTTTTCGCCCATTACATCATTCACCCAAGACCCCGACTCTTGACATCCCAATTTCACCAATTTTCATCATGACTTTGGTCACTAGCTATTCAAGAGGCCAAGACACTTCCCATCTCTATTAAAAAACAACCCCTTCGTCATGTGAGTGATATTTTCTTGCTTGCCACTATGCCTTGACAAGGATTCTTGTATCTGTTCTTTATTTTGTTGGATTTGGATGCTATATTTAGCTTTTATGAATAGGCTATTAGGTTATGAGGTTGATAAGCCTTCCAAAATTTTGATCAAAACATCAAATGTGATGGAATACATTGAATCAAATATTTAAAACATTGAGGCACCAAGAACAAATGATGCTATCATCTAGTATGTATGAGAAGACATACTTATAGGGTTTCCTTGAGGGAGTTCTTGAAGCTATATAAGTGACTAGCCTCTAGCAGTATCCACTAGGTCTTCGGATGGTTGGATCTCCTCTTCAAAGCTCTTCACTAAGAGAGAAATAAAATAAAGGAGAGAATTTCCCAAAAGGCTTGCATGGGCACCATGTGTTGTGATCATTCTCCCCTTATTTATAGACATTTGGTAAGTAAATTTTCTTTAAAACCCTAATAATTATGTCTATGTCCATCAACATCCATAGGCCTTATGTATGTGACCCTTTAGGTCCATATATCTCATTAGTTAATAACTCTATAAGCCCAATAACACCTTATTGGTTAATCTTAATTAATTATCCACATCAACATATAGATTAATTAATCAAAGATCGATTTAACCCAATTGATAAGTTGAGTTGCCAGCCTTTTGGGTGCCAAGCTACACCACTTATTCTAGGAGATATAGAGTATACAAGAACTCCTTTTTAAACCTTTCTGTCATCGATTACCATGTATGTATAATCCTTCATCCGCACGAGACTCATGAATGACTTAGGGTATGGTCAAATGTCAAACCCTAATTGGTCACAAGTTAGTACTGATGTGTGTAGGAAATTATCAAGAACTCCTCTGATATCTCTACTAGCTTGGCCAAAGATTTCATCACATCTCATTCCTTGAGTTAATCTCCTCTGAGGGCGAATGATCCCACTTTGACCGCATAATCATCGTCAAGGACTTCATGCCATATCTAATGTATAAATTTTTAGAGATCCCGTGGCTAAGGATTCGTAAGTCATAATCAAAACATGGTCATCCATCTACAAGAGATCTTTGGTGTCTCAAGTCAAAGGACCACATACCAAACCATGACATGAATAAACCTGATTGACAATTAGGTATAATAGCATTAAGGGATTCATACGAATCATTTCAGTAAACTTATATCTAAAGAGCACTTACTATCTATCCCTAGTGTCTCTACACCAATGGCTATAGGATTAGTTGTACTCATCATATGAGTCGGATCAGAAAGTCATTCTTTCTAGATAATTTGATATCCTTCTCGAATATTATACAAATAGGAATGTTTAGAACTTTTGTTTAAAGACTAGTGACCAATGTATTATGATCTCATCACAATTTACTTAGTCATTGTATATGCTCATGAACTTCATTGCAAACATCACATAAAAATGACAATAAATAAATAAATTTCAATGAACATAAATGAGATACATGGAAGTCTGATTGACTTATAGGCCACATAATATCCATCATAGGCTTCTTTGTTTTTCAAGTCATAATTTCCTTGTTTTATTAGTCAATTGGGATAGTTACTGATGCCTCTTTTGCAAATGAATTTACAAGAATCCTTGGATCATATTTTATCGTGCAATGCTTTTGTAGTATCTATGATTGCATTGAATTTATAGCCATAGATTTGAATAATTGAGTTCTTATTTTTTAAAATTCATAATATCATTCTTTTCATATTTTCTAGTTCAATATGAATTATCTTTCTTGATTTGTAAGGATTCTTGGATCGATTCTTTATTTTGGGTCATTTTTAGTGTGTTAGAGTGAATTTAAATACACTAATTTCTGTAGATGCACTTCTTTCTTTAATTTGAAATTCCTTCTTTTCTCCAATTGTTATGAATTTATCTTCTTGATTTTTAAGGATTCTAGTATCCCTTCTTAATTTTGAATTTTCTTTAACTTAACTATATATTTTGATTAGATTTGGTCATTAAATTTTAACATTTTTAATTATCCATTCATATTTACTATATTTGGATTACTTTTTAAATTTTGCATTTACGAATTGAATATTATGTTTAAATTTTTCATCTCTTTAATTATTTTAATTAAAATTTATCAATTTAAAATTTTGACTACATTATTTATTTGTAAATAAGTTTAAAATTTATGAATTTTTATTTTTTGCAATTTTTCTAACTACTTTGAATTTTGACGAGACTAAATCGTATGGTCGTTGAATACACACAATTCAGTGTCAAAAAAAAGTTCCAAACTTACCAATTTATGATTAATCAAAGTAATTAATTAGTATAATGGTAATTAAGGGTCGAATCCACGGAGAATTATGGAAATTTGAGAGATATCTTTGAAATTCGGTAAAATCGGACGATGAAATGAGTTTAGAAATTGGGGATTTTAGAATATTAAGCAAGATAACTCAAAATCGAATCCACGGAATCAAAAATCAAGTGATTTGGTGGAGAATTCGAAGAGAAATCGAGGTTTGAAGAGAGAAGAAAATTTCGTTTCGAAAAACGATTTAAAACCAAAAATTAAATGAAATTAGACTAAATTTATGATTCTAAAACTAAAATTAACATTAAATGATGAAAAATTAAGATGAAATCAACCAATCTAACCCAAATTAACCTTCGAAATGATCCAATTAATCGCCGGATTCAAGGCTTTTCATTCCGAAATTCCGAAGATGAAGTTTGAAGTTCAAGACTTGAATTCATCCATTTCTTTCGATAAAAATTTAAATTGAAGCATGAAATTGGAGCGGAAACAAGTTACGAGTACACAGGAAGAAACGGCGCGCGATTTGATTCTATAAACAAGGAGAAATCAATGAAATATCGCGAACGGTTTCTGACGGCGCGAAGAACGGATTTTATAAAATCCGAAATGATTTTCAGCCGTCGATCTTGCGTGTTCATCGCGATGGACGGTCGCGATCGCGTTTTGATTGAAATGAACCGGCGTCTGATTTTGATCGTCAGATTTAAATCGGATGGCTTGATTTGATCGAAGATCCATTTGATGCGAATAATCTGGACCGTTATAACTCTTGATCGGACGGTCGCGATCAACTCACTTAAATGGATTTGACGCACGTGCTTGATTGGTGATCGGATGGACCGCGTGTCCATCACATCAACGCAACGCGATCATCGCGATCTTCATCCGGCGATCCACGTTGCTCCACGTCGCCTGAAATCAAAATAAAACATGGAATTTAGTCGCACACGACAGAAATTCTAGATATTTACGTGTTTAAAATGTGCAACGAAATAAGGTGACTTAATCATTTGTCCCCTTATACACGGGGGACCATATATATTATATTAAACTATTTTAAAAAAAATATAGTAGATAAATAAAGCTCCACGTGTCACATCAGCGACACGCAGGCTGGCGCGCGTGTCCACGTGGCAGAGCCACGTGGCCTTGCGTGCCACGTCGCATCCACGTCGGCCCGTGCGCTAATTAACCCCCTTTTTCGCTAATTTTTAATTAATTTTAACATAAAAAAATCGAAAATAAATCAAATTAAATTCAGAAAAATTCCAGAAAATTCCTAAAACTTGTAAAATTCATAACTTTCAAAATATAACTCCAAATTAAGTCAAATTTGTTTTGTTGGATTCAGAATTGAATAATCTATCATTATAAAAAGTCAAATTATAAAAATAATAAGAGAATTAATTTATATTAATTTAATACATTTATATATTATATAAAATAAATTCATTTAAATACATAAATGTAAATAAAAGTCTTTTCTCTCATATTTTCATCTTTAAAACATGATTATGATCATAAATATAATTAGGATTAAAGATTATAATGTTTTAATTATGCATAATAACCCATAAATTGATGTATTTTAAGATCATAACATGAATTTACATAAAATGATAGAAATATGTTAAAAAGAAAATAACATGCATATATTTGTAACGATTAATGCATTAATTTGCATTAATAACTATGTAATTACATGCACACATAGCATGTTATCAAATTTCACATTTATCAATTGTAATTTAGTTTAATTAGTTAATTTGACATTTGTAATTTAGTATTCATGAATTGAATATAACTTCAATTTATTTCATTTGCTATATTTACTTCAATTTCTTATATTGTCTTCAATTTAAAACTCATGAATTAAATATTAATTTCATTTTTATCAGTTTTAAATTTAGTATATATACATACTCTTTTTAGCTTACTATTTAAAATTCATGCTTTCAATAATTGTCTAATTTTTTACAATGTTTAACATTTTTAATTTAAAAATATGGATTTAAATTTTATTTGAGTTGTTTAATTTTGCCAAATTTTAGGTCAGCTTTAAGTTTGAGTAGATAGAGGATGTTAATAATCTCTTATTGGATGGAGAGCAAGTATCTCTCAATGCGGATGCATGGTTTGCTAAGAACAATAGGGGGCTCTTGGGTGTCCCCATTTAGTGGGTTGACACAAGGTGTCAGCACAACAATCTGAGTTCTCGACATCAGGGAGCTAGCTGGAAAGCATGATGGAGAGATCATGGCCAAGATCATTGTGCAACTACTTGAGGACTTTGCCCTTTCCTAAAAAATTTATGATGGGAAAGAAGACATGGGCATTGTAGATAAAAGCTCATTCTCATCCCTAAACAAGTTGCCCTCCTAGGCATGCAACGCTAAGTAATTGAGGAGCCTAAGGCCTTCCAAGGGGCTCGGTGTGGCATGGAGATGCAGCGTCCAACATGACTTTGGCTCGTGCTCGGGTAAACAACAAAACAAGTTTTAAAGGATTTGTCAGTGGCACAACAAAGTGGTAGACATCAAGATGGTCATATTAGACTAGTTGACCATTTGAACAATACCTATGAAGTGCTCTCATTTGCTATTAAGAAGTGATGCGTAATCGATGAGCTCTTTGTTAGTCGGACGAAAAGAGGCGACAGACAAAGATATCCAAGGACAAGTGGGAACTGCCAAATGCATTTTCTCTTTTCCTTGGTTGGGTTTACATCTCCTCCCCGCCCACTAGCTAGTCATAGGATCCAACCGTTTGCGACATCCTTCCATTATCGGAGGACTTCAATGGAAATTGGCAAAGTCGTCGCATCCACAAGGGATCCCTATCTCCTCATGGGTGTCAAACTTTTGCAAGTGGGGGATCGATCAATCATCAAACACATGTCAAAGCGGCCCATCACATCTCGTGTACTCCTTTTTTTTTCTAGAGAAATCCATTTTTGTCTCCCAATGGAGAAACTCTCAATCATCAATTCCTGTAAGAAATTGTTTTCAAGGTAAATGCAAAAGTTTAAAATAATGAGCAACTCAAAAAATGCAAACACAAAATTTTGCACGTTTTTACTTAAACCCTTGTTCAAATGTAAAATAGAGAACTGGTCACTGAAAATAATTATATTTTTTATCATTATTTTCAACGAGGGAGTAAAAAAATATACTAAAGGTTGCTCATTTCTAGGATTTTTTATTTTTTTAGTTCAGAGTGTCAGTCTGCTTGATGATCGAGTCAACGATCACTTCCTCGATCATGCTATGATCCGCTTTGACCGGATTATGCTATCGATATCGATCCCAATCGATCAGAACGGATCGCCGTTCCGTACTCACTCCCGATGATCCAATCCTATCTGCTCTGCGTCTGTATCCCTCCGGCATCTGCCATGAGACCCATGACTGCTTCCCTCTGTTCTGCGCTCTGTATCCCTCACCATTGCCTTGATAGAAACTATGAATTGTTTCTTTGCAACAGCCCCGTCCCTCTTCTTCTCTCCAATTTCTAACTGTGGCTTCCGGCATTCTCGGAGTTTCCCTCTCATCGGCCATTGCAGCAGCCTTCAACGAGTCTGCGCGGCTTATAATGGGAATCTGGCTGAGGCGCCTCGGAAGCTGAAAAACTACGAGGTGCCCACTTGGCCGCTAACCCGTTTCGAGGAACTTTCTCTCTAAACCAATCTCTCTGTGACTTTCTCTCTGCCGTTCTCTCTCTAACTTCTCTAATTTTCTCTCTAATTTGCTCGGTATAGATTTCTCTCTCTAACGTTCGCTTCCTCTCTCAAACTTTCTCTCTCAATTTTCTCTCTCTCACGAACACTTTCTCTCTCTAACTTGCTCTCAACAATTTGCTCTCTCTAGTACTCAGCTCCCTCTAACGTTCTCTTTTCTCGAACTGACTATCTCTCTCGAACTTTCTTTCTCTCGACAACTTGATACTCTGTTTAGAAGTTTCATTGATTTAGCCTCTGATCTCTTATTTGCTCTCTCTCTAAGTTCTCGTTCTTTATCTTTCTCTCACTACAATGGGACGAGATATTTGTTGAGCAATTCATCGATTCAGCTCCTTCCACATGGACAGTTTTCTGATGGCGGAGCTGACGTGGAATTAAGGCTGGATCTTGCTGCAACAAACGCACAAAGCTTCAGAGATCTCATAGTAGACGCAGATGTATCTTCCCTAGAAGTCAACGTCCAATCCTCCTCTTCGTTGACAACCATTTTCGAAATCCCCCGTTTATATGACAAGATCAAGCCCTCCGAAACGATATGGTTGGTATTATTGATGATAATTCCAAATGATTGAACATCTTATCAGGGATGATAATCCCACATGATTTAACATCTTACCTTGGATTTCATATCCCACATGACCGTATCTTGGATAATAATCCTGATAATGGATGAGGATTAACAGGTTTGTTGATGAGGAGCAGTTGGTAATCAATTTGAAGAAGCATGATGCTGATTTGGAGTGGCCTGATTTGATGGAAAGCTGGGATTCTCTCTCTAGAGGGGTTACAAAGCTTCTTAAAGGAGCATCAATTTACATTGTCGGCGAATCCACAGAGATCAAACGATGAAGTCGCTTCAATTCTTGCCCCGCGGCATTGGGTACTAACCTAATTATCTCATAGCAAATCGTATCTACTGTTTCCTATGATTTTTGACTTGTTTGACTTCTCAGGTACACTCCATTAAGCACGGGTCAACTCCTCCAAAGTTATGCCCAGCAGTCGATTGATTCATGTATGTTGAATTTTTATGGTGTTGACTTTTAGGCAGGTCCCACCTAAAATCATTTCTTTCATCTTTGTTGACCAGTGGTGAAAGCCGAGGGAGGAGATTCAGTTGCCCAAGGGGAATCTGCAGTCATAGAGGGTGTGAGCAGGTTGGTTTCATAACCTTCTTTGGATTTGACGTTGACTTTGACTTTATCTTTGTCTTTGACTTTACACATTCTTCTTCAGTCATGTTCGCGCTGTTGTAGCCACGCTAGGAGGACAACATGGAGCTTCAAGAAGGGCTGACCAATGGCGACATCTATATGCAGGATTCACAATTTGGCTATCCCAGACAGATGCTGATGGCAAGATTCCTCTTTCTAGGGTTTAGGTACCGGCAAGAAAAGTTAGGGTTGACTAGGGCTAGGAAAATCATGCCTGAGGACTTGTCTGATCGTCCATCAGGTAATCCAGTTGGGATGATCTTGATGAAACTAGGTGTGTCTGTGGCTTTTTGATGATTCCTGGAAGTATGATCAAGGGATTGAAAAATCACATAGATTGGATTGACAATCTGATGATTGTTGCATCCGATTTTCAGAAAATGACAGTCAATGCGATTGTCAGGCATGAACTGATGATGATCGGATCGATAATCGAATCTGGATCGGCCATCCCTAGGGTTCACATTCAATATATTAGTGGGCCTTTTAATGATCTGGGCCATAATAAATCTGGGTGGTTAGGTTCTCTTTGCTGGGTCAGAGATTAGGGCTTGTGGCGAGAGATTGGATTGATTTTTAACTTTCCATTATGAGAACTTTGTGGGTTTCGCCTGAATGGGATTGTTTAGGGTAAAGTGGCAAGCATTGGGAGTAAACTTTGATTAAAATGGTTTAATCAATCTTTGTGAGAGATCTGGCTGAAGCTGGTAGTGAATTGGACAAGGCTGAAGCTGGTAGTGAGAGATCTTTGTGGATCAATCCCTTTGTCCCTCAGTCTTGGACAAGGCTAAGCTGTTTCTTTTTACTTAATTTAGGGATTAGGGTTTTGACTTTATTTATTGACTTTTGTGGTTTTCACCAGATGAAACTTCGGCGAAGGATGAGGCGAGGTGGGAGGTGCAGAGCGGAGTCTTGGGCTACTCGAATGCTGATTTGGTGGTTAAATTTTCTGGTTGGGAGCCGGGTTGTGCGCTGGATGTCGCCCAAGCATGTCTCAGTGCCCTCAAACAGCGAATTCTGTCTGATAAGCAGCTACCAGGTATCCTTCTCTCTCTCTCTCTCTCTCTCTCTTTAAAAGTTTTGATTTTTTTAAAAGAGAAAAGACCAAAGTTTTCCAGTGTTTTTAGGGGGAGGAAGTTGACAAGTTGCATGCAGAGGGACATGGTTGACTTTATGCTCAATTAGTTGACTTCACACTGTGTCCTGGTTTTCGATATCTACAGTTGACTTTTGCATGTAGCGGGTAACAGTTGATTCTATGCCCTATTGGTTGACTTTTTGTGATACGAGGATCTATTCAGTTGACTTTTTGCATGTAGAGTAACATTGTTGACTGTATATCTGATTGGTTGACTTCAGTAGCGTTGACTGTTTTGTAAGTTGACTCTGCACATGGATGAACGTAGTTATTTTATGTAGGAATCTATTTAATGCCCATTTAGTTGGCATCACTTGCATATTTTGGATCTATTATATGGGTCTTCTGCTCAATCAGTTGACTTTTCTTGTTTGACTTTTCATGTGAATCGTGATCAGAGAAGAAGAGTCTCTACATACGGCTAGGATGCCGTGGGGACTGGCCCAACATCAAGCCTCCTGGCTGGAACCCATCACAGTCATGAGAGGGCCATCTGTCCTTTTGACCCATTTCATGAAGATGTTAGAGAGAGAGATATTATAATCATGACGATGATGTAAATGTTTATATATTACAAAGATCTATTGCTGATATTGAACCGGCACTGCACGGCAGAATAATCATCAGAGAAGTACAAAACATATAGTCAAATTCAAAAATCTTTGTCCCTCTGGTCAAGGAATCGCTGATTAAGTCTTTGTCCCTCTGGTCAAAAATCTTTGCTCGGTTAAAATCCATTGAAAACAGATTCCCTGATTGGTTCAATTTTGAAGATGTCAAAAAGGTTCTGATTAAGGAATGATATGATGTTGTTGCTGATGATGATGGTTGGGTGTTTTAGAGAGAGAAAGAGACATTATTTGCCAAGATGATGAAGATAAGGATGTAACTTAACTCAGATACTAAGAAGATCTAGCATTGGTTTTAAGTCGGCGCTAAAGAGCAGAATAGTCAAGAGGATTATCTCTCTAGAATAGATAATTATGATAGAACAATGAGAAGGATGATAGCATTGATGATGAAGTAAATTTATGGGTTTCGAAAATCCAACTGTGAATTTGGGCCGGTGCTATACAGCATAATACTCAATGGGACTGTACATCATTTCTCTTTCAGTTTAAGTTCCTTGCCTTGGCTGCAGCTTCCTTGATCTGCTCAATGTTGAATACACCAAAGAAATCATCATCAATGATGGCGTTGACCACTGCAAAGGCAACATCATCGACGCTGACAGGTGGCGCGAGGAGAAGGTCTGAGGCAGGAATAGAGCTCAGAGGACGCGTGAAGTTCTCTGCAGTCTTTAGAAGCTTCTCCAGCGGCTGACCCACCGCATCTAGAGGGATCTCAAATCCCTCTACTTTTCGTTTTCCGAAGATGAAATCCAGGTCTCAAAACGACACCTTTGATTATGAGAGATAATCATCAATAATAAACAACATGAATGCAAATATATATACATCTATATATATATATATGTATATATGTATATATGTATGTATATAAAAAAATATAGAGAGAGCACCTAAACTTGGATACTAGGACAGACAGACAAATGGACAGACAAGCAGACGGATGGACGGATGGATAGATGGATGAATGGGTGGAAGAAGGGAGGGACAAACGGATGGACAGATGGCAGACAGAAGGATGGATGAATGGATGGACAAACAAATGGACAGACGAATGGAGGGAAAGACAGACGGATCAATGGTGGATGGACAGACTGAAAGACAGAATATATATATATATATATATATATATATATATATATGTGTGTGTGTGTGTATATATGTATATATGTATATATGTATATATGTATATATGTATATATGTATGTATATAAAAAATATAGAGAGAGCACCTAAACTAGGATACTAGGACAGACAGACAAATGGACAGACAAGCAGACGGATGGACGGATGGATAGATGGATGAATGGGTGGAAGAAGGGAGGGACAAACGGATGGACAGATGGCAGACAGAAGGATGGATGAATGGATGGACAAACAAATGGACAGACGAATGATGGAGGGAAAGACAGACGGATCAATGGTGGATGGACAGACTGACAGACAGAAGGATGGATGGACAGAAAGAGAGAGAGAGAGATAAAGAAGAGACCTGAGTTTGGATACTTTGAGAGGACCTCTGTTTCTGCGCTCCGCTTTCCAGTGAAATAACCAGAAGAAAGCAAGAAGGCGGGAAGGTTGTACTCATGCACAGAGATAAGAATAAATTTAGGAACCCCTGCACACCAGAACACAACAATAAAGTGTAAAAAACGAAATGCTTTAATTTAACAAAATAAATACAAGAAAATAAACACCATACACACCATAAGTTTTGGCAGCACCAACAGCCAAAATATTAGCCTCCCCATTAATCTTCTTCATCTGTTCTTCACTGCCAAAGCCTCCCAGAGTTGAGACCACTGCTGTTGCTCCCGATAGCACCTCATCCCAATTGATGTAGAAAACATCTCCTGCTTGCACAGGAATTTTGATTTACTTTTTCAGATGAATTTTGAGGATTGAGAGAGAGAACGAGATAATGAACAGACTAGAGTGTATAAATGAAATATCTCAACCAAAAATGGTAATTCATCTAGAATAGGATGAACATGTTGATGTGTAAAAGCTCCAGAAATGAGTATCCATAAAATTTGGGGATGTCTGGAAATCCTAGCAATGTCTAGAGAATAGAGATAAATTAGGAATTCATTCTATTAAAATAAGAGATGCGATAAATTAAACAGCACATCAGATCTGTCAAAAAAATCTATTATGACTTATCAATGACAGACCCATCAGGCGTAATGATAACAAATATACTGATAAGATCCCATTATGTAACAAACATACTGACAAAGAATACGATAGACTGAGAATTCTTAGCAGAGTGAGTTTGGATGAGCTAGCGTGTAAACAATAAAGGTCACAGGTCTTTAGGTGGTAACTAGGGTTAGGAAGAATGGTTCACTTGTTCATGTGTTCATGAACAAACAAACATGAACGAGGAACAGTTCGCTGTTCACAGATGATAAATCCAGAGATACAGAAGCTCTTCTTCAAAGAATGATCGTTGAGAGATGAGAAAGCAGATTAATATAGGGAGACAGGAACAGTTGTTCCTTTCAAGAACAAAAGAAGAGGCACTTCATTAATTTTAATCCGTTTTTATTCAGGGGAATATGACCGTTGTTGTTCAACAGTCATATTTCAAGGGTAATATAGCATACAATGTTCACTAAAGTAGGATAGATTTGTTAATGGCCCTCTTTTCTTCATCACTCCCCCTCAAGTGGCCCAAAAAACTCTTGTACTGATTACCCACTCTATCATACAATACGTACTGCCACAAAGAGCATTTTACTTGATATCAACAGCTTCAGATTCCTTTGCACAGAGCAGTGGGCCAACCTGAGTCGTCTTCAAGTTGAGGTAAATCTGAATTCTCTTTTTTTTTTGAGAGATAAGTGAGAAGGGCACCCGGAATGATCCCCCCACGCTGTCATTAAAATAATGACGAGTGAAACAGATCATGTGTTACAAGGGTACAATAGTCGAGGGGCCTAGACGCCTCTGTGCCAAAACGACGCAAACCCCCTCGCGTCGTGTTGAATAGCATCGACGGAAGGGATACGACCCCTGAATATGACCTCGTTCCTATGGGTCCAGAGGGATCATAAAATGGCAAAGATAGTCTGCCACTCAACTTCGCGACGAAATGGTCCGTCGCCGAGAGACTGCCAAAGCGCCTCGTCTGATGACACCCCAAGGCGACCGACATTAGCCGCCTGCCATACCGCCTGAGCCAGAGGGCAGATGAAGAACAAGTGCGAGCGGTCCTCCACTGCCCCTGCACATAGTGGGCACTTCACGGGGGAGTTCGGGGCCATCCACTGCCACAGTGCCCTCGTTATCAGGCGTCGTCGTGCGAGGAGCCAAGCGAAAACTATGATCTTCAAGGGGAGGTGACGCTTCCATACTAAACAACAACGTTGTAAGATGAGCGGGTCCTCCGGTACCTCCTGATCTCGAAGGAGTCGGTAGGCAGCCCGTGCAAAGAACCGGGAACTGTTCCACACCCACATGTCCGGAACTATCTCCACCAAGCGCCGATTACCAAGAAGCTCTTGGAGCCTAAGAAGCTCAGCCACCCGCTGGTTTGTCAGAGCCACGAACGGCGGAATCTAGGTATCGTGCCAAGCCCGCCGCACCGAAACCCCTGGCTTCGTGGATAAGCTATAGAGGCGAGAGAACGCCCTGCATAGGCGCCCATGTCCCGACCAGTCATCTTGCCAGAATTGGAAGGTCTCCCCATTCCCTAGCTGAGGGCGAAAGAACCTCTGCACTATCGAGAAGCACCGCCGCATACTCGACATGAAAGCAGAGTCTCCACGCGTCGATGTCTGCCAAATCTCCCAGTCTAGCAGGGGTCCGTACCCGTCTCACAGCACCACAGATACTAAGTCATCTGATGGTTGCATCAGCCAACACACCCACTTGGACAACATGGCCGTGTTGGTATGCAAGAGATTTTGTATGCCTAAACCATCTTGGGACATAGGTTGGCACGCGGTCTTCCACGCAACGAGCGCTGCCCCTCGTGTCTCCCTAGGCTGGGTAACTCTCCAAAAGAAACTCCGCATGATTTTCTTGAGACATCTCCTGACCCCGGCCGGCATCCGGAAAATCAACATATAGTATATGGGTATGGCGGCCAGGACAGTCTTCAATAGAACCAAGCAACCCCCGCGTGAGAGGAGGCGTGCCCGTCACCCTCCAAAGCGCGTCTCTACCTTCTCAATCACCGGGTGCCAATCCTGTATATGGAGCCGGTGGTCGACTAGCAGCACCCCTAAGTACCGGATCAGAAGGCCTGCTATGGGCGTCGCCAAGGTTTGGGCACATCCAGCTAGCTCCTCCGCAGATAAACCAAACCCGACTAGGGTGGACTTGGCCCGGTTCAAACAAAGGCCAGAGAAATCCGAGAAAATATCTAGGATGGTTGTGAGAGTATGCGATGCTGCCGTGGATCCCTAGATGAAGAAGGTCGTATCATCGGCATATTGCAGCAGGGGTATGCCACCAAGGGCACTAGCCGATTGGAATCTAGTGAGGGCACTGTGCGAGCATACTTGTGTTATACAAACTGCCAAAGTGTCCATTGCTAAAATGAATAGTAAGGGGGCCAATGGGCATCCCTGCCGGATTCCTCGTTGTGGGTGGATCCAGACCCCTTGTGATCGACTGTTAACCAAGACGGCGAAGGAGGAAGTCGTCACACACTGCTTCACCCACTGCACCCACGTCTCCGGGAATCCCCGATGCCGAATGACGTTCTAGAGAAAACGCCAGTCAATAGAGTCATAGGCCTTGGCAAAATCCACCTTCCACATGAATCCAATGGTGCCATCTCGACGCCATGCAGCTACTATCTCCTCTGCCAGCACGATACTGTCTGCCATCTGCTGACCTGGGATGAATGCAGATTGGAATGGACTGATCAACGATGAAAGTACCCCCCGAAGTCAATTAGCCAACACCTTTGCAAATATGAGGTATAGAGAGTTGGACAGTGAAATCAGTCGGAATTCTCTTATTTATCTGCAGTCTGACATTCAACAACACCTGTTTTAATTTCAGGTTGTCATATATACACTTGACTTCAGGTTGAGTTTGACTAGTCATTTCTGATTAGGAGGTTATAATTAAACTTGGATCAGTCGGACTTGATCTCTCAACCACAATTGGTGAATTCTATCGCTGGTCTTTATTTCTGGGTGAATTATCTGCTCCTACATTGCCATTATCAGCCTCCTTAAGAGTTTGACTCTCCAACAGTCTTGAGTACGTCAAAATGGCTTCATTTGGCAGCATGAAGAATTGATGTTCTTGGGCATTGATCTGATTTCTTGAAGTTCTAGAATTACTGGATGCCATCTGTTCTGCAAAAAACATTCAATATTCTTCGAATGTCACATCTGCCAAAGTATAAAATTTCCTTGTTGGTGGATGATAGCATCAGTATCCTTTCTGGGTACTAGAGTACCCTACAAACACCCACTTAAGTGCCCTTGGATCAAGTTCTTTTGACTTTAAATGTACACAAGCAATACACCCAAACAGACATCAATTTTACAGTTGGATATTCGGAATTTAACACATTGATTGGGTGTAGGTGTCCCAGTACCTTTGTGGGAATCCAGTTTACAAGAGACGCATTGGTGAGAACTGCCTCTCCTCACTGCATCTTTTGCATGAGAGCCTGAAATAATAGAGATCTAACTGTTGCTAGTATGCAGCCAATTCGCCTCTAAGCTAATCCATTCTGCTGACAGGTATTTACAAAAGAAGACTCATGTATCACTCCCATTTTAATGAGATACAAGTCCACAATGGAGTTAAAAAAAAACTCCTTGGCATTGTCTGAGTGGAAGCGTTTGATTACCACCCTAAATTGAGTTGCAATCATCTCACAAAAGTGGAGTACAACCTCAGACACCTTTGCTTTAGATTGTAATAAATAAATCCATGTAACCTGTGTGCAATCATCCACAAAAATAGCAAATCGTGTGCATCCAGAGATACTAGGAATGGGCATGGCTCCCACACATCACTATGTATGCATTCGAATGGATTCAAACATCTATCATTCAGATTCTTAAAAGAAGAGCACTTGTGTTTGGCCAATTGATAACCCTCACACGATACCTTAGAAACCTCTATTCCTCCAAACATGGAGGGATAACAAGTCTTTAATAACTCAAGAGGAGGGTGACCCAACTGCATATGCTATATCAGTGCTCTTTTTTTAGGGGTCCTAAATTCTTTACGTCAAATTGTTAGGCTAAACTCTCCTCTATTTTTGTTAGGCTCCTCTTAATTATTTCCTATAATTATAATATTGTCGACATAAACTATTAATATAGTAACTACCCCCGACAGAAAATGCTGAAAGAACAAGGTATGATCTGCATTGCATTGTTTGTATCCTACTTTGGGTAAATTTCCTGAACCAAGCTCTGGGGGATTGCTTTAACCCATATAATGCCTTCTTGAATTTTCATACCTTATCCCTTTTGCTAGTTTTAGAATATCCTCGTGGTACATGCATATAAATTTCTTCCTCCAATTCCCTATTAAGGAAGGCACTTTTAATATCATATTGCTGCAAATTCCATTCTAGATTTACAGCTAGTGATATTAAATTCTGACTGTATTTCGTTTTGCTACAATTGCAAATGTTTCAGTATAATCTACACCATAGGTTTGAGTGTAACCCCATGGCTCCTAGTCTAGTCTTATATCTTTATAGGCTTCCACCATTGTAAAAAAATCCACCTACACTCTATTGGCTTTTTTTATCCTTGGGGAGATCTACTATATCCAAGTGTTGTTCTTAATTAAGGCTTCCATTTCCTCATTCATTGCTTTCTTCCAATTTGGATACATGAGGGCTTCTTCTGCTGTTTTTGGAATTATTTCCTGATTCAGAATCGTCATAAAACTTTTATAAACTGGTGACACCTTATTATGATCTAAACATAATGCAATATCATGAGGGAGAGGTTTCACACAGTTACGCTTTCCTTTTCTCAAGGCAATTGGTAGGTTGTCTGAATTCTGGCCTTCATCTGCAGGTTCAAGTTCTTTTATAGTACTCAGTGTAGTTTCCTCACGGTTAGTTTGATTTGATGATTTTCTTTTCTTATGTTTCTTCAAACATAGAACTTGGGAAACGTAGTAATACCATTTGGATCAGAGGTAGTCTGGTTACCAACTTCTTGTAAACCTCCGAATGGTTCATAGACTAACTCCTCTTGGTGGAGAGGAGAGTTATAATACTCAACAGGTTGAGGTTGGTCCCTAGGTAAATCAACTGTATCTGATGAAACTCTTTATTCAGTATTTTGATAAAAAAAAATATTTTCATCGAATGTTACATCCTTGAATATTATCAATTTTCCAGTAAGTGGTTGATAACATTTATATCCCTTTGGAGTGTTCGAGAAGCCTCCGGACAGCTGCCCACAGAGGCTGACGCCAGACCCACGCATCCCTGGTCGCCTCAAGAAGTCAAATGTCTGCCAGCTGGGACTGCAGACCCAGAAAATCAGCCAGTTGCTGGTCCGATAGTGCCTGGGGTAGCGCCGGGGTCCACGCGCCAGTCCATGCAGACCGGACAGTGGTGTTCGGAACCGGGGCAAGGCCGTAGAGGTGAGGGAAGGCGTCAGCCAGACGCCCCTGCCCAGTCCAATCGTCCTCCTAGAATCTGAAGACAGTCCCATCCCCCAACTGGGGCCGGAAGAAAGGCTGGACCAGCGGGAAGATCCCCCGAAGACCCGCAATAACAGGGGAATCTCCACGCTGAGGTGTTGCCCATTCGCCCTAGTCCAGTGTGGGGCCATAGGCCTCACAGAGAAAATGGGATATCAGGTCTTCGGAAGGCTGCATCACTCGGACTACCCATTTGCTTAACAGGGCAGAATGATTCAACTATTTGATTCCATCATAATGATAGCGAAAAAGAAGAAGAGGAAGCACTGATTCGACTAAATAAGATGATTATGACAGATCAATTCAGCGTCAAAGTAAAAGAATAAGCAATATTTTGGATACATCTGGAGACAGAAGAATAAACATGAGATATCTTTGATGGTATAAGATAAAACGAAACAGCTCAAGAATTGTGTACATATAAAACTATATAATCAAATAGATGAATTCACACTAAACTTAAGGATCTTACCTGCTACCCATGTAACTTGATCTGCCCAAGAACCAGTATAAGAAGATTTCCCTGATCTGAAAGACAAGAATATAATAATTTATCATTAATAGAAAACCATGAAAGAATCAGAAATGTTGAGCAACAGCTCAACAGTGGAAGATCAGCACCAGAGGAGAACAAGAGGAAAAGAAGAAGGAACACTCTTAATTAGGTTGTGAAGCACTAAGTATTATACAGAGCCCCGTAAGTATAAAATCATGAGTAACCAGAAGGAAAGAGGTAGAGCGAGAAAGTGATATCTGATAACAAGAAATATTCAATTACAAGTACCTGCTGACACTGACTACTTCAATACCCTTGGATATTGCAGCCTTGCAAATCGCCGAACCAACAAATCCATTGCCTCCTAAGACCACGATCTTTAGAAATTGAAAAATTGGACAATGCATCAAATTGGTCGAGTAGATAATCATTGAAGAATTATTGAAGACTATACAATTTTATAAAATTAATTCTCACCCTCTCAGACTTCACCTCAGCATCAACATCTATGGGTGCGGAAGAGAAACTCTCGTTCACATTAGGTGCAGCATAACTGCATCGGACACACGATCTGCTGGCAGTAATGAAAGGATTAGAACTGAGTAAGATCAAGAACTAAAATATAATATACTGTAAAGTACAGTGTATTGCATATATTTTATTCAATTTATACATGTATAAACTATGTCATGAACACAAATGATGACATATCTATAAGCACGCATTGTCATATATTAAGCATATAACAAGGAATAATTAGTTCATTACACTTAAATATCCATTATTATCTATTGAAATAATTATTAAATATCATGTACAATATAAAATTACAAGAACAAGAAATAGATTCAGGTGAAGAAATGCATTTCCATATAAATTATACATGCATTGTCATATATTAAGTATATAACAAAGCAAAATTGGTCGTATTACACTTAAATGCACAAAATTACTAAATATTATGTATGCTATTAATTACAAGAACAACAAATAGATTTGGGAGACGAAATGCATTTACACATGAATTATATTATATACATGCATTACATTTTTTCCATATAAAAGCAAATCACTAAGTGTAATCAACTGAAGTACACAAAATATATGTGATTATACACATGTATATAATCAACTCATATTATGTATGATATCTGGGTGATCACCAATTTCAGGTGGTCAACCTTAAATGTTCAAAAAACAATTATTTATGATATGAATAACAATAATAAGGCATAGATTTGTGAGATGAAATGATGTTCTGTATGCATTTACAAATAAATATTTTGTAAAGACAATGTATTCCACATAAATCCTATTATCTACATAATACATGCGTTGGCATATATTAAGTAACTTGAGTAAAATCGGTAGTATTCCACTTAAATACACATGATTATTTATGCATATAGTTATTAAATGTTATGCATGACATAAAATTATAAGCAAGACACATATATTAGGGAGAAGAATGCACTTTTGCATTAATTATATTATAGATGCATTTTTTTAACACAAAAAGGGAAGATAACCCAAGGTCCGTGGACCCCCCCATATAGAGCATTACATGTATACTCATATAGAGCTTAAATGAATCGTGTTATTTAAGCATATAATTATTCAATATTATGAATAACTACAAGAACAAGAAATCCAGATAAATTATCAAACCAGTACATTACATCTTTTTTTTTCAATCACTATTCATGTATATAATCTCTTTTTTTTTTAATAGAGCGAGGGGAACACCCGAAACGGTGTCCCCAGATATAAAATCATTTAATATTTTATACGATGCAAAATAACAAGAACAACAAATAGATTTGAGCAAAGCAATGCATTTCCACAAATACCTAGATGAATTCGAGATCGACGAAACTCCAGGAGGCACCAGGAATGACCTGAACGCGGAAATGCGTCTTCTTGATGAAAAATAAGGCTTGGAGATGGCCGAAATTGATGATTTCGGCGCGGCGGAGGGAAGTAAGCTTCCAGAAGTTAGCAGAAGCATTTCGAAGCTCAGAGAACTCTCTCTCTCTCTGTGTACTTTCTCTCTCTAGCTATAGATTTTACTCTTTCTTATTTTTCCGAGGACTATTTACGTGGTACTCTTAAGACAGATGGAGCTGGGGGAGGAGAGCGTGCCACGTGTCTTCAATTGCCAGATCCTCTATTTCTCGCCGTCCATCATAAGATCTTTGGAGACGAACGGTCGAGATGACTTAAGACCAATTTATTTTTTAACTGACTGATAGACCACTAATTTTATATTAGTTAATGGAATTAATTATTCTGAAAAAAATAGTGCTCCTCCATTGAATTTAATATTTTTTAAAACAAATATTTACCAAGAGAGGGCAAAAGGGAACATACTTTGAAATTTCTTTATGAATCTTCTTTGAAATTTTTTAGTAAGAACAAAAATTAAGTGTGATGGGCCAAGAATAAGGAATGGAAGTCAGGATTGCCAAATCATCATATTAGCTAAGAAGAACAGGTTAAGGTCTTAGAAGATAAGGAAGACCTTCGGCCGCTCAATGAAGACGAGGAACTCGAGCGCTAGTGACACAAGTTCGTCGTGACAGAGGAGGACCTCAAATCTGCTCATGATTGGCGGCAGCGCTACCGCCAACTGTGGCTCTAGGCGGTCGACGCTAACATGAAGTTCTTCCACTTAGCAGCCACCAATAGGAAGCGATTGAACTGACTTCATTAAGTTCGTGTGGGCGGCACCATTGTCTCTGGTTCCACAAAAGTTGGCCGAGCACTAGCCCGCCATTTTTTTTTGTTGGCTCGAGGCGAGGTCCTCGCAACTTTTGGCGATGATCAGGTCGGAGGGCAACTCGGCTTTCGTCATCGCAACAGCAGACGCTCATGTGACCCTTTCTCGAGGAGGAAGTCATGTTGGCCATTCGAGGCCTGAACGGAGACGGGGCTCTTGGTCCCAATGGTCTTCCCGTCTTCTTCTACCGCGATTTCTAGATGTCGTCGGGACAGAGGTGATGACCGCCGTGGAGTTCTTTCACCAAGGAGAGCAAAACAATTATCACATCAACTGCTCACACATCATCCTCATTCCCAAGCATCAAGGGGCGCTAGATATTGGGGATTTCTAACCGATCTCCCTATCCAAGTCATTGTACCTGATCCTAGCAAAGCTTTTGGCGAATTGATTGCGGGATAGTGATAACATGCAATCTTAACATGATAAAACATGATTATTAATACAAATTAAGGCATAAAACATTGCATTTGTATGCATGTTATCATACTTTGAGTGCATTTCTATCATTTCATGCAATTTTATGTTATAATCTCAAAATGCTTTAATTTAGGGTTAATTATGACAAATTAAAGAGAAATGATTTTATAACCTATCTTTACTTGAGATTATAAGTGGTTTTTACAGTTAAATAATAAGAGAAATCAATTTTATGAACATTCATTTAATTTTCTAAAGTTAAAATCTTAAAGAAATGAATGTATTTTTGAAATAAGAATTAAATCTCTTGTTATTTAAATAATTTGACTTTTTAGAATGATAGATAATTAAATTTCAGATCAAATGAAAGAAATTTGGATTAATTTGGAGTTGTATTTTGAAAGTTATGAAATTTCTAATTTTTAGGGATTTTTCTAGAATTTTCCGAATTTGTTTTCGATTTTTAAGGATTAAAAATAATTTAAAAAAAAAAAGATTAAAAAGGGGGGTTAATTTTCGCGCGGGTCCCACGTGGGTGCGACGTGGCACGCAAGGCCACGTGGCAAAGCCACACGGGCCCACGCGAGCGCCTGCGTGGCGCAGAGGTGACACGTGGCTGCTATTTATATTTATCATATATAGGATTTATTATATATATAGGTCTTTCGATTATCAGAAGATAAATTTATTAACCCTCATAACCGCCTCACCTTTTAAACTGAGAGTTTCCCCTTATTTTTACAGTGTAGGACTATGTTCCACACATTTTATTTTAAATACAGGCTACGTGGATCAATGCTAGGCGTCAGATCACAAGCGCATTAGAAATCCGCGCGTCGATTGCGTGGACGCGCGGACCACCGATCATTGATCGCGCACGTGTCCTTAAAGCGGAGTTATAACGGTCCAGATTTCACGCTATCAAACGCATCCGAAGCGTTAGATTTAGCTACCGAGTAGTACTTACGCAAAAATGCATCTTCGATATCTCTCCATGAACCAACTCACGGCCCAAGGTGAAAAACCACTCCTTTGCCCTTTCCTTAAGCGTGAAGGGGAAGAAGCGCATCTTGGCCGTCTTAGAGGGGACATTGTGGAATTGATTGAATTTGCATACCTGGCTGAATTCGTTCACATGTCTATATGGATCATCTGATGGTAGTCCATGAAAAGTGGGTAAAAGGCCAAGAATATGTGAGTCAATTTTAAAATTAGCACCTCGTTGAAGAGGGGCATTGACTCGCGTAGTCTGGCTTTGGACGACCGATCTAGCGTAATCGCTGAGGCATCGTCTCACTCCCTCGGTAGGAAGAGGGGCGTCCATAGGTTCTCCTTACGCTGGTGTGGCGAGGGCTTGCATAGAATCAATAGAAGCCTCCGATGGAGCTATAGAATGTACGGATGTGTCAAAGAGGTCCTCATACAAGGCGTTGTTCCTTGTATGCCTTGTGGGTCGCGAATTCTGATGTCCTTGTCGTCCTCCTCGGTTCCTAGGATGCCTATTCATATCTAAATCCAAAAAGATCACAGAACAGCAAGTATATATATATAGGAAAGTCAGAAAAAGGGTGAGACAAAAAGGGTGATGTCCAAATGAAAAGTGCTTCACTTACTCCACCAAATGATAGATTAAGCTACAAACTATCAAAAATCACACCACTAAAGATAATAATACTAATAAGTTACTGATAACAGAGAATGAGTCTCAGATATATCAATATCGACGTCTCGAATAGGTGAAAAATACAAAATAGACTACCAAATTTGCACCAAAACTGTCAAATAATGGGCAAAATTAGGTAAGCTTACCTCGCTATACCTTTTCCACCACTGATAGGGTCTGATAAACTCTCTGCAGGTCAGTAAACGACAGAAGACAGAAACCTAAATATAACCACGAAATCAAGCAATCAAATCAATAACGCATGCTCCCCGGTAACGGTGCCATTTTGACAAAGCGTTTTTGTGCGTCGTTAAAATACAAAAACGTTGGTCAAACAAAATTTATAAAACCAAACTCACAAAGATAAGATATAAAATCAAGTAATGTCTAAGTATCGGGTCGATCCACAGAGATCAGGGTTGACTTTAATCATAGAGTTGACTTGGTCAAACTTAGGTTAAAAAGGGGTTTTAAATAAGTGAAAATAAGAAATAATGAGTGTAAATGATATAAATAAACTAAATAAGAATTTTTAAGAATTTAATTCTCGGGTTTGACAGAGAAAAGTCAGAAGTCAAAGTAAAAGCGTTGACTTTGACCAACAGTAGGTGTTCTGTAAAATCAGAGAATCAAACAGAGTCAGAAGATTACAAAAATTATCTATTTAGAAACTACAGACAAAATGGAATTTATTGATACAAAATTCGTGATTTTTGGATAAGAAATAAATTTACTATGAATTATTTAAAATCAAATATAAAAAAATCCCCGAAATGAACACCTTGGAGGAAATCTTCAATTTGACCAGTTAAATGAAATCCAAATCTTGCAATTTATATGTCAATGGAAAGCTAAGAACTAGAGGAATCTAAAGAGACCAAAATGATCAAATTCTGATTCGTAAATTGAAAGTAATTGACCCCAAAAGTCAACATTTGACTTCTGATGAAAGATGAACAGTCCTCGGTCAAACGTCAAATTGAAGGGTCAAATGAACTCGGAATTCGATGAATTTGGAATTATAATGAGAGAGATATCCTATTTTCAAAATCAGTAGTTTTTAGGACTAAATTTTGGGGAAAATGAAGAACACTAAGAACTAATATGCAAAATTAAAGATCTAAACATAATAAAAACTCAAATTACCTCTTGATAATCGATCGAATCTCACTACTAACCCGATTGCCGCAAGAATGTGGCTTCAATTCTCGTGGATTGAAGAAAATTTGCTCAGATTCTTCCTCGTGGACGTTCGGAATTCAAGGGGAAAATTTGATGAAATCAAGAGATTAAATCGTGATTGTCATGCTTCAATGGCTGCGTCTCTACACTCTTGGAAGCAGAGGATCACGAGAACTTAAGACCTTCCTCGAAATTTGCTTAATTTCTTTTTACGAATCGATCAAAAGTTAAGTTTACAAAGGGAGAGAACATTTGTTTTATAGAGAAGTTTGTGCGAAATTGGTGAATCGTGGCCAATGACACGGATTTCACTCCGTGTGATTTCAGCCATCGGATTACGCGAAATTGGTGGCTCGTGACGCGGATTTCACTCGATGTAATTTCAGCCATCAGATCGCGCATAATCAGTGGGATCGTGACCCATGACGCGGATGCCACTCTGTGTGATTTCAGCCATCTAATTGCGCGATTTAATCCCGACTGTCCGATTGCGCGATTTAATCCCGTCCGTCCGATATCACTATTCACGCCACGTAGGCACCACGTCACCTCCATGGGTCCCGCACAATTAAATAAATCCTAAAAAATCAAAATAAAATCCAAAAAATACTATAAAATTAAGAAATTCATAAATTCATTTATATAACTCCTTTTTAACTCAAATTTTCTTCATTGGATCACAAATTCCTTCATCTTTAATATTATGCCATCTAAAAATACAAATTAAAAGAATCATATAGATAATTTCTTAAGAAGTCTATTTTATATCATCCAACATTCTCTTCTTGAAATTAAATCTTCTAATCATCTACTAAAGTCAAAGTAAATTAAGGAAAATACTTAATTCTTATTAATTTAACCTTGCAAAAAGATTAATCATCAATAAAGCACATAATTAACCCTGATTTATGCATAAATATGAACTTTAGTAGAATGGCATACCAATAGAGAAAATGCATAAAATTAAGATAACATACATCATAATTACATAAAATAAGCATGAATATGAGTGAAATAAGATAAGAATTTAAGTTATAAATGCATGTTATGGAAGGTTGACTTTGCCAAGGCATACGACTCCTTGGACTGGCGGTTCTTATGGATCGTGCTTCGGCAAAGGGGTTTTCCAGAGGAGTGAATACAATGGGTCAGGCAATGTGTCACCACCTACGCTTTTTCAGTCTTGATGGATGGCCGCCTACAGGGGGGGAGGGTGGATCCATCCTCAACGCGGAGTCTGACAAGGCTGCCCCCTAGCACTGATACTATTCGTCCTATATGTCGATGTCTTGGCCATCTGCACCCAACAACTATGTTGTGCAGGATTCCTGCGACTTTTTCAGATGATCAGCCATCAACAAGGGATTCCGCTTCTATAATACACTGACGACACAATGTTTCTACTTGAGGGAACCTCAAAGGCGACAGAGAATGTGTCAGCAATGTTGGACATCTTCTCACACTTCTTGGGTCTTTGCCTCAATCGAGAAAAATCCACACTAGTGACCTTCGGGATGCCAGAAGAGGAGGCGGCGTGATGCTCGTCTATTCTGGCCACACCATGTGAGTCTCTCCCCATCAGATACCTTGGCATGCCACTATTAGCTGAACAGGTCTCAATACAAGACTGGCAGCTAGTGATTGAGAAAGTGGAGCGGCGGCTAGAGGGGGTGGAAGGCTCGTATGTTATCGTGGGGTGGTCGTTTAGTCCTAATCAAGTCAGTTCTCTGCCATCCCCACCTTCTTATCCATCTAATGGGCCTCGAGTACCATTACAAATAGGCTTATTTTGAGTATGTGCCGATTCTTCTAGTAAGGAGCCCAATAGGGGGATGCTTGAGGGGTAGCTCTTGTGGACTGGAAGACTCCATGCACGCATCTCTGTGAGACAGGTCATGGGATTCGAGATATACAACACACAAATCTCACCCTCCTCACCAAGTGGGTCTATTAAATGATGCAATCGCCAAGAGACCTGGTGACGCAAGTCTTTGCTAAAAGCTACAACTTCTCGATGAATTGG
Source organism: Lemna minuta (assembly GCA_024174645.1). Classification (NCBI taxonomy): domain Eukaryota; kingdom Viridiplantae; phylum Streptophyta; class Magnoliopsida; order Alismatales; family Araceae; genus Lemna; species Lemna minuta. The sequence goes on from CM044107.1 coordinate 11,812,025, forward strand.
GAGAGTAGAAATCGTCCTACCCAAGGGGCCTCAACATTTTGGAAGGGACTCTAGATGCCATTCCTCGCAGTGCACGCGTGCTTCTATCCAAGCTTGGGGAGTGGCTCGCACTTTCACTTATGGATGGATGACTGGACGAGGAGTGGGGTGTTGCAGGCTAGGTTCCCGTGCCTTTTTGCCTAAGCTCAGGACTGAAAAACCATGGTCACTCAGTATTGGTCTGACACCTTGTGGCCAAGGTTTCCCAGAAGATTGTCAGCCCCCAGGTCTCAAGAACTCCTAGACCTCTAGCGCTCCTTGGCAGATTTTTGACCGATTGCATCAGAGATCGACAAATGGTTATTGGCTGGCCCATCCTTCTCAACTACAATCGACTTGGTAGTGGACCCGCTCCGGATCTGCCCTTGACTCTAACACTATGCCGAAGCATTTCGAAGAGAAAGCTCCCTCTCAAGGTGAAGATCATTGGGTGGCTCCTTCTTTGGAGCCGCTTCCTTACGCGACACATGCGTAGTAGGTGGAGCCCGAGGAAATCGGCTACTTGCACCCTATGCTCTAGGAGAGGGAGGACTGCTCCCACATTTTCTTCCAATGCCCTTTTGATCAGGAGGCATGGGGATCGAAGAGTTTCCCTGGCATGGACCCTCGGTCAGCGGAGTCTTTTTGGGACTCCATTCGACACGGCCCATACTGCTATGAAGCCGAGAGACAAAAACTCTTTGCGTTTCTTTGAGCTATCTGGCTTCACAAAAATGAGGTTGCCTTCTAGGGCCGCCAATCCTCGGCCATGGCTATCATAAACAACGCATGAGCATTAGCCAAAACCTGGCATCGATGGCTCTAGCCATCTCGCCACTGTATTTCATTCTTCCTTTTTTTCTAATGGCATGGGGGAGCCATTTTTGGTGTGACCCTCTTTCTCTTTTCAAAAATAAAAATCATATTAGCTATTTGGTCACCTAATCAACGAATCAGCATCGGCAAACTTGTCGTTCGAGCAAGATTGAAAATCAAAAAGTTAATTGGATAGTGTTGCAATCTAGATTGAGGGTGGCAAGGGGACATCAGAGAGATGAATTGCAACAATCATAATCCAATGACCTTGATTACTTGAATTGACGACTAGGGGTTTTGGTGAATCGCATTTCTCCTCATGTTGACAGTCAATCGAGGACTGAGTGTTTTGGTGAATCGGATTTCTCCTCCTCTAGACAGTCAATTGATGACTATGTATATTGGTGTTTCCTCACTGTCAACATCATCTATTTCTCCTTAACATCATTTTCATTATAGCTAATGGGATTTGATGCTCAATAAGCTCTCAAACTTTTGATCAAAATATCGAACGTAGTGGAAGACATTATATCAAACATTCAAAACACCAAGGTACTAAGAACAAATAATCCTATAATCTATGATAGATTAAAATTCATATTTAGAAATTTTATTTAAAGAGTTCTTAAAAGTTTTCAAGTGCCTAACCTCTAGCGATAGCCACACAATTTTTAGATGACTGGATCTCCTCTTCAATGATCTTCACCAAGAGATAAAGAGAAGTAGGGAAAGTTTCGACAAAGTTCACATGGGCACAGAAGTGTGATCATTATTTTTCATCCATTAGGCATTAGATATATAAACATTTTGCAGTAACCTCATAATTATGTCTATATCTACCAATATCTATAAACCTTAAGTGTGTGACCCTCTAGGTCTATCTCTCTTGCTACTTCATAACTCTATGGATCAAATAACACTTATTGGTTAACCTTAATTATCTATATCAATATATAGAGTAATTAATTAATAATTAATTTAGTCCAATCCATAGGTCAAGTAGTCGGCCCATTGCATGCCAAGCTATACCATGTGCTCTAGGAGATATGAAATGTATAAGAACTCTCACATAAGACCTTTACCTTGTCTATTACTATCTACAAATAATTCTTCATTTTCATGAGACTCATAAATGATTTATAATATGTTCAGATATCAAACCCTAATTGGTCACTCAAGTTAAAAGTGATATGTAGATGAAATCATCAAGAATACCTTCGATGTTTCCACTACTTGGCCAAAGATTTAACTGTATCTCATTCCTTAAGTCAGTCTCCTCTAATACAAACGGTGGACAATCTTATCTTAACTGAACAATCACTTATGAGGATTTCATGACATATCTAATCAATGAATTTTGGAGACCCTATGAATATGGATTTGTAGGTCACAATCAAAACACAAATCATTCATCTACAAGATGTCTTTGGTGTCTTTGGTAGGGATTCTTGTTATTCGTTCATGTTCATTCATCGTTTATGTTAAATATACAAAATGAAAAAATAATTTAAATACTAAGTGTTTAAGAGCATAGAGCTCATGGTTTGACAAAAATAAAAGTAGAAAGAGGAGAGAGAGAGAGAGAGAGAGAGAGAGTTAAATAACGCCCCAACTTATTGGCTTGGTCAAGGCCCACATTGACATGTGGCCCAACAAGGCTCTTTGCTAACCCTTAGACTTTCACCAAGAATCATGAGCTTGAGGTGATTCACATTAGGAGGACTTTTTTGGGCACTCTCATTTGCATCTTCCTAGAGTTGGTGGCCTACTAAGGCATCAAGTTCATTCAAGTCCCAAATCTTGAGCGAGGGCGGCTTGGACTACTTGGGCAACCCTAATATAGTGCACATGTAGAGCATCCTAGACATCTCAACCACCTATGTTATACTTATGGGCACAGTCGAGGGCTACTTGATAAGGTTAGTGACCCACTCTACCTAGGTGGTAGCTTGGACATACTAGGATTTGATGGATATTATGTAGCCTATGAGCTAATCACACTTCTATCTATCTCATTTCTGTTCATTGAAATAAAATTTATTCATTATTATTCGTGTATGATGTTTCTACTAAAGTCCATAAGCATATGCAATAAATAAGTGAATTATGGTGAGATCATAATACAAAAATTACTAGTATGTAAATATATATTTTAAATATTCCTATTCATGGGATAATTGAGAAGGGCATCGCATTATCCAGAAAAGAATATCATTATATGATCTAACTCATATGATGAGTATGGTTGATCATGTAGCCATCGAGGTGGAGATACTAAAGATAGTGGGTGCTCTTTAAAGAAAAATGATTTGTATGAATCCTTGAATGACATTATACTTAACTATCAATCAGGGTTGATTCATGTCGTATTTGTGTGTATAGTCCAAAATATATCTTGTGGATGAATGATCGTGCTTTGATTATGACTTAAAAAAATTGATATGCCATGAAGTCCTCGAAGATGATTGTCTGAGTCAAGATGGCATCATTTGCTTTTCGGTATTTGAGGAGATTGACTTAAGGAATGAGATGCGATAAAATATGTGGCTTAGAGAGTAAAAATATTTGAGGAGTTCCTGATAATTTCCTCACACATCAGTACTAACTTAAGTGACTTATTAGGGTTTGACAATGGACCATACCCTAGGTCATTCATGAGTCTCATACAGTCGAAGGATTATAAGTATATGATAACCAATGACGGCCATGTTCCATATGAGACTTCTTATATAGTGTAGCTTGGCATCCAACAAGCTAGCAACTCAACCTACTAGTTGGGTTAAATTGATCCTTGACAAATTAATGTATATGCAGATATAGATAATTAATGAAGGTTCACAAATAAGGTGTTATTGGGTTTATATAATTATTAATTGGCAAGATATAAGGACCTAGAAGGTCACACATGTAAGGTATATGGATATTGATGGATATAGACATCATTATAAGGATTTTAATAAAAAAATTACATACCAAATGTCTATAAATAAGGGAAGAACTATCACAACTCAAAGTGCTCATGCAAGCCTTGTGAGAATTATCTCCTTTCTTCTATCTCTCTCTTGGCTAAGAGCTTTGAAGAGGATATCTAACCATATAGAGCATATAGATACCTCTAGAGGCTAAAGACCTGAATAGATTCATGAAATTTTTTAGTGAACCTTGTAAGTATGTTTTCTCATACCTACTGGATGATAGGATCAATTATTCTTGGTGCACCATTGATTTTAATATATGATTCAATTTATTCCAATGTACTCAATGTTTTGATCAAAATTTTGAAAGGCTTATTGACCTCAAAACCTAACATGCTTGACCAATGGCCTTGAAGCTTTCATGGAGCTCAAAGTAAATGATATCAAGATATAGAGAAGAGGAGATGAGGAGATGGAGGAGATTAGGAGAGAGAGGCTTACAAATCAGGGGATAGAGTTGGGTGCGGAACTATGAGTGTTTATTTTTGATTTTTTCTTGGTGCATTGCTGATTTGAATATTTGATTCAATGTATTCCATTGTACTCAATGTTTTGATCAAAATTTTAGAAGTCTTATTAACCTCAAAACACAACAGGCTTGGCCAATGGCCCCAAAGCTTTCTTGGAGCTCAAATTAAAGGAGCTCAAGATATGGAGAAGAGGAGAGTAGGAGATGGAGGAGATTAGGATAGGGGGCTAGAATATCGAGGGAGAGAGTTGGGTTTGAAACTGTGGGTGTTTATTTTTAATTCATTCATAAGAAGTTGACTTAGTCAACTCATCTAGCTTGCAAATGACAAATATGAACGAAGTCTTACTTGTTGTTCAAGTTCATGTCAATTTTTATAATTCGTAATTGTATTTGTTCATAAACACATGAATGAAAAAACATGTTTGCATATCCCTAGAATAGCTCCCAACTATATAGTTATTCATTTCTCAAAGAGGCACATGGCTCTCTTAGAGCAAGTTGATGAAGATCATACGATGTGTGGATCTTGGACTATTAGACCAAGCAATTAATGATTGGAAGCCACTGGATTGTGCCAAATGTCATGTCATTTGAACAAGAACCATTGCAAGCCTCACCAAATTGTCTAATTGAAATCCAATGATCACAATTATGCTTTATGAGGAGAGAGAAAATATGGACAAATGAGATGTGACCACAAAGCTGATAACATGCAATTTATACATGACATTATAGGATTATTAGTGCATTTAAGGCATAATTCAAATGTTCTTAATGCATGTTATCATTATTCTATCTAATTTTTATCGAAAATATCCAAATGCATTATTTTAGAGGTTAATCAAGAGTTGAATTTTAAATATATTATCTCAATCTTATTTGAGACTTTCTTTTGAGTTTTAAATGTAAAAATAAGAAGAGAAAAAGTATTTTTATAACATTTGAATTATATATATTTCAAGTAGTGCCACGTGGTGACATGTAAATATCACACATGTGGTGAGATATAATTTTATATATATTTTTATATAACATGTGGTGACACGTGGTAACATTTAAGGATGCCAAGTAGCACGTAGATCTCTCACACGTGGCATGTATTAGGGAGTGCCATTAGTGTTAAATGCCTTAGTGGGCCGATTTTATTTAGTTAAATCATTACCCTATTTTTAGCCAATAAATCACTTTAATATTTTCAATGTTAGATTACAGTGTTTATGTGTAGGTGATGTGGTAGCATGAAGATCATAAGATCAATGGAAAAGAAAGAGTTTTAATCTTAACCCTTGATTTTCACTTAAGTTAAGGGTGCATTGCCATTCATCGATGATTTATTTTATAAGTATTAACTACTCTTGGTCATTCACCTTATGAGTTATAATAGTTGAGATTAAATGGATCCGATGGATTTCCTTGACATGCGGTCCAATCTATTGCATCTGATGAAGTTCTTATAGATGCAATTAAGTGACGATTCCTCTTCACATAGTGAATTGGCGAAATCGTGGCATTTCATATTGAATCCAACAACCATGACCTAGTGGTGTCAAGCAGAATTCTTGGTGTTTCATCTAAGCTATTAATTGAAGATGAAGTGACAATCTAACAGCCACACCTAAATTTCATTATTTAAACTCTCTTTGAAAAATGTATGTATTCTTGGATTTTCTAATTAATAAGACCTTTTGGACAGCTTAATCCTAAAAATCTCTTGCTTTTTGGGCAGCTCATTTTTGCATCCAAAAGAGTGTTCAAAGATAAGATTTCATTGAGAGAATGGGGAGAAATCACAAGTGGAACTTTGAAATTCTATTTTTTTGAACTCGTGGAATGAAAAATCCTTCATCCATAGATTAATTGTATCATTTTGAATGTGGTTTCATATCAAAATTTGTATTTTCTTCCTAATATTTCATCATTTAGCATTATCTTTAATTTTGATGCTTAGATTAGCCGAATTTCAATAATTTTGTATCATTTTTCTCTCATTATGACGATTTTCTTTTCCCTTACTTCACTCTTTGATTTATTCATAGATATATATGTGGTTTGAGTAATTTTCTTTCATGGATAGATAATCAAGTCTTATTTTCAAATAGATATTTTTCATTAATTTTTCATCTCAATTCATTATCCAATTGGATTGAATTTGAAAACTTCTCGAGAACGCATCCTAATTCTTTGTGGATTTGAACTTTGGTGACTTCTGTACTAAACTAATCACAAATAATCTTGAATTTAAGTGAGTTTGGTTTTTATTTTTCCATGTGGACGTGTGTATTTGACAATTGCATGATCATGTTATGTCAAACCCCCACTAATCACAAGTGAAGATCAATAATTTTCATTCAATTTCACGATCTAGTGCTCGTGAGAGTGACATGTCACGTGGAAACATAAAAGAAATTGAAATAATCTCATATTGAAATAATGTCTGTTTTTTATCCACAAAAAGACATGCCCAAGTAAGGAGTCATTTTGACACATGAGGTCACCCTCAACTCTATATCTTTCCTAGTGAAGTACACATAGGCATCACATTGAGCCACATAGGTGCGTAGTGAAAAATCTCAAGAAGCTGATGAGATCTAAAGTTGATAAGCCTTAAAAAAATTTTATCAAAACATCGAATGCAGTGAAATATAATGAATCGGATATTCAAAATATTGGGGTATCAAGAATAGATGATCTTATGATTTAGTATGTATGAGAAAACATACTTAAAAGGTTTCCTTGAGAGAGTTCTTGAAGCTATTTAAGTGTCTAGCCTCTATGAATATCCACATGATCTTTGGATGGTTGGATCTCCTCTTCAAAGCTCTTCACTAATAGATAACGAAAAGAAGGGAGAGAATTTTTACAAGGCTTGTATGTGATCCTTAAGTTATGATTGTTCTCACCTAATTTATAGACATTTGACATATATGTTTTTCATAAAAACCCTAATAATTATGTCTATATCTAGAAACATCCATACACCTTATATGTATGATCATCTAAGTCCATATATCTCACTAGTTAATAACTCTATAAGCCCAATAACACCTTATTGGTCAACCTAAGTAATTATCTACGTTAACATATAGATTAATTAATTAAGGATCGATTTAACCAAATTGATAGGTTGAGTTGCTAGCTTGTTGAGTGCCAAGCTACACTAGGTACTCTAAAAAATATGGAGTATATTAAAACTCTCTTATGAAACCTTTTTGCCATTGGCTACCATGTATATATAATCTTTCGTCTGCACAACACTCATGAATGACTTAGGGTATGGTCAATTGTCAAATCATAATCAATCACCCAAGTTAGTACTAATGCGTGTGGGAAATCATTGGGAACTCCTATGATATTTCCATTACCTTGGCCAAAGATTTCATTGCATCTTATTCTTTGAGTCAATCTCCTAAAATATCAATGGCAGATGATCCTGTCTTGACTACTCGATCATCTTCGAGGACTTCATAGCATATATAATATATGCCATTTTAGAGATCCTATGGCTAGGGCTCAATAAGCCATAATCAAAACACGGTCACCCATCCACAAGATATATTTGGTGTCACAAGTCAAAGGACCACATACACAACCAAGACATGAATCAACCTGATTGACAATTAGGTATGATAGCATTTAAGGATTCATATGTGATGTAGGCCAGAATGTAGCCCAGTAGCTCATTTTCTATTGTTATGGGCAAGTTCTTATTGGAGGCCCATTTAATGCTTTATAAGCCTTGGGAGAATCCCTAGGACCTATTACATTTGTCAGAAAATCTCCTTGGGACCACAAATATTTATGATATGCCTTGGAAACTACAAATATCTGTCTAGAGAGGCCTGAAAAGGCCTAGAAGATTTACTTTTGCTTTTGTCACTTCTGTCTCTGACACATGCATGCTGTCAGAGTTGTATTTTCAAGACTTTTGTGTTGTCTTTTCATAGGTCACATAATTTGGACGACCCTTTACTTTTTGAGGCCTATATAAGGCCCACATTGTAACCCATGAGAAGAGAATTGGAAGTTATCCCTTTTGAGAGCTTTGCTTTCTTCTCTTGAGTGTTCTCCTTGTTAGAGAGTGCTCTGTGCTTGTGGATTCAAGTACATCCCTTGTGGATTCGAGGGTTGAAGAGGGTTGAAGAGTGCTTGTGGACTCAAAACCTAACCCTTCTTGAAGATCAAGGTTTGTGGATTCAAGCCATTCTTCTTCATTGTTCCTGTGCTAAGGCTGCGTCAATATGGATCAATTCAATGAACTCTTTTTTTTAAGGAACACCCGATATCTATCATTAGTGTCTCTACACCAATGGTTACAGGATCAACCATACTTATCATATGCATCGGACTAGATAGTCTTAGTCTTTCCAGATAATTCGACATCCTTCTCAAATATCCTACAAATAGGAATGTTTTGAACATATGTTTAAAGACTAGTGATCATTGTATAATAATCTCATCATAATTTACTCATCCACTACATATGTTCATGGACTTCATTTCAAACATCACACGAGAATGAGAATGAAAAAGTTTCATTTCAATGAACATAAACGAGATACACCTACCAGTCGTCCCTTTGCCAGTCATTGTCAACACCTACCAGTCGTCCCTCTGCCAATCATTTTCAACACCTACCAGTCGTCCCTTTGCCAAGTTGGCTCACTTACTATGAACCCTATGGCCCATGGGCCACATCAGCATAGTGACATACCCACTATTTTTGCTTTTTTCTCTTAAAGATAAATATTTAAAATTCCAAAAATTACAAAAAATCCTAAACTTTACAATATATTTCAAAATTTCAGTATTTTTTCCATTAGATTTTCTTCATCCGATCAAGAATATAATATTCTATCCTTTATGTCATCTAATTCCACAATTATAAAGATAATGAAAGTATTTTCCCATAAATATCAGTCGATTGCCTAAAAATATATATCGCTACTTTTTTATTGTATCTAGATTAAAATCTTCTCATTCAAATCTTTCTTCTTAAAAACTAAATAAACAAGATATTTGATCTTAAACAATATTAAATGCATAATTTGCATAAAACTAGCCTTAAAAGTACATTTTGAGAATTGGAGTAAAATGGCCTGGGAACTATAGAAATACAATTTCAAGAGGCATTTAATTGTGGATTCTTGAAATTGTAGGAATCATTAAATATACATTAATTGTGGAGCTGTTTGATTCTCCCCAAGGCTTATCGAGGCCTACATAGTGGACCTTCTAGGCCAAACTAGAAATAGCCTCTTGAGCTATATCAAGTATGGGATGCCCTAAGGGTAATAGAAGTGATGGCCAAGGTTTAAAATTTCTCTTGGATCAATTCAATGTTCAAATGATTCTCATGCCTCAAACCATCGATCAATCATGATGTTTCTCCATGCACCCACTTCTCTAGCTTTAAGTTTATCAAGTTGGACTATTTCTTTATCGTACTCCAAGTTTAAGTACACACAAGAAAAACCATTAAACACAAAAACTATCTTAAAAACAAAAAAATCAGAAATTCTTTAAGATAGTTGTATCCCATGGAGTATGGGATACTTCAAAAAATTATTACTAAAATTTAGAAATATTTTTGACATAAAATTTTCACCATTTCACTCCAAATTGAGTAATACTTCCCTCTATTTTCATTTAAAAATAAGAAGAAATTAAATTATTAAAAATTTCCAACACACAATCTTAGTTTTGAAGTCAAATTAAATAAAGCATTGTCTTCAATTCTTTCTTTGAAGTTATGTTAGTCAAGCCATGCAACCATGAAAACTAATGAAACTTGAGCAAAGCTGAAAGCACTTCATGCAGAAAATTATCCCTAAAATTATGCAAAACGACCACTTGAGTAAAAATGACATGACGAATATAAAAACATCACAAAATCATGATAATGAACATTATATTTGTGAAAATTATATATCGAAATAAGTTAATAATAATATAAATGCACAAATAATTGAGGGAAAGTTTCTTGACTAATAACTTAGTAAGACATGAATTACAATGACTATGAATTCATATTTAATTGACTTATTTATTAATTCGACAAATTTTTAGTTGAAGTGCTCATTTACTCATAAAGTCCCTAGTGAACATACCTATAAAAATGTTTGACCCCATTAACCTTGATGCCTTGTGAATTTCAAGTCAAACATTCTTGATCTTTCTTCCTTAGTCTCCCAAACTCATTTCACTAGAATGAGTTGAAGAAATTATCAATGACTGATTTAAAGTGAAGATAAATGAATCCAATCGCTCTTTTAATTTTAGAATTGATTTGAGTTATCCAAGGCTTGATGACGAGACGAGACCGCGAGGTCGTTGATTTCACACGGTATCGCGTCAAAAATATTTCCGAACTTACCAATTTGATGAAAATGTATCGAATTTAAGGGTATAATGGTAAATAAGGGTCGAATCCACAGGAAAATAAGGAATTTCTTGATGTAATCTTTGAAATTGATCAAATCAGACGAGAAATTGATGGTAGAAATTGGAGAAAATGATATATTATAAAGATAACTTCAAAACGAATCCACGGAATCAAAAATCATCGAAAATGATCTTGATTTCGTGGAGAAATCGCAAATTGAAGTGGAGAGAAATTTTTGAACGTTAAAATCGCAATTTTTAGCTAAAATTCGATGAAATTAAATCTTAAATCTTAATCTAAACGAAAATTAAACCTAATTGGAAGATTAGGAATCAAAAACCGCTTCCACTAACCTACGATTGCGATCAAATTATCGTGATTAAGTCCCTCAATCACCGAAAACGAGAAGACTGCGATCGTTGGATTCAAGCGGCGATTTCTCCTTCGATTCTCCACCAATTCTTGACTTCAACCCCTCCGTGGATGCGGAAATGAGAGAGGAAGAGGATGGAATAAAGAGAAACGAGAGAGAAGGTGTCTAGACAGCTCAATTAGATTGAATTCTCAACTCGAATGCATACAAATGTCGAAGAACATGTCTTTTTATAGGGATTTTGATCGTAACCGTTCGATCGAAACGATCGATGGTTACGATGGAACGGTCCATCGTGGACCGTTTCAAATAAGTCGTGGCCGTCCGATCTTGATCAACGGTCCGGATGAGTCCTGATGAGATGCGTTATAAAAACGCATCATTTTTTTGCTGTTGGATTGCGATCTGACGATCGCGATGCTCCCTGCCAAACTTAATCACGACCGTTATAACTCTTTAAATTGCGCAAGTGCTTGATGATCATCCAGTGGACGTGCGTCCATTCGATCGACGCGCGTCGATTGATCGCTCGTTTGATCCGGCGCTTCTTATCGCGCTACGTCACCTGCACTTTAAGATATCGTGTGGATTAGTCCCACACGGAATAAAACAAAGAAGATCGTCGGGTTTATAACACCTGACGGTTAATACGCTTCGAAAACCCTTCCGATATATGGAAGGCTGAAGACCCTTTATATACTATCTAATAATAATAAATATATATAACACTGCATAGGCGCCGCGTGGGCCCGCGTGGCGCTGCCACGTGGCCCGGAGTGCCATGTCGTATCCACGTGGTGCGCGCGCAAAAATATAAACCATTTTGCATTTTTAAATCTTATTTTTAACATTAAAAATCGTAAAATAAATCAGAAAAATCCAGAAAAAATCCTAAAAATTATAAAATTCATAACTTTTAAAATATAACTCCAAATTAATCCAAATTTCTTTCATTTGATCCGAAATTTAATTATCTATTATTCTAAAAAGTCAAATTTAATAAATAATAAGAGTTTAAATTATTATTTCAAAAATACATTCATTTATTAAGATTTTAAACTTTAGAAAATGAAATAAATGTTTATAAAAATGATTTCTCTTGTTATTTTAATTTAAAAATACTTATAATCTCAAGAAAAAAGATGGGTTATCAAATTATTAAATTCTAATTTATCAAAATTAACCCTAAATTAAAGTATTTTGAGATTATAATGACTTTTTCATATAATAATAGAAAAATACATATAAGTATGATAACATGCATGTAAATGAAATCATTTATGCCTTAATATGTATCAATAATCATATTTTATCATGTTAATTTAGCATGTTATCACTTGACTCTATACATCTATGAACTAGTACCATGCAATATTTTATTCGTCAAAAAGACGAATAAATCAGGTACCAAAAGTGCTCATAGATGTGAATGCAACAATTAGATCATGAAAACCACTTTCCAAGCCTACCATTACATCAATATTAAAATTTTATTGTGAATGATTGTAAAGTAATATCACACAAACACACAAATTATCATGTAATAAATTAACTTTTTAATAGAAGTCTATAATTACCTACTATTTTGATGAAGATTAGAATAATTATAGTTGATTCTGAGAGGAAGTCATAGATATAAGATTTTGGGAACAAGAGTTTCTTATGTTGAAGGGTAGAGCTGGATTATTCGGAATTTTCTCGAGAAAAGGGTAATCAAATCGATCACTGAGTTGAAATCGAAGAGTTTGACACCAATTTTGGCTAAACCCAACGGACACAATTCAAGTAATGAACAAATTCTTTGAAATAATTTACATGCTCTTACAAATATCATGATATGATCGTGTGGCCCAACAAGGGAGGTCCATGATGGCCCTGATAAGAAGCCTACATAGTGAAGACTCAAATGCTAATAGGAGAGGAAGCATCGACCATGGAACCCTTGATTTTTTTTAGTTTAGCCACTCTTTCCCCTCTACATTGTGTTCTTCCCTCTCCCATCCATCTAGCCACTTATGATAGAACAAATAATATCTCTATAGTTCTTTATTTCTCCATAATGTTCTGCTCCTACAGCAGGGAGCTCAAGAATTTATCAATATCATGCATATTATGGAGCCAATGGGTTCAACTCGGTAGGATCCTCCGTGGGATCTTATCCTTTTATTGCGAAGCATAGGAACATCAGGCTAGCTAATGAACGGAGTTTATCAAGAAACACTGAAAATGTACCTAATATATCATTAAAACTTCATAAATATTTGGTATTTCTAAAATTCATAAAAGGATTTTCAGTTGTTGATATCGTCAGATAATTTTTTTATGAGATTTATCAATCACAGATAACTTGTGATGAAGAGGGCAAAATGATGGGTAGAACTGAATTCATTATGAATAATGTTGAGGTAGTTATGTATGTTCCTATCGAGGAAAAGATTGTTGGATATAATTTTGTGCCAATCATTTATGCAAAGAACAGGGCCTCCCTTATCTAATATTGAGGAAGAGAGGCCAGACGAGAGATAAATAGCGGCCCTGAATAGGCGAGGATGCGTTTTGACGATACTAATTGCAGAGAGATTTACCTTCATGTCATTGACTGTAATGAGCCGGCGGTCCACTTTTCAAAAGAAGACGCTCTTCAAGCTGAGTACAAGGCTCCCCAGCGTCTTCTACTACATCCAACTAGGGAATAACAATTCGATCTGATCGAGGGAATCATGATGAATTTTATCTGGATCAATCCCCTTGATCAGACGATTGGGTAGGATCAATCTCCTTGGAGTGTCTATCGCTTCCTCAATCTGGTCTATGATTGGATCAAGACCCTTTGATCTGATCATCAGCAAGATCAAGGAAGTGATAATCAACCTGATCAACAATCAGCACTAAAAATTCACAGAAAATGAAAATAAATTTATAAAATGATTAAAGTTTAAAAAATTTAAAAATGACCCCTTGATTTGGTTGATGATCAAATGAGGGATTGAGATCCCATTCAATCATTGCCTCGGTCAATATCTGGGCCTTGATTGCTGATCAATCGAGCCTCACTTTGGCAGATGGACAATTGGATCGAAGGACTAGATCTTGTCGATTCGATTTGATCCCGTCAATCCAGTCACTCTTTGCCATTCCCCACATCCAGGGATGACCTTTGATTCCCACCTATCTTTTACTTTTTTCTGGTAAGTTAAATCTTTATAGGAAGTGGAGTTTTTCTAAATAGAAAACAATTTAATAAGTAAGAAATGGGTCAGTCAGATGGATCATTAAAGAATAAACAAATCCCATAAACAGATGGTGGAGCTCACAGAAAGCCCCAAAGAATGGGAAGGTGAAGAGCTAATTACATTGAGACTAGTCCTGAGCGTCAGGCAAATACATCAGTCGCCTCTTTGTGCCCTGTATGGAACATGCACAAGAAAGATAAGAATCTTATCATGAAAAGTAGCCAAATATGATAAAAATTGTGTTGAACGATGATAACATGATGATAATTGTGTTGAACGATGATAACATGATGATAACATGATGATAGAATGACTATTCATACGAAGTGAGCAAGGTATTTCTTAGAAACTTCTTCTACCTTGAATATCGACCTCCGCTTCACTCTGAATATCTCGCAATCTGAGTCTTCACCTGAGTCCTGTGGAATCTAATTGATCAGAAGAGAGAAAGAGAGAGATAGAAATTGATTGAAACAGAGTTATAGATAGAGAAAGTGGGGGCTAGATAAACAGATAGAAAGAAAATAGAACACACTTGTGTATTGCTATTGTCAGAGTCTTTGGGACAGGGAGTGTTGATGGTGATTGCTGTTGCTGCTGCATCATTGTCTTCTCCACAAAGATGTTGGGGTTTTTGGAGAGAGAGATGGTTTTGGAGATGAATCCATTGTGCTGCAGATTCCATCTCTGAGAGGTTCTCTCTTATGAATACAACACCTTCACATCCACAGAGGCAGTTGTCCCTTTCTACACCTACATTTCCGCAACATGCACAGGCAAACCAGATGATTATGATGATGATGATAGAAAACCAGAAGCAAACCATCTGATGTTCTAAAATGACGAAGCACCCAGATGATGAAAAATCAGAAACAAATCATCTGATGTTCTTAAACGATGAAGCACCAAGATGATAAAGATGAGAAAGTAAACAGATGATTATTTTCATCATCATCATCATTATTCTCATTATTATGATCACGATGAGGAAGAACCCAGATGAAAAAAGAGCGGACATAACTAGATGATGATGATGATGATGATGATCTTCATCATAATGATGCTGGAGAAGTACCCAGATGAAATAAGAGAGGACATAACTAGATGATGATGATGATGATGATGATCTTCATCATGACAAAGCTAAAGAAGTACCCAGATGAAAAAAGTGAGGTCATAACTAGATGATGATGATGATGATCTTCATCATAACAAAGCTGAAGAAGTACCCAGATGAAAAAAGAGAGGAAGTAACTAGATGATGATGATGAGCTTCATCATAATGACGCTGAAGAAGTACTCTGATGAAAAAACAGAAAGGAAGTAAACAAATGACAATGATGATCTTCATCATAATGCTGCTGAAGAAGTACCCAGATAAAGAAGAGGAAGTACCGCAATGACGAAGATGACAATGATGAAAAAATATCAAGGAGGGTAACAAAGTACCATGATGAAGACAGGTGGGATCAGGCTTGCAACCGCATGAAAAATAAGCCACATAACAATCCCTTTTGCAAAACCCACACAAAATAGTCCCTTGATTTGTCGGGATGAGAGAAATCCTTGCTCCAGAGTTCATCAGCAACTTTCGATCTCGCCGCACATGCTGGATCAACCTCTCAAATGAAGCCATGACACAGCCAGAAGAAAACCTCATCTTTTCTCCCTCATCATTCAACAATCTCTTCTCATAAATCATAATTGCTTCATTGCAAAGGAGTTCTTCATGGGGGAGAAGAGGAGTCCTCTTCAGAAGCGCATACCTTTGACTTGCCAACATTCCCAAAGGAAACCAGTCTCCCATAGCAAAGTTGACTGCCTCGCCGCAATTAAAACCTTTGAAAAAAGTGTAATTAAAAAATTCACAAAAACCTGGTTAATTCTCTTCCTTACCATGGCTGAAACCTGCATGATATGCTCTTGGAAAAGTGATAACAAACTCCCCAGGTCTTTGAACGGCTTTGTAAACTGGAACACACTGGTCTACAAGAATACTTGGCGAAAACATAGTCGTCTTCCCAATGAGCATATTGAATGTTTCCTCCTCTCTTTCCATTGGCAAGACCTCTGGTGTGTAAACATGTTTAATTACGACTTTCTCAAAGTCAACAGCAGCACAACCAGGGATCCCGTACCACGTTTTTGAAGCTCCGCAGTGATGATAGTTTATGCTGGTGACCAAAAGTCAAATATTTGATCAAAAAGTGAATGCATGGATCGAAAGTTATTTAGTTCATTCAAGAGTCAGACCTGTGACCATCACTCAGTGACTTCAGAAACCATCACATTAAGGGTATTATGATGAATTCATGTTCCAAATGGAGTATATGATGAAATGGTTGACTTTTATTCTGTCACTTTTAAAGTCAACGATTTTATTTAAAAAACAATTTTTTTACTTAAGTTAAAAAATTCACTGTAAATCCAATATGCAAGTGAAACTTCACAAGATGAATGCCATGACTTATTCGGTATGATTTGGGTTATACCTGTAGAGATAATGATCCTCCACGTGCCACGCAAACATGCTGAAGAGCATCCCTATGTAGAGCATGGGATCCGTTACTCCCTTAGACCATAAGAGTGTCATCCAATTAAATTAAGGAATCTACAATTAGCATAAAATATTAGGATGAAAGATTCTCACAGGTATAGCTGTCTTCAGGAGTCGTAGTACAGAGTCAGCAAGCCGCGAAAATGTCTGTTTTTCAGGAGAAAATACAAAACAGAAGTAATTTCTAACATATTTTACTTTAAAACGGGAAAAGCTGGGGACTTAAGCATATAAAATTTCTGGGGTTGATCCTAGTAAGATATTGTTACGGACCAGTATTAATGAAGATCCTAGTAAGATATGCATTTCCTTGGGAGTAAAAAAAAATTGATCTACTTTTTGGTATTTTGGACTTGTCTTTTCTTCCACGATATTCAATCAAATCCTCTTTTTTGAGTATTGCGTCACCTCTATAGTCCCATATTTAGTAATTCTGAAAATATTTCTTCTGTATCCGGGATTGCCAAGATAAGTAAGAATACTGTTTCTACATAAAATAACATTAATGTGTATTTCAATAGTAACACCAAGATCATGTACTAGTTCTCTATTACCTTCTGGATTATATTTTAATGGCATTATGGATTTTTTCTTCACTTATTGGCCAGAAAAAAAGATATTGTAAAGTCTATGATACTGGGTTTTCTAGGGTTTGCAAAAAGGTTGGGGGGTTTTAAGCTTAAGGATTTGTTTTCAGGGTTGATGGTTTACAGTTCTAAGGTTAAGAGTAAAAGAAATACCTTAAGATTCCATCTGCTTTTCCCCAGCTGATCACTGGAAGAGGAAGAAAAGGCGCTTCCATCAACATCGCAGGCATATTCAATGTAACCTGATCTCCCAGAAGCTATTTCTCGCCAAAATTCCTGCTCCACATATTTGGCTGGAAGACATCCCGCACTTGAATACCTTCTAGAAAACTCCTTGTTGGCCATTTTCTCAAATTCACGGAATGTATATTTTCTGAAAAATTATTAAAAATGTTCAAAATACGGTACATCTCTTTCTGGTGTTAAATGAGTCACTTACTTTCCGCTCAAGAAAAATGTGGCCTTATCATCTATATTCCATTCTGATAGTTGAAATGGTTGAACCCTAGTGGTAAACTTGAATCCAGCCTTCTCTTTCATCAGTACAATGCCAGCTGGCACTGTAGCAGTTAGAGGGGATACGATCTTGCAGATACCTGTTATAGCAAGGAAAAAGAAAATTACAACAAATCATACATTTTGGGCAATTTCTGAATTAAATTTTGTTGAGATAGACTTAATCTCTTGTTATATGATTAAGGAATCTCTTGTGGAGAGGTATGCCCATTAACCTCTCTCTCTCTCTCTCTCTCTCCCCCCCCCCTCCCTCGAAGATCATAAATGCAAAACTGTGGAAGACATGGAAGATGTATCTATATTCTTTTTCTGGACAAGAAAAAGTAAGCGAAAATCAATTTTTTTTAATTTCATACACAAAAAAATCAAATAACTACGGAAACAGCCTGGAATTCACTAAATTATGGGTCCATTAGAGATATGAAATGATAGAAACCTTTACAAAGACATAATCCAGTAGTGAGTCTTATAATCAATAACAAGACATAATGTTAAAAAATAGGAGATAAATATAGAGAAAATACCGAATTTTGAGGCTTCAGGGGCAATAGTTTTCAAGTAAACAAGAGGTTCCTCAAACTCCTCCCTCGTGGGGTAATAAATGGGACATTCAGGTATTCTCTCAGTCCATTCTAAGTCAGGCGTTGACTTCTGTTTTTGATATGTCCCCACTGGCATTTTACTACTTGAAACACTGCTGCTATGCCAGAAATCACCTCAATGCGAAGCAGAGACATTCAAAATATCCAAAGAATTGCTCAGCATTGCTATACCAGGATCTAATCCTAGTTTAACATCCAATAGTGAGTTTTGGGTTCTCTTTTGCTTCAGAATATGTAACCCATTACTCAAAAAATAAACTCTTCCTTCCACCTAAATGATCAAGATAACAGGAAGCAACAAGCATAAATATGAAAGGATAGTATGGAGAAAAGGCAGTCAAGAGATTAATTATCCTCATGATTAAACGCTGGCTGTGAAATAAGAAATTCAGTTCATGATACCATTAACTTCAAAATATCCAAACAGAAAGAATTTCCGGAGAAAAGAAAAAAATAATGAAGCATTCACACAAGAATAGTCATTAAATATTTGCTGACAGACAACAAGAAAACTACGTTAACAATCAAAATATAAAAAACGCTGAGAAAGAAGAAATAAATGATAAATACTTTACCAGAATTTAAGTTAATCAACCGGGTAGGTAAATCTCTTAAGAACTTCATAAAGAGAAAGTCAAGGATTCTCTTCACACTCGGAAATAAAATTCAAATTGAACGAGAACAACTCCCAATGTTAGACCACCTTTAACAATCTAAAATACAATGCTTACGAGAAAGAGTAACAGATAAAAATAAGAAACAACAGACGGAAACCTAAAATTACAACATCTCATCCGCTCAACAATCCAATTTCAACTCCCAATTTCAGACCACGTCAACAAGAGAATTCGCCCAACGATTCGAAAGTACAACGCTTACGAGAAACCGTACCAGTTAATAATAAGAAAAAACAGACGAAAACCTAAAGATACAACACGCCATGCACCTACAGGTTGTGTCAAAATCTAATATTTAAGGGTCAAATTATCAAAAACGCGCTGATAAAAATTAAACGATAAATAAGTTGCCCGCAGGTAATTCTCTTCAGAGATCCACGCACAAAAACAAGGATTCTCTACCCGAAATACAATTCAACTTGAGCGAGAACAACGGCAAAAATCAACGTGATTGAGAAAAAACAACAAATAAAAATTACAAACAACCGACGAAAACCAAAAATTACAACACGTCACCCGCTTACCATCTCATACCGAAAAACAGGACGCGCTACCGCTCAACCAGGAGCCTGCATTGTACTCTGAACTATAGACTACAGGCGTAACACGTTTTAGCCAGGTAAAAACCAACGGCGGCCTCCGATTTTGAGCCTAATTTGTTTCTGAGCTCTTGAGGAAACCTCTAAACAACGAAGTACAAGGAAATCTTCTTCGTCGGAGGCGATCGCAAGCGGAAGTTTCTCGGCAGAATCCAGCGCAAGAGAGAGAAAGAGTGGAGAAGAAGACAGAGGAGAGAGGAATATAGGGGGACGGTTAACTGAACCGAGGCAATTAATTACCAGTTTGCCATTAATTGAATATTTTATATTTATTTTCGCACGGGAAAAATGAGAATGAAAGAGCGGCAGTTGAAGACGGAGAGATGGGAATGAAAACAGAGGAGAGAGAAATAGAAGAGACCGTTGAGATTAATTAACGGGTAAAAAAATTAACCTCTAAAAAATTAAATTAAATGAATTAATTACATGTTTGCCATTATTCAGGGAAAATAGAGTAAAAAAAGTCTTTGGAATGAGGAGAGAGAAATAAAAGACACGGTTTAAGAAAAGAAGTAATTACCAGTTTGCCATTATTTACGTCTTTATTATTGCCACAGACAAACGGAATATTCAAAATGCGGTAGTTGCAGGCGGTTTCCCTGACATGTGGCACTCGTTATGTCGGTGTTTAATTCTGACCGTCCGATTGTCAGGAGACGGGACCCTCGCGCCAAGCAGATAAATCGCGACCGTCCATTTCGGCCCGTTCGCGCAGTGATGCGTAGCATTTTGTATTGAATCGGGTGAGTGACGTGTAACCAGAGTTTCCGTTGGAAGACGACAAGGTCGGCCTTTTGGGAGAATCACCATCCCGGGAGGGGAAGAGGAGAGAGAGTCCATTTTCTGACTTCCACGTGGCAACATATAATTGGACAGAGTCCATCTCCTTGGACAAAAATATAATTATTTCTTCAAGAAAAAGATACATGAGGAAGAAATTGAATCATTAAATTTTTTGGGTATCGCGAATGGGCTTTCTAAACGAGCCCAGAAGGTCTTTCATGGGTCCGGAGGAGGGAGCCTTTCTCCTTGCCATCGCCTCTTCTCCGACCCTTCCCGGCGCCGCTGCGGCCCTTTCTCAGCACCGTCGCCAATGACAGAACCAGGCCCTTCAAGTACGCTGCCACGGCCGCCACAATTCCCCTCCTGCCCACAATATAATATGGCAATAATGTTCTCGCCAGAGCATGCTCAAAGTAAGTTTTTATTCTAAAAAATATAAAATATTTGTTATAATGACCTACTAGGCCCATGTTGGTGTGACCCACCTAGCCCATGAGGAGGCGGGCCACTGAGGGCCCATTCCACTGTCTCACTTCCTTCTCTCTATATAAGCCCATGTAATCTCTCCCCTTTGGGTCAACGAATTATCTAGAGTATCCTATTCCACAATATAAATACGAAAATGAAAAATATATGAAAATTGAGCTTACAAAGGGGAACTATGGGATTGGTTGCCATCAAGGAAGTAAACGAAGAGGTAGGAGTCGAAGTGTCGTCCTTGTATGTAGTAGAAGCTCGGCAGCCTTCTAACCAGCTTGAAGAGCATCTTCTTGTAGAAGTGGATCGCCGGTTCATTATAGTAGATGACATGAAGATAGATCCCTCTGCAATTGTGTATCGACGATGCATACTTGATCACTTCTTCGATGAGTCTCGACGCTGCAACAACGATACGCTCAAATTAAAGCTGCAACTGATGACATATAAAGTGAAATTAAAATGTTAAGGTAAGAAGGCCTGAAGGCCTAATGTGCTTAATTGGGCCCAGTATTTGTCTCTCTTGCATGGGCTTCGCTTCCTCTATATAAGAAAAGGGAAGTGCACTTTTGAAATCACAACATTAATCTAGGGGCGCCAGTGTACTTGACCGGATCTGATAAGAACTCTGAAATTAACATCGTAACCTAATAGATCTACAGACTGCTGGATCTCATAAGAACTCCAAAGTTAAATGAGCCCATCTACTAGCACAATTGAAGCTCATCCCATAAAAATTCTCAAGTTAAATGTGCAAGCCTACAAGAAATGTTCTCCTTCAAAGCCTAGGTGGGGGAATGGGGCATCAAAGCTTGAGCTTTGGCAGAATTTCCAGAAAAATGAAACATCTTTTTTTATTAGGGGAAAGGCTCCTATTACATTAAGAGGTAACGTGTTTTGGATTTCTCAATAATACACTTACCAATAAACTCCCTGACATGAGGTTATAAACAAAAGAAAAGAAATACAAAGGGCATAGATATAGAACTTCCATAAACAAGAACAACTGAACCTCATCACAAAGGAAAGTTTAGGCTAGTGTCCACATAAACTATTGGTAATCCAATCCAGATTGATCTCAATTCAATTGTAGTGGACTCACAGTCGATGATAGGATCAACTAGCTGTTTCTAGAACCGTACCAAATGAGTGGATCAACAGATTGTCAATCAGTTGAACGGATCAATGTAAGTTTTCAATCCATGGCTAATCTTGATTGTCAGATTACATCCAACTACCAGAAATTGGCCTAGTCGATTTGGATTGCTGGATCAATGACCAGTCAATCTGATCAATGATCTGGATCAACTGGCCATCCCTGAAGATTGAGATTGCAGATGATATCACCGGATCATTGATCCTGTGACCTGAAAATTCATTTTTCCCTTCCCTACTTTCAGTCAGCCTAATCTTCCCTGATCCCATTAGAAAATCCAAAGTTAAACACACTGGGGTAGCAGAAATTCCGTCATCCCCAAAAATAGCAATAATAATTTAGGGATAGAGAGTTGACCTATGCCGAGATTGCGATAAGCCTCAATAACTCCAAGAGTCAGAATATATACCAGAGAATTATCTGAACCCGAGGAATTGTATCTGAGTGAACCCCCGATCTATTAACCAAATAGCGGGGTTCAATACACCAAAATACAGACAGGCATAAGAATATAAGATTGATTAATGATTTAATACCTCACTTTCTTTTGCAGGGATAAGACGAGTGGTAACAAATCCAATGAGCTTGCCTGAATTATCGTCAACTGCTGCCCATGAGACGATCCCGCAGCCATTGACTACATTCAAGAAGAACTCCAACTCGTATCTGCAAGATCAATGGAAATTGACTTTTCAATGTCAAAAGTTAGTTAGATCATACTAACTTATATGATCATAGGTCAAAGATAGTTGATGGATCATATCACATCAACTAACCTTATAGGAAATAACCGAGCGTGGATTTGCTCCAAAGATTGAAGATCTGTGGGTCGAATTGGACGGTAGATGATAGTTGGACAGTCTATGATTTTTTCGTCTATCATGGATGGTTGAATGCTGGCGAAATCATGAATAAATTAATTTCTCATATCATCAGAAATTAAAAAAAAATCATTCACAAAATGAATCATCATTGTATAAGTATTATAGAATCCAGAGAAAGATAGGTTCATGAGATACAATAGAATTTGCAACATAAAACCAAAAATTTGGCGTGCCAGCATACATCTTTATCTTCATTATCATAAATGCAGAAACAGAAACATATCTCCCGAAAAATATCCCAATAGTGGTAAAATTGTTCAACTGAAAGAGATCTAAATTACAAGAATGGAAAACGTCATGAACAAGGCATTCTCCCGATAATTCCTAAATACAAAGAAAAATAGAAGCCAACTGGTTACTCTTGCCCACCTTCGGCAAACAGAAAAATCAAATTTCTGCGACAAGATTCAAGGAAGCCACTGAATCCCGAGCAGAAAAGATATATCGCTTGATAAAATTTATAAAATTAGAATCTACAGGAAATCAAATTTTGGATCTTACCCGAGACGGAAACTCCTCAAATTGGATTCGTCTCATGCAGGTTTTGAGACGAGCAACTTGACAAGAAGCTTCTTGTTTATTTTTTAGGGGACCCAATACTGTAAAAGAACTCCTTGGAAGAATTGAAGGCGTGACTGAGTATTGCGATCTGCGACAAATGATGAGAGAGATGCCGAGGAAACCTCTGATTACGGAGGAAAGGAATCGTTGACGGACCAGAGGGATTTTGAGGGATTAAGAATGGGAAGATGGAATTTTTGAGGAGACGGCGGACTCGGGACGCGGGAGAGGATCTTTTCCATCCGGTAAAGATTGGTGGACTAAAAACATATTTTTTTGGCCCAAAAATGATCAGCCTGTCCTCTCTCTCAATATTTATCATATGTATGTATATATATCCCTCTCTCCCTATATATGTATTATCCCTCCCTTTCCCTCTCTCTCTCAATATTTATCATATATATGTATATATATCCATCTCTCTCTCTATATGCATTATCCCTTCCCTTCCCTTTCTCTCCCCCTCTATGACTCCCTTCACTCTCTCATTCCCTTAGTCTCTCTCTCCCACTCTCTCATTCTCTCAATCTCTCTCTCCTTGTCTCCCTCTCTCTCTCTCACACACACACACACATTCCCTTGGTCTCTCTCTAACCTTGCATGCCATTAGCCCATCTCTATCTCCCACTTTCTCATTCCCTTATTCTATCTCTATCTCTTGTTCACTCATTCCCTTCGTATATGTCCTCTCACTCTCAGTCTCTCCTTCCTAAGGTACTGTCACAATATCATCCCCTTTCTCAATGATCTATTTGTGGCTCAGGTTGGCCAGGCATTGTCTAGTTTCTCTGGATAATGAAATTCAAGTTTACAATCACACAAAGCTTTGGATGACAAATCAATCTTTGGCATAGATCACAACTACATTGTGTCCAATGTAGCAAGACAATGGCTCCTTTCAACCATCCATAGCTTCTGCCTCAAATGTTACCCTCTTCAAGTGGAGTTCTTCATCTTCACCTACTACTACTAAATTTCATTTCCCAATGAAATTTCTCCAAATCAAACTTTGCAGCCATCTTGAACCTTCACATCTTGAATTAGATCTCAATATATACATATTATACTCCAAAAATTGTTCTCTTACTACAATGGTCGCCTCGATTTTTTTATACCACTAATTAGAATTGTGATCTTTGTATCTCAAGTATCTTGAATAATTGGAAAAAAAATAAGTTGAATCTTCACATCTTGAACTGGATCTTGATAGATATGCGATACTTTAAAAATATCTCTTGAAAAAATTGTCACCCTGAATCTTCACATCTTGAACTAAATCTCAATATATTATGATACTGAAATATCTTTCTTTGGATACATGGTCAACTCGATACCCCCACTTGTTAGAATGGAGACTCCCTCTTTCTCAACTCTCAAAATCATAAGCAAATGTTGAACGATGGCATTTCACAATATTCAATAAAAAATTAGTACAAAAATATCCTTAAAAAGGAGGTCATGAAATAAAATACACTCTTGAACACAATGACAACTTCTTGTTATATCAAAGCCTTTCTAAAATAAAAAATAGAGAAAACATGAC
This sequence comes from Lemna minuta, assembly GCA_024174645.1. Taxonomy (NCBI): domain Eukaryota; kingdom Viridiplantae; phylum Streptophyta; class Magnoliopsida; order Alismatales; family Araceae; genus Lemna; species Lemna minuta. The sequence goes on from CM044107.1 coordinate 11,837,236, forward strand.
ACAAGACACAATAGAAGAGGCGACATTTGACCTGGTGGCAACAACACTAGGAGATCCCTCAAGTACACTTTTGAGAAGAACAAATAAATTTCAATCTAAAAAATGACTCTTGATTCTAGTACATGGGTGGCATATTTGTAAGCCTCAAATGAAAGATTAAGGTCATCAAGAAATTTAACAAAAAGGAAAGGAAACTAGAAAATGGTGTGCGAAGCACTAACTAGACCTCAAATACATGAGACTAAGGGGATTGCTTGACCATGGTGAATTTAGCTAAGCTTGATCCCAATTGGGTTGATGTCGAAGTAATATATAACCCTTTCTAGAGTGTGATTGGACCATGAGTGAACCATGCTCGACTAACACCAAACTAGAGAAGAAACCATGTTAGGTTGTAGCTCGACCACAGTTGAAATCTTGTTGAACCAAGGCCAAGTTTGTGGTTCGGCTATGTTGAGGATCTTTTCAATAAAGGTATCTAAAATATGTATCGAACTAATCTGAAGTTAATGGGATCTGAGGTCGATAAATTTCCAAAATTTTGATCAAAACATCAAATGCAACGGAAAAACATTGAATCAGACATTCAAAATACCAAGCCACCAAGAACAAATGATCCTATCATCTAGTATGAATGAGAAAACATACTTACAGGGTTTCCTTGAAGGAGTTCTTAAAGCTATTCAAGTGTCTACCCTCGAGTGGTATCTACACGGTCTCCGGATGGTTGGATCTCCTCTTCAAAGCTCTTCACCAAGAGAGAAAGAAAAGAATGGAGAGAATTCCAACAAGGCTTGCATGGGCACCTTTAGTTGTGGTCGTTCTCCCCCTATTTATAGACATTTGGTATGAGGTTTTTTTATTAAAACCCTCATAATTATGTCTATATCCACCAACATCCATAAACCTTATGTGTGTGACCCTCTAGGTCAATATATCTCACTAGTTAATAACTCTATAGACCAAATAACACCTTATTGGTCAACCTTAAGTAATTATCCACATCCACATATAGATTAATTAATCAAGAATTGATTTAACTCAATCGATTGGTTGAGTTGCCAGCCCGTTGGGTGCCAAGCTACACCACGTACACTAGGAGATATGGAGTATGTAAGAAATAGCTTATGGAACCTTCCCGTCATCGATTACCATGTATGTATTATCCTTCATCCACATTAGACTCATGAATAAATTAGGGTATGGTCAACTGTCAAACCCTAGTCGGTCACTCAAGTTAGTACTGATGCGTGTAAAAATCATCGGGAACTCCTTCTCCAATATTACTACTACCTTGGCCAAGGATTTCATCGCATCTCATTCCTTTGAGTCAATATCCTCAAATACCAAGGGTGAATGATCCCATCTTGATCACACAATCATCTTCGTAGACTTCATGTTGTATCCAATATATGACGTTTTAGATATCCCATGTCTAGGGATTCGTAAGTCATAATCAAAACACGATCATCCATCCAAAAGATGTCTTTGGTGTCTCAAGTCAAAGGACCACATACACAACCATGACATGAATCAACCTGATTGACAGTTAGGTATAATACCATTCAAGGATTCATATGGATCAATTCAGTGAACTCTTTCTCCAAAGAGCACCCACTATCTATTCTTATTGTCTCCACACCAATGGCTATAGGATCAACCATACTCATCATATGAGATGGATTAGATAGAGCTATTCTTTCTGGATAATTCGATGTCCTTCTCGAATATCCCACGAATAGGAATGTTTAGAACATATGTTTAAAGACTAGTGATCACTATATTATGATCTCATCATAATTCACTTCGTCATTGCACATGCTCATGGACTTCATTATAAACATGACACAAGAATGACAATGAATAAATTTCATTTCAATGAACATAAAAAAGATACATGAAAGTGTGATTGGCTTATAGGCCACATAATATCCATCAGAAGTATCCACCAAGAGTCTATGGATGAGATTAGACAAAGCCCACCAAAAAATTGGAGAAAAACAACCTTCTTAAATGGGATGACAAATTTTCATAATAGAGGTCTAAAATATCTAGGAATAAAGGAGGAAAGAAAACAAGTTCAACAAAGGAACTAACCAAAAAGAAGAGACACACTCAGTGTCACCTTTTCACAAAGCTTCTTTAAAAGATGCTATGTTGACCCCTCTCTATTCTCCAACTATCCAAGTATCTTGAACCTTCCTTCACAAGGGTTTCACTCCTTTCACAAGGCTCAAGAGAGCACTATTGAGTTGCTTCCTTTAAGTTGCTCCAAGCTTAGGGTGAGCTCCTCCTTTTATTGAGCTCCATAGAAGCTTATAGAAACTCTCTCTCTAGAAGATGTCCATAACTTTCCAAAACATCTAGAAAGATCCACAAGCTTTTAGAAACACCCACAAGCTTCTAGTTTAATTTAGAAGACTCTCCAAGCTTCTAGAAGAAGCACAAAAGATTCTAGAAAACTCTAGAAAATTTTAGAACATTTCGAAAGCTTCTAGAATAGAGAGTTGACCAAGTCAATCCTCACAAGCTGCGACCCAGTTTGGGCCCAATCTATTGGACTAGGTTAGGATGGGTCACAACAGGCCCATTTGACCCACCTTGGCCCTTGTGAACTTGTTGGAATTGACTTGGCCTAGTTGACAATCTTGGGCAGGTCTTTTAGCACAACATTAACCTATGAGATAGGCTCAATTCACCTGGTTGGGCCTAAGTGGTTGGATTGGTTCAATTGATTGTGACAATTCAAGTGGTAGAGCCAATTAGTCGGTCGACACATGTGTGGCCCGCATCACACAAGATGCAACCAAATGGCCCGATGACGTGAATCAATATGACATGAGGGGGCATCTGATAACATGAATTTATAACTTAAATTCTTATCCTAATTAACTCATATTCATGCTTATCTTATGAGAATATGATGCATGTTATCATACTTTTTAGGAATTTTCTCCATTGGTATGTCATTTCACTAAAGTCAATATTTATGCATAAATTAGGGATAATTTCATGCTTGATGGATGATTAGTCTTTTGTTAAGTTTAAATTAATAGAATTTAATCTCTTTTCTTGAATGACTTTGACTTTAGTGAATGTTTTGAAGGATAATTTCAAGATGAATTTATGATTTAGAATATTTATTAAGAAATGAGTTAAGTAATTTTTAATTCATCTTGATTTCTTCTATGAAAATATATTTTAAATGAAATGATGGTAAAAAGGAAGAAATTTGTGATCCAATGGAGAAAATTTGGATTAAAAAGGAGTTGTATATTTAAAGTTATGAATTTCTAAAGTTTATACTCTTTTTCATATTTTTATTTGATTTTTAAATTAATTTTTATTAAGTTTTTCTTATTTAAAATCGCAAAAAGGGGTTTTACTTACCCGCAGGTGATGACGTGGTGAGCAGAGCCAGGTGGCGAGCTGACGTGGTGCGCGGGACCACCGCATGGATGCAACGTGGCACTGAGGCCACGTGGTAGGGCCGCGGGTGGTCCACGCAAGGCGCAGGTGGCGCACAGGGAGCGGACACGTGGCAGGAGGCGACGCGTGTCCACGCGGACGCCCGTGTGGGGCGCCACATGGCAAGTGGGTCGGCAGATGGAGGGCCCACGGGTTAGTGGGCCTAGGTTAGGAAATTGGGGCGGTAACGCAAATGCGTTACTGCGCCCCACAATTTAAGCTCGAGTGTTTTCTTTTTTTCTTCCGTGTGGGACTATGTCCCACACGTTTCTTACCTTTTGCAAGTGACGTGGACGCACGACATGCGTTGGATGCGGTCAGGACAGTGGAGATCGCGTGGACCTGAGTCCACGCGATCATCAAATAAACACGTGCATGAAATCACGTGTAAGTGAACGCCGATCAAGGGGCTTACTGATGACATGTGGAGGTGTCGGAAGCGTTCGACTTCCATCGCGATTTGATCGTGGTGGATCGTGGTCTTGATCGGATCTTCATCAGATCATCAGTGGACGGTCGCGATCTTTCGCGATCAGAGGCACCGTGTGGACACATTGGGAGTGTTCGATCTTCATTGGCGCACGAGATTACACCGTGCGATCAGAGGAGCGATGGACGCACGTGGACTCACCTCAGCACGATCCTCATCTGACGGCTAATAAAGGTTTATCACGAACACTCCCTGATAAAGGAAGATCCTCATCTGACGTCTGATAAAGGTTTATCACGAACACTCCGTGATAAAGGAAGATCCTCATCTGACGGCTGATAAAGGAAGATCCTCATCTGACGGCTAATAAAGGAAGATCACCTCGTGGTCCGATCGCGACGCAATCATGACGCCCTTTGAGGCAAAATCAAGGCCACAATCACCGCCGCGATCGTGGCCCCCCACTACCTAATCGCATCAAATGGCCCTCAAAATCGGGCGGAAATTCCCCTTTAAAAGTGATGTATTCTCCCTTCTTGTTCTTCAACTTTTGATCGATTCGTGAAGTAAATTAAGCAAATTTCAAGGAAGGTCTTAAGTTCTTCGTGATCCCCCCGCGTTTAGACTCGATTGCGAAGCAATTGGAGCGGGATTGATTGCGAATTTCTCCTTGATTTCATCGAATTTTCCCCTCGAATTCTGAACGTCCACGAGGAAGAATCTGAGCAAATTCGCTTCGATCCACGAGAATTAAAGTCCCATTCTTGCGGCAATCAGGTTAGTAGAGAGATTCGATCGATTATCAGGAGGTAATTTGAGTTTTTATTAGATTTAGAAGTTTAATTTTGCAAATTAGTTCTTAGTGTTCTTCATTTTCCCTAAATTTTAGTATGAAAAATGTCTGATCTTGAAAATTAGATATCTCTCTGATTATAATTTAAAATAACTTGATTTTCATTTAATTGGATTCCTCTTTTCATTAGCTTTCCGTGGATAGCAAATTTGTCGAATTTCGAGTTCATTTGACCCTTCAATTTAATGTTTGACCGAGCACTGTTCATCTTTCATCAGAAGTGAAACGTTGACTTTCGGGGTCAATTACTTTCAATTTACAAATCTGAATTCAATCACTTTGGTCTCTTTATATTCCTCTGGTTCTTAGCTTTCCATTGACATATAAATTGCAAGATTTTGATTTCATTTGACTAGTCAATTTGAAGATTTCCTCTGAGGTATTCATTTCGGGGATTTTCTAATATTTGATTTTCAATAATTCATAGTAAATCCATTTCTTATCCAAAAATCACGAATTCTAGATAAAGAAATTTCGTTTTCTCTTTAGTTTCTAAATATATAATTTTCCTAATCTTCTGACACCGTTTGATTCTCTGATTTTACATAACACCTATTGTTGGTCAAAGTCAAGGCTTTGACTTTGACTTTTGACTTTTCTCTGTCAAATCCGAGATTTTAATTCTTAAAACTTCTTATTAGGTCTATTTATATAATTTCTATTTATAAAATCTTATTTTTACTTCTTTAAAATCTCTTTTAAACCTAAGTTTTACCAAGTCAACTATGCAATTAAAGTCAACCCTGCTCTCTGTGGATTGATCCGATACTTACACATTGCTTGATTTTATATCTTATCTTTGTGAGTTCGGTTTTATAAATTTGGTTTGACATACGTTGTTGTGTTTTAATGACGCACAAAAACGCTCCGTCAACATCTACAAGAGGTGTTGCCACTAAAGGCTATGTTATTGGTGAAGTGCTTGATAACATGCAATTTATACATGAAATTATATGATTATTAATACAAATTAAGGCATAAAATATTCCATTCATATGAATGTTATCATGTTTTAAGTGTATATCTATCATTCTATAAAAAATTAAGTTATAATATCAAAATGTACTATTTTAAGGATAATCATGAATAATTAAGAGAGATACTTAAGTTTAGATTATTCCCACTTCATATTTGAGATTATAATTAGGTTTTAATGATTAATAATAAGAGAAAATATTTTTTATACACTCATTTATTTTTCTAGCATTGTTTTCTCAAAGAAATAAGTATATTTTTTCAATAGAAATTAATTCTCTTGTTATTTATTAAATTTGACTTTTTAGAATGATAGATTATTCAATTTCTGATCAAATAAGAAAAATTCAAAACTATATTTTGAAAGTTATGAACTTTCTAATTTTTAGGAATTTTTCAAGAATTTTTTCAAACATTTTCAATTTTATATGAATTTATTTAGATTTATTTTAAATTAAAAATCATGTTGATGTGGCAGCTGATGTAGCGGAGCAATTTACTTGTCGCCACGTGGCAGCCTGTGTGCGCGCCACATGGCACACGGTGTGTGTGTGTGTATATACTGACAGAACGAGACCGTGAGGTCGTCAAAATCACACGGTCTCGTGTCAAAATAAAGTCCAAACTTACTAATTTAATGAAATTTATTTGAATTGAGGGGTATAATGGTAAATATTGGTCGAATCCACAGGGAATTAGGGAAATATCTGATGATCTCTTTGAATTTGATCAAATCGGACAATGAATCGGTGATAGAAATGGGGGAAAATGGTATTTTATGAAAGAGGACTTGAAGACGAATCCATCGACTCAAAAATCAATGAATTTAACTTTGATTTCGCGGAGAAATTGAAGATTGAAGATGGATGAATATTTCGAAACATAAAATCACAAATTTACCAAAATTAAGGATGAAATTAAGCTAAATTACTAATCTAAAACAAAATTAAATGATATACGAAGATAGATTAGGATCAAACACGATCCCTAACCCACAATTGCAATTGAATTGATCCAATTAATCGCCAGAATCAAGGCCACTCATAAAAAATCCAAAAATCACGATTGTGGAGTTCAAGCGTCAATTTATTCCTCGTCAATCGTCAAAATCTTGATCTTAAGAACTCCGTGGACGCAGAAGTGAGTTTATAAGCGATTGGGATCAAGAGAAATAAGAGATTTGGTGTCTAAACAGTTCAATTAGATTGAATTGCTCTCGAATGCTTTACAAATACGAAGAACATCTCAATTTATAGGTGATTTGGGCGTAACAGTCCGATGAAACGCAGCAACGACGCGGATGAAATGCGTGGATGCGTATCGTCGTTGTTAAGTCGTGGCCGTTGGATCATGATCGGACACCTCAGATGAAGCCACGTCGTATGCATTATAAAACGCATGAGAAACGCACGTTGTTGGATCTCGATCGGACGCATCAAATGCATTTTCCATCAATTTGATTAGAGCCGTTATAACTCCTCAGATCAATGGCTCTGATTAAATCGTTTATACAACAATTCGTACACGAATTGCGTTGTGCCACTTACCCCCCTCCCCCCCGCTCCATTAAGTGAAGATCAACGGCTTTTAAGCTTCACGCGATCGGACGCTCCTCACGCTGCCACGTCACCGCTCGCATCAACCGTTTGATCGCGACGCGATCGGACGGTCCAGATCACGCCACGTCACTTGCGCGTTAATCAAAATTTGTAAGAATAAATTTTAATTAGAAAAATTAATTTTTAATTCTGGAAAATCCTTAGAAATTCATTAAAAATTCAGAAAAATTCCAAAAAATTAGAAAATTTATAACTTTCAAAATATAACTCCAAATTAATCCAAATATCTTTCATTTGATCAGAAATTTAATTATCTATCATTCTAAAAAGTCAAATTGAATAAATAACTAGAGATTTAATTTCTATTTCAAAAATACATTCATTTCTTTAAGATTTAAAACTTTAGAAAATAAAAATGAATGTATAAAGATGATTTCTCTTATTGTTTAACTTTAAAAACTACTTATAATCTCAAGTAAAGAAGGGTTATAAAATAATTTATCTCTAATTCATCATAATTAACCCTAATTTAAAGTATTTTGAGATTATAATAATTTTTTCATAGAATGATAGATAAATACTCATAAATATGATAACATGCATAGGAATGAAATCTTTTATGCCTTAATATGCATTAATAATCATGTATTATCATGTCTAATTAGCATGTTATCATATACACGCATCATTACTGGGTTAAGCATCCATTAATGTAGCCCAAGGGCCTCCAATGCCCAATTGTGACTCATAAAGCATAGAAACTCACAAGACCCATTTATGAGGCCCAATTAGAGCTTCGTGGGCCAGAAGGGAATCTCGAGGAGCTGTCACTATCTGCAGAAGATCACCTAAAGACTCATAAATATTTTGTGTCAGATTCTACAATTTCTAGAATCTCGAGAGTGTCTCTTATCAGGCCTAGAAGCTTCTTTTTGTTGTGTCAGGCCTATCTCCTAACACACGAATGATGTAAGAGTTATATTTTCAAGACTTTGAGTTGTCTTATCAAGGGTCATGTCACATGGAAGACCCTTTACTTTTTGAGGCCTATATAAGGCCCCCTATTGTAACCCTTGAGAACACAATTTGAAGTTATTTTTTTCTAAGAGCTTTTCTTTCTCCTCTTTGAGTGTTCTCTTGTTTTGAGAGTGTTCCTGTCCTTGTGGATTCAAGTACAACCCCTTGCGGATTTAAGGGTAGAAGATATTAGTTCTGTGGACTCAGAACCTAACCCTTCTTGTAGATCAAGGCTTGTGGATTCAAGTCCCTGTTCTACATTGCTCCTGCGCTAAGCTGCGTCCTCCACTAATGGATTTTCGCTAACCCATTAAGACCGTGTATCTTATATACACATGTTTCGCCTTGATTTTTTCTATGTGGGACTATTTTTGTTTGTTTTAATGGGCAGGTGATGTGGATTATTCTGGAGCGTGCAATCGCACGAATAGATTGTGATCGTCGATTTTCACTTAAAGTGGAGAGTATGTGGCACGTAATGATTCATCAGTGAATCATTTTAAAATGGTTTAATCTCAACTGTTCATCTGAGGAGTTATAACGGTTGAAAAAAAAAATTCCCAATGGACTCTCGTGGACATGAGTACGCATCTAGAGCATCCAACAAAGATCAAACGTCAATCTTTTTATGAAACTTCTTCTTCCTGCGCTACGTGACCAAATCTCAGCGATCCGTCTTTGATCGAATAGACACGACTTAACCGTAACGATTCACATCCAAATGTTTCATTAGAGCCGTTGATCGAAGACTAAATGTCAATCCATCGTCTACGCCCAAATCTACCTATAAATACACATGTTTTTCGATAATGTAAACCATTCAGGGGTGTTTTGTGTAATCAAACTGTTTAGACATCTCAATTCTTGAATCTCTTGCTTTCTTCGTCTTCTAGAACAATTTCCACTTCCAAGGAGTGCTTGAAAGTGACATATCAGAGAGAGAATAGAGAGAAATCGCTTCTCGAATGTCGATGATCATCTTCAAAATCACATAATGAAAAGCTTTTGATCCGGTGATCAATTAGATCATTTCGATGCTACCTCAAGTTAGAATAATATATGTTATCATATTTTTCAGTGTTTGTCTATCATTCTATGGAAAATAAGTTATAATTTCAAAATTAACTAATTTTGGGATAATTATGATAAATTAATAGGAATATTTTTAAGATTAGATTATCCCCATTTTTATTTGAGATTATAATTAGATTTTAATGTTAAATAATAAGAGAAAATACTTTTTATAAACTCATTTATTTTTCTAAGTTTTAAATTATAAAATAAATGAGTAAATTTTTTAAATAAAAATTTCTTCTCTTATTATTTATTAGAACTTTTTAGAATGATAGATAATTTAAATTATGATCTAACGAAACAAATTTGGATTAAATTAGAGTTATATTTTAAAAGTTATGAATTTTCTAATTTTTAGGGATTTTTCTTGAATTTTTTTGAATTTTTTCCAGAATTTAATTTGATTTATTTTGAATTAAAATGAATTAAAAAATTTTTTTATCACGTGCTCAAGGTGGCAATTGACATGGCGTGAACAAAATAGCGATGCCACGTAGCAGCGTATGAGAACACCATGTGTCACACAATATGAATATGTGCGCCCGTGTGTGTGTGAGTGTGTGTATGAATAATGAGATAACACCCTTTTCAAGATTTTTGCTATCTCATTATATCCAAACGACTTATATTCTCACGTGATTCCTCTCATTTTCATCACGTGGGATTATATTTTCTTTGTTTTTGTGTGCATGTCACATGGCGAAACGTGGAGCGTGCGATTCACATATTGATAGAACAAATCGGTGTGGTCGTTGATTACACACCAATTTTTGTCAAAACTAATACCAAACTTGCTAATTTTAAGATTAAATCACGAATTAAATAGTATAGTGGTGAATAAGGGTCGAATCCATCGAGAAATAAGAGAATTTTAAAATTCGATCATATCGGACGATGAATTGAGGTGAGAGATTAGGAATTTCGATAGATTTAAAAAGAGAACTCAAAGACGAATCCAAAAAATGAAAAATCACAAAATTTGGATCAAGACTCGGGGAGAAATCGATGAGCGAATTGGAGAGAAATTTCCCAATGCAAAGAGAGAGAAATCTGAAATTAAAAATAAAATTAACTAAATCTATGATCCTAAATTATAATTTAATGAAACATGACAAAAGATTAGGAGGAGAACACAAAATCTAACCTGAGATTAGCAATCAAAATAATCTACTTAATCGCCGGATTCAAGGCTTTTCATTCCACAATTTTGAAGACAATCATCAACGTTCAAGAGGCAAATTCTCCCTATTCCATCGACGAAATCTCACTTCCAACCACTTCGTTGACGCAAAAATGAGTCTAGAACCGATTGAAAGGGAGAGATTCAAGGATGGTGATGTCTAGATAGTTCGATTATTTGAAAACATCCAAAAATGCATTACAATGTCGAAGAACATCTCAATTTATAGAAAATTTGGGCGTAACCGTTGGACGAAACACTTGATCTTACATCAATGGCTCTGATGAAACGCACGAGTTCAAATCATTACAGTTAAGTCGTAGCTGTTGGACCGTAGATGAACCGTCAAGATGTCGCCATGTCGTGTGCGCTATAAGTAACGCATCAAATGCCATCCATTAGATCTTGATCTGATGCTTTAGAAGCGTTTTCGTCAGTTCTTAATCTCAGCCTTATAACTCATTAGATCAACGGTTGAGATTAAATCGTTTTAAAAATGATTTACGGACGAATAAGATTGTGTAACGTACCCTCGCCTTAAGTGACGATCGACGATCGCGATTAATCATGCAATCGGATGCTCCAAATTTTGCCACATCATCTGCGCGATTAAAAAATTGATTTTAAATTAAAAAATCATAAAAATAAAAAAAATAAAAAAAAATCTGAAAAATCCCTAAAAATTAGAAAATTCATAAATCTCAAAATATAACTCCAAATTAATCTAGATTTTTTTCATTGAATCATAAATTAAATTATCTATCGTTCTAAAAAGTCAAATTATTTAAATAATCAGATATAAATTTTAATTTCAAAAATACACTCATTTCTCTTAAAAATTAAAACTTAAAAAAATAAATGAGTATATAAAAAGTATTTTCTCTTATTATTTAACACAATTATTATCTCAAATATAGATGGGAATAATCTAATTTAAAAATATATTCTTAAAAATGATAATTATCCCTAAAATATTACATTTTGAGATTATAACTTAAATTTGTGTGAAATGATTGATATGCACTTAAGGTATGATAACAAGCATAAAAATAGAATATTTTATGCCTTAATTTGCACTAATAATCATGTAATTGCATGCTATCACATTAAATCGTGATTGTCAATCTTCACTTAAGTGAAGGGGTATGCAGTAGAATCTGATTTGGCGATGATTCATTTTTAAACGTTTTAATCTCAACTGTTGATCTGAATAGTTATAGCAGCTGAGATTAAATGCACCCGATGGACTTTGATGGACACGTGGCGATATCTCAGACGTCTATTTCCAATCGGAGGAATGTGATCGCACGATGTTTCTTCTTCACACGCGACGTGGTGAAATCTGAGCGCTTTATCTCTGATCGAACATATGCGAATTAATGACAACGATTCGCATTCAAGTGTTGCATCTGAGCCGTTGATTGAAGATGAAAAGTCAAATCTAATAGCCACACCCAATTTTGCTTATAAATTGAGATGTTCTTCAATGATGAAAATATCTAGGGTTTTCAAGTAATCGAACTGTCTAGACACCACAATCCTTGAATCTCTTGCTTCCCTTCACTTCTAGACTTATTTCCATGTCCGAGGAGTGTTTGAAAGTGAGATTTTGTTGAGAAAATATGGAGAAATTTATTATTGAATGCCAACGATCATCCTCAAATTTGCGGGATGAAAAACCTATGATCCAATGAGCAATTGGATCAATTCGAGTTCTATCTTGAGTTAGAAATTGTGTTTTCATCGTAATCTTTCTTCTAATAACATTAGATTTATAATCATAGATTAAGTCAATTTCATTTTTAATTTTGGTTTTCTCTCTCTTCGCGATCCACATTTCTATCTAATATTTGCTCGTTGATTTCTCGACGAATCTTGATCCAAATTCAGTGATTTTTGTTTTCGTGGATTTGCCTTCGAGTTATCTTTCTAAAATTATCAAAAACCCTAATTTCTCACTTCATTTTGTTGTTTGATTTGATCAAATTTCAAAGAATACATTAAAAATATCTTAATTCTCCGTGGATTCGACCCTTATTCAACTCTATACTCCTTCAATCGTGATTAATATTTAAAATTGTTGAGTTTGGAATTTATTTTGATGCTTATTTGCATGTTTTCAATGACCTCGTGGATTCATTTCGTAAGTCAACTATCAAACCCTAATCGGTCACTCAAGTTAGTACTGATGCATGTAGGAAATCATCATGAATTCCTCTTCCAATATTTCCACTACCTTGGCCAAGGATTTTATCACATCTCATTCCTTGAGTCGATCTCCTCAAATACCGAGGGCGGATGATCTGATCTTGATCACACAATTATCTTCATGGACTTCATATTGTATCCAATATATGCCGTTTTAGAGATCCTATGGCAAGGGATTCGTAAGTCATAATCAAAACATGATCATACATCCACAAGATGTCTTTGGTGCCTCAAGTCCAAGGACCACATACACAACCATGACATGAATCAACCGAATTGACTTTTAGGTATAACTATCATTCGAGGATTCATATAGATCAATTTAATGAAGTCTTCCTCCAAAGAGCACCCACTATATATCCTTAGTGTCTCTACATCGATGGATACAAGATCAACCATACTCATCATATGAGTTGGATCATAGAGTGTTATTCTTTCTAGATAGTTCGATGTCCCTCTCGAATATCCCATGAATATGAATGTTTAGAACATATGTTTAAAGACTAGTGATCATTGTATTATGATCTCATCATAATTCACTTAGTCATTGGATATGCTCACGGACTTCATTGCAAACATCGCACACGAATGACAATGAATAAATTTCATTTCAAAGAACTTAAAAAAAATACATCGAAGTGTGATTGGCTCATAGGCCACATAATATCTATCAATGAGGGCCTTATATAGCCTTAAAAAAGTGGAGGGTTGTACAAGTGATTTGACCTTTGGAAAGACAACACAAAAGTATTGAAAATATAACTCTGACAACATGCATGCGTCAAAGACAAAATTGACAAAAGAAAAAGTAAATCTTCTAGCCTTGTAATGCCTCAATAGATATATATTTGTAAATTTTAAGACCTATAACATTTATCAAAAATGTTTGTGGGTCTCAAACTGATCTTCTGCAGAATCTGTCAAGTTCTAAACATTCCCCTTTGGCCCACTTAGCTTTAAATGGGCCTCTAATGTGAACTTGCTCAAAATAATATAAATTGGGCTCTTGGGCTAACTTCTGGGCTACATCACGCGCATAGCGACAACCTAGCTAGATGCACTGTGCATGATATCATGTTGTTGAAAGGAAATGTGATCGGAGATGGAATGGGTGGAGATAGTGTGGTCTAAACAATTGTGTTGAGATAGATTGTAGGGAGATCGCCCACATGGTGAGAGAAACCCTAGTCAATCAAGATGAGCAATGCAAGGAAGCAACATGCTTAGAGGTAGAACGCCTAAAGGAGAGGCGACTAAAAGCGTTGTGCTTGGGGGGTGGATTAGCTAAATCAGGTTCAGTAAGTGTTGGAATTTGAGGCTTGACAAGCTCTCCAAAGTTTTGATCAAGACATCGATTGCAATGGAAGATGTTTAATCAAAACATTTAACAAAGTTAAAGCACCAAGTATAGATGATATTATGATCTATTCTAGATGATCCTATTATCTAGTATAGAATAAAATTCATACTTATATGGATCATCTGAAAGGAATTCTTCAAGCTGTTCAAGCGTTTGGCCTCCAACGTTATCCACATGATTTTTTGATGATTGAATCTCCTCTAGAACACTCGTCAATACGAGAGGAAGAGGGGAGAGTTTTCCACTTTGCTCGTATGGGCACCCTTGTTATAGTCATTCTCTCCCTATTTTTAGACTTTGAGAATATGACCTTTTCACAAAAACCCTTATATTTATGTCTATCTACCTTATATTTATATCTATCACCAATACGCATTGACCTTATATGTGTGACCCTCTAGGTCCATATATCTCACTAGTTAATGACTTCATTGACATAATAAAATTTATTGGTCTTCCTTATCAATTAACTATATCAACATATAAATTAATTGACAAAGGATTGATTTAACCCAATTTGAAAGTTGTCGCTAGCCTAGTGGGTGCCAAGCTACACCACATGCTCTGAGAGATATGAAGTATATCAAAACTCCTTCATGGAATGCTACAGTCATTGGTTACCATCAACATATAGTCTTACATCCACGCGAGAATCATAAATGACTTATGATATGCTTAACTGTCAGTTTAGTAGATAATCATTGAGAACAACTTCTCTAACAACTACACTACCTTCGCCAAGGATTTGATTGCATCTCATTCTTTGATTCAATCTCCTCATATACCGAGGGTAGATGATCCTATCTAGACCACTTAATCACCTTGGCGGACTTCATATTGTATCCAATCTATGACGTTTTAGAGATCTCGTGGTTAAGGATTCATAAGTCATAGTTAAAACATGATCATCCATCCGCAAAATGTCTTTGGTATCTCAAGTCAAAAGATTATGTACACAATCATCACATGAATCAACCTCATTGATAGTTTGACATAATAACATTAAGAGATTCATACATATCAATTTAGTGAACTATTTCTCCCAAGAGCACCCACTATTTATCTTTGGTGTCTCTACACCGATGGCCACAAGATTAGTCATTATCATCATATGAGTCGGATCATATAATACCATTCTTTTATTATAATTCGATGTCCTTTTCGAATATCCTGCAAATAAGAATATTTAAAACATATGTTTAAAGACTAGTGATCATTATATTATAATCTAATTATAATTTACTTGATCATTGCATACATTTATGGACTTCACTGTAAACATCACACAAGAATGAAAATAAATAAAAGTTCATTTCAATGAATATAAACAAAAGATGAAAGTATGATTGGCTTATAGGCCACATAATATCCATCAATAAAAGCAGGCACGATGATAGCATACATATTTAACTTGAAATAATATCATATTTAATTGATATTAATACTTATTTTATGTAACTGTGATGCATGTTATCATAGTTTTATGAATTTTCTCTATTGGCATGCCATTTTACTAAAGTCCATAATTTTGCATTATTTAAGGTTAATTATGTGTTTTATTGATGTTTGACCTTTTGCAAGGTCAAAAAAATTGAAATTAGCCATTTCCTTGATTTTATTTTAACTTTAGGGGATGAGTAAAATAAGAGATTAGAAGAAGAGAATGATGGAGGAATCAAAGTCAACTTTGACG
>CM044107.1:11853552-11938706 GCA_024174645.1 Lemna minuta
ATTCAAATAATGACGAGTGAAACAGATCATGTGTTACAAGGGTATAGTAGTCGAGGGGCCTAGACGCCTCTGTGCCAAAACGACGCAAACCCCCTCGCGTTGTGTTGAATAGCATCGACGGAAGGGATACGACCCCTGAATATGACCTCGTTCCTATAGGTCCAGAGGGACCATAAAATGGCAAAGATAGTCTGCCACTCAACTTCGTGACGAAATGGTCCGTCGCCGAGAGATTGCCAAAGCGCCTCGTCTGATGACATCCCAAGGCGACCGACATTAGCCGACTGCCATACCGCCTGAGCCAGAGGGCAGATGAAGAACAAGTGCGAGCGGTCCTCCACTGCCCTTGCACATAGTGTGCACTTCACGGGGGAGTTTGGGGCCATCCGCTGCCACAGTGCCCTTGTCATCAGGCGTCGTCGTGCGAGGAGCCAAGCGAAAACTATGATCTTCAAGGGGAGGTGACGCTTCCATACCAAACAACAGCGTTGTAAGATGAGCGGGTCCTCCGGTACGTCCTGATCTCGAAGGAGTCGGTAGGCAGCCCGTGCAGAGAACCGGGAACTGTTCCACACCCACATGTACAGAACTACCTCCACCAGGCGCCGATCACCAAGAAGCTCTTGGAGCCTAAGAAGCTCAGCCACCCGCTGGTCTGTCAGAGCCACGAACAGCAGAATATAGGTATCGTGCCTAGCCCGCCGCATCGAAACCCCTGGCTCCGTGGATAAGCTATAGAGGCGAGGGAACGCCCCGCATAGGCGCCCATGACCCAACCAGTCATTTTGCAAGAATCGGAAGGTCTCCCCATTCCCCAGCTGAGGGCGAAAGAACCTCTGCACTATCGGGAAGCACCGCCGCACACTCGACATGAAAGCAGAGTCCCCACGCGTTGATGTCTGCCAAATCTCCCAGTCTAGCAGGGGTCCGTACCTATCTCATAGCACCACAGATACCAAGTCATCTGATGGTTGCATCAGCCAACACACCCACTTGGACAACATGGCTGTGGTGGTATGCAAGAGATTTTGTATGCCTAAACCGCCTTGGGACACAGGTTGGCACACGGTCTTCCACGCAACGAGCGCTGCCACCCGTGTCTCCCTAGGCTGGGTAACTCTCCAAAAGAAACTCCGCATGATTTTCTCGAGACATCTTTTGACCCCGGCCGGCATCCGGAAAATCGACATATAGTATATGGGTATGGCGGCCAGGACCGTCTTCAATAGAACCAGGCGTCCCCCGCGTGAGAGGAGGCGTGCCTGTCACCCTCCAAAGCGTGTCTCTACCTTCTCAATCACCAGGTGCCAATCCTGTATACGGAGCCGGCGGTCGACTAGCGGCACCCCTAAGTACCGGATTGGAAGGCCTGCTATGGGCGTCGCCAAGGTCTGGGCACATCCAGCTAGCTCCTCCGCAGATAAACCAAACCCGACTAGGGTGGACTTGGCCTAGTTCAAACAAAGGCCAGAGAAATCCGAGAAAATATCCGAGCATGGTTGAGAGAGTATGCGATGCTGTCGTGGATCCCTAGATGAAGAAGGTCGTATCATCGGCATATTGCAGCAGGGGTATGCCACCAAGGACATTGGTCGATTGGAATCTAGTGAGGGCACCGTGCGAGCATTGCTAACATAAATAGTAAGGGGGCCAATGGGCATCCCTGCCGGATTCCTCGTTGTGGGTGGATCCAGCCCCCTTGTGGTCGACTGTTAACCAAGACGGCGAAGGAGGAAGTCGTCACACACTGCTTCACCCACCTCACACACGTCTCTGGGAATCCCCGACGCCGAATGACGTTCCAGAGAAAACGCCAATCAATAGAGTCATAGGCCTTGGCAAAATCCACCTTCCACATGAATCCAGTGGTGCCATCTCGACGCCATGCAGCTACTATCTCCTCTGCCAGCACGATACTGCCTACCATCTGCTGGCCTGGGATGAATGCAGATTGGAATAGATTGATCAACGATGAAAGTACCCCCCGAAGTCAATTAGCCAACACCTTTCCAAAGATGAGGTATAGAGAGTTGGACAGTGAAATCGGTCGGAATTCTCTTATTTATCTGCAGTCTGATCATCAACAACACCTGTTTTAATTTCAGGTCGTCATTTATACAATTGACTTCAGGTTGAGTTTGACTAGTCATTTCTGATTAGGAGGTTATAATTAAACTTGGATCAGTCGGACTTGATCTCTCAGCCACAATTGGTGAATTCTATCGTTGGTCTTTATTTCTGGGTGAATTATCTGCTCCTACATTGCCATTATCAGCCTCCTTAAGAGTTTGACTCTCCAACAGTCTTGAGTACGTCAAAATGGCTTCATTTGGCAGCATGAAGAATTGATGTTCTTGGGCATTGATCTGATTTCTTGAAGTTCTAAAATTACTGGATGACATCTGTTCTGCAAAAAACATTCAATATTCTTCAAATGTCACATCTGCCAAAGCATAAAATTTCCTTGTTGGTGGATGATAGCATCAGTATCCTTTCTGGGTACTAGAGTACCCTACAAACACCCACTTAAGTGCCCTTGGATCAAGTTCTTTTGACTTTAAATGTACACAAGCAATACACCCAAACACCCTAGCAGCTAAACCAGACATCAATTTTACAGTTGGATATTCGGAATTTAACGCATTGATTGGGTGTTGGTGTCCCAGTACCTTTGTGGGAATCCAGTTTACAAGAGACGCATTGGTGAGAACTGCCTCTCCCCACTGCATCTTTTGCATGAGAGCCTGAAATAATAGAGATCTAACTGTTGCTAGTATGCAGCCAATTCACCTCTAAGCTAATCCATTCTGCTGACAGGTATTTACAAAAGAAGACTCATGTATCACTCCCATTTTAATGAGACACAAGTCCACAATGGAGTTAAAAAAAACTCCTTGGCATTGTCTGAGTGGAAGCGTTTGATTACCACCCTAAATTGAGTTGCAATCATCTCACAAAAGTGGAGTACAACCTCAGACACCTTTGCTTTAGATTATAATAAATAAATCCATGTAACCTGTGTGCAATCATCCACAAAAATAGCAAATCGTGTGCATCCAGAGATACTAGGAATGGGCATGGCTCCCACACATCACTATGTATGCATTCGAATGGATTCAAACATCTATCATTCAGATTCTTAAAAGAAGAGCACTTGTGTTTGGCCAATTGATAACCCTCACACGATACCTTAGAAACCTCTATTCCTCCAAACATTGGAGGGATAACAAGTCTTTAATAACTCAAGAGGAGGGTGACCCAATTGCATATGCTATATCAGTGCTCTTCTTTTAGGGGTCCTAAATTCTTTACGTCAAATTGTTAGGCTAAACTCCCCTCTATTTTTGTTAGGCTCCTCTTAATTATTTCCTATAATTATAATATTGTCGACATAAACTATTAATATAGTAACTACCCACGACAGAAAATGCTGAAAGAACAAGGTATGATCTGCATTGCATTGTTTGTATCCTACTTTGGGTAAATTTCCTGAACCAAGCTCTGGGAGATTGCCTTAACCCATATAATGCCTTCTTGAATTTTCATACCTTATCCCTTTTGCTAGTTTTAGAATATCCTCGTGGTACATGCATATAAATTTCTTCCTCCAATTCCCTATTAAGGAAGGCACTTTTAATATCATATTGCTGCAAATTCCATTCTAGATTTACAGCTAGTGATATTAAATTCTGACTGTATTTCGTTTTACTACAATTGCAAATGTTTCAGTATAATCTACACCATAGGTTTGAGTGTAACCCCATGGCTCCTAGTCTAGTCTTATATCTTTATAGGCTTCCACCATTGTAAAAATCCACCTACACTCTATTGGCTTTTTATCCTTGGGGAGATCTACTATATCCAAGTGTTGTTCTTAATTAAGGCTTCCATTTCCTCATTCATTGCTTTCTTCCAATTTGGATACATGAGGGCTTCTTCTGCTGTTTTTGGAATTATTTCCTGATTCAGAATCGTCATAAAACTTTTATAAACTGGTGACACCTTATTATGATCTAAACATAATGCAATATCATGAGGGAGAGGTTTCACACAGTTACGCTTTCCTTTTCTCAAGGCAATTGGTAGGTTGTCTGAATTCTGGCCTTCGTCTGCAGGTTCAAGTTCTTTTATAGTACTCAGTGTAGTTTCCTCACGGTTAGTTTGATTTGATGATTTTCTTTTCTTATGTTTCTTCAAACATAGAACTTGGGAAATGTAGTAATACCATTTGGATCAGAGGTAGTCTGGTTACCAACTTTTTGTAAACCTCCGAATGGTTCATAGACTAACTCCTCTTGGTGGAGAGGAGAGTTATAATACTCAACAGGTTGAGGTTGGTCCCTAGGTAAATCAACTGTATCTGATGAAACTCTTTATTCAGTATTTTGATAAAAAAAAATATTTTCATCGAATGTTACATCCTTGAATATTATCAATTTTCCAGTAAGTGGTTGATAACATTTATATCCCTTTGGAGTGTTTGAGAAGCCTCCGGACAGACCCACAGAGGCTGACGCCAGACCCACGCATCCCTGGTTGCCTCAAGAAGTCGAATGTCTGCCAGCTAGGACTGCAGACCCAGAAAATCAGCCAGTCGCTGGTCCAATAGTGCCTGGGGTAGCGCCGGGGTCCACGCGCCAGTCCATGCAGACCGGACAGTGGCGTTCGGAACCGGGGCAAGGCCATAGAGGCGAGGGAAGGCGTCAGCCAGACGCCCCTGCCCAGTCCAATTGTCCTCCTAGAAGCTGAAGACAGTCCCGTCCCCCAACTGGGGCCGGAAGAAAGGCTGGACCAGCAGGAAGATCCCCCGAAGACCCGCAATAACAGGGGAATCTCCACGCCGAGGTGTTGCCCATTCGCCCCAGTCCAGTGTGGGGCCATAGGCCTCACAGAGCAAATGGGATATCAGGTCTTCGGAAGGCTGCATCACTCGGACTACCCATTTGCTTAACAGGGCAGAATGATTCAACGTTTTGATTCCATCATAATGATAGCGAAAAAGAAGAAGAGGAAGCAATGATTCGACTAAATAAGATGATTATGAAAGATCAATTCAGCATCAAAGTAAAAGAATAAGCAATATTTTGGATACATCTGGAGACAGAAGAATAAATATGAGATATCTTTGATGGTATAAGATAAAACGAAACAGCTCAAGAATTGTGTACATATAAAACTATATAATCAAATAGATGAATTCACACTAAACTTAAGGATCTTACCTGCTACCCATGTAACTTGATCTGCCCAAGAACCAGTATAAGAAGATTTCCCTGATCTGAAAGACAAGAATATAATAATTTCTCATTAATAGAAAACCATGAAAGAATCAGAAATGTTGAGCAAGAGCTCAACAGTGGAAGATCAGCACCAGAGGAGAACAAGAGGAAAAGAAGAAGGAACACTCTTAATTAGGTTGTGAAGCACTAAGTATTATACAGAGCCCCGTAAGCATAAAATCGTGAGTAACCAGAAGGAAAGAGGTAGAGCGAGAAAGTGATATCTGATAACAAGAAATATTCAATTATAAGTACCTGCTGACACTGACTACTTCAATACCCTTGGATATTGCAGCCTTGCAAATCGCCGAACCAACAAATCCATTGCCTCCTAAGACCACGATCTTTAGAAATTGAAAAATTGGACAATGCATCAAATTGGTCGAGTAGATAATCATTGAAGAATTATTGAAGACTATACAATTTTATAAAATTAGTTCTCACCCTCTCAGACTTCACCTCAGCATCAACATCTATGGGTGCGGAAGAGAAACTCTCGTTCACATTAGGTGCAGCATAACTGCATCGGACACACGATCTGCTGGCAGTAATGAAAGGATTAGAACTGAGTAAGATCAAGAACTAAAATATAATATACTGTAAAGTACAGTGTATTGCATATATTTTATTCAATTTATACATGTATAAACTATGTCATGAACACAAATGATGACATATATATAAGCACGCACTGTAATATATTAAGCATATAACAAGGAATAATTAGTTCATTACACTTAAATATCCATTATTATATATTGAAATAATTATTAAATATCATGTACAATATAAAATTACAAGAACAAGAAATAGATTCAGGTGAAGAAATGCATTTTCATATAAACTAAATTATACATGCATTGTCATATATTAAGTATATAACAAAGCAAAATTGGTCGTATTACACTTAAATGTACAAAATTACTAAATATTATGTATGCTATTAATTACAAGAACAACAAATAGATTTGGGAGACGAAATGCATTTACACATGAATTATATTATATACATGCATTACATTTTTTCCATATAAAAGCAAATCACTAAGTGTAATCAACTGAAGTACACAAAATATATGCGATTATACACATGTATATAATCAACTCATATTATGTATGATATCTGGGTGATCACCAATTTCAGGTGGTCAACCTTAAATGTTCAAAAAACAATTATTTATGATATGAATAACAAGAATAAGGCATAGATTTGTGAGAAGAAATGATGTTCTGTATGCATTTACAAATAAATATTTTGTAAAGACAATATATTCCACATAAATCCTATTATCTACATAATACATGCGTTGGCATATATTAAGTAACTTGAGTAAAATCGGTAGTATTCCACTTAAATACACATGATTATTTATGCATATAGTTATTAAATGTTATGCATGACATAAAATTATAAGCAAGACACATATATTAGGGAGAAGAATGCACTTTTGCATTAATTATATTATATATGCATTTTTTTCGAACACAAAAGGGAAGATAACCCAAGGTCCGTGGACCCCCCCCCCCCCATATATGCATTACATGTATACTCACATAGAGCTTAAATGAATCGTGTTATTTAAGAATATAATTATTCAATATTATGAATAACTACAAGAACAAGAAATCCAGATAAATTATCAAACCAGTACATTACATCTTTTTTTTTTCAATCACTATTCATGTATATAATCTCTTATTTTTTTAATTGAGCGAGGGGAACACCCGAAACGGTGTCCCCAGATATATAATCATTTAATATTTTATACGATGCAAAATAACAAGAACAACAAATAGATTTGAGCAAAGCAATGCATTTCCACAAATACCTAGATGAATTCGAGGTCGACGAAACTCCAGGAGGCACCAGGAATGACCTGAACGCGGAAATGCGTCTTCTTGATGAAAAATAAGGCTTGGAGATGACTGAAATTGATGATTTCGGCGCGGCGGAGGGAATTA
The DNA here is from genome assembly GCA_024174645.1 of Lemna minuta. Classification (NCBI taxonomy): domain Eukaryota; kingdom Viridiplantae; phylum Streptophyta; class Magnoliopsida; order Alismatales; family Araceae; genus Lemna; species Lemna minuta. The sequence continues at coordinate 11,860,794 of CM044107.1, forward strand.
AGCTTCCAGAAGTTAGCAGAAGCATTTCGAAGCTCAGAGAACTCTCTCTCTCTGTACTTTCGCTCTCTAGCTATAGATTTTACTCTTTCTTATTTTTCCGAGGACTATTTACGTGGTACTCTTAAGACAGATGGAGCTGGGGGAGGAGAGCGTGCCACGTGTCTTCAATTGCCAGATCCTCTATTTCTCGCCGTCCATCATAAGATCTTTGGAGACGAACGGTCGAGATGACTTAAGACCAATTTATTTTTTAACTGACTGATAGACCACTAATTTTATATTAGTTAATGGAATTAATTATTCTGAAAAAAATAGTGCTCCTCCATTGAATTTAATATTTTTTAAAACAAATATTTACCAAGAGAGGGCAAAAGGGAACATACTTTGAAATTTCTTTATGAATCTTCTTTGAAATTTTTTGGGCTAATCGCCCCATTTATCCCGTGTTTTGGGCTTTATTTTCGTTTTATCCCGTGTTTTTAAAGTTAGCCTAGTTTATCCCCAATTTGTCAAATCAGCCCGGTATATCCCATGTTTGTCACATCAAGCCCAGTGGATGTTGAGTGTGCTGTCGTGGACGGCCACGTGGGCGTGGAATCCACGTCGGACGCCACATCATCGCGGGAAGACATGCTGTTGGAGAGTTTCTCTCTCCATACTCTCTGAAACGATAGTTTGTCTCTCGCGATAATCAATCAGATAATAATGGCGGATAACGAGGGAAAAAGGACTGAAACGGAGAGCGCATCCAACCAAGTGAACATGAGGGAAAATATTTATCGCGCGGATGGCAGGAGAGCATCCCCTTATAGTCTTCCGACTGCTCTTCCTCGGAGGAGAAGTCAACGAAGAAGCAATTGTCGAAGAAGAGGAGGAAGAAGACGAAGACGACGATATCCTCCGAGGAAGAACAAAGCGAGGAACACTACAGTTACTCATCTGTCTCGCTATCCTTCTCTTGCTCCTTGCTGCCTTAGACATGCCACTCCACTGGTGCATTTCCATATCCAACCATCCCACTTGATCTTGATGATGGAGATCAAACGGCTGTTGGAGAGTTTCTTTCTCCATACTCTCTGAAACGATAGTTTGTCTCTCTGCACTTTCTTCCATCTCCAAGAAAGAGGATAGATCTTCCATGGCTAGATCCCCATCGAAAGCTGTGTATTCCTCGTTGTAGAAGGCTTGAGAATATGTAGAGAGAAAATCGCCGTATGATGAAGGATACATGTAGTCGGTGGGGAGAGGGGAGAGGGGAGAGCGGGGGGTGGAGAGGGTCTAAGGAGAGAGAGGGAGAAGATGCAGAGCGAGGTTAGCTTCTTCCGGAAGCTCTAACGGAGGAGGGAGTGGAGTTCTCGGCCTATTGAAGGACGGGAGAAAACAGCTCTGTCTCCCGAGAGTTCCTTCACTAGCTTTGTCGGCGCGAGGCAAAGCTCCTCGCCAGCAAGCTTGTCCTGTGCAGAGGGCTTCGGCAGCAGCGCTTCCATCAGTCCAGACTTCACGGCATCTTCTCCGGGCTGTCCTTTTGAATAAGAGCTCTACACACGGCATCTTCTCCGAGCTGAGAATTTGCGCCTGCAAGACAAACGATTACGGACGCCATGCTACACACGGGGGAGCATCCCCAATAACGCCATCCCAAAGCTGTAAACATCTGTTTTCTCTGAAGCGCCGCTCTCTAACATCCACTCCGGCGCTAAGTAACCTCTCGTGCCTCTCACCGTCGTCAAAATTTGACCCTCGTCTGCGCCCATCAGCTTCGAGAGCCCGAAATCTGCTACTCATGCGCGAAAATCTCCGTCCAGGAGAATATTCTCCGGCTTTACGTCCAAGTGCAGCACTCTCGTGCGGTAGTCATGGTGGAGGTAAGACAAAGCTCTCGCACATCGACGGCGACTGAATACTCCGGAAAGCCCACTGAAGTACTCTCCTGTTATCACCGTTGAAGATCCAGCTTATCTAGGGAGCCGTTCTCGATGAACTCGTACACAGAAACCGCGGGCCTCCGGGGACTAAACAAAAATCCCAGCAGTCGGACTAAATTTCTATGTTGTACGGTGGCGAGGGCGGCGACTTCGGCTTTGAACTCTTCGTTGTCGTGTTCTTCTCCGTCGATGCGCTTCACGGCGATTGCGGTGCGTCGCCGAGGATACCCTTGAAGACAAATGTTCGTCGAGGATATCCCTCTCTCTCCCGCTCTCTCACGCACGAGCGGACGGGAAGACAAACAACCCTCCCTCTCTCCCGCCCTCCCTCCCTTCCTCCCTCTCTCTCCCTCCCTCCCTCGAGTGTCGTCCCGCTTCTTTTTCGCGTGCTACCTTCATTTTTGTTCCATCTTCGTAGGTTTTTCCCCTTGTTTGCTTGATCAATTCGCAACCCGAGTTCATCATCTCCTCGTTTTCGAGACAAACTATCGTTTCAGAGAGTATGGAGAGAGAAACTCTCCAACAGCATGTCTTCCCGCGATGATGTGGCGTCTGACGTGGATTCCACGCCCACGTGGCCGTCCACGACAGCACACTCAACATCCACTGGGCTTGATGTGACAAACATGGGATATACCGGGCTGATTTGACAAATTGGGGATAAACTAGGCTAACTTTAAAAACACGGGATAAAACGAAAATAAAGCCCAAAACACACGATAAATGGGGCGATTAGCCCAAATTTTTTAGTAAGAACAAAAATTAAGCATGATGGGCCAAGAATAAGGAATGGAAGTCAGGATTGCCAAATCATCATATTAGCTATGAAGAACAGGTTAAGGTCTTAGAAGATAAGGAAGACCTTCAGCCGCTCAATGAAGACGAGGTACTCCAGCGCTAGTGACACAAGTTCGTCGTGACGGAGGAGGACCTCAAATCTGCTCATGATTGGCGGCAGCGCTACCGCCAACTGTGGCTGCAGGCGGTCGACGCTAACATGAAGTTCTTCCACTTAGCAGCCACCAATAGGAAGCGATTGAACTGACTTCATTAAGTTCGTGCGGGCGGCACCATTGTCTCTGGTTCCACAAAAGTTGGCCGAGCACTAGCCCGCCATTTTTTTTGTTGGCTCGAGGCAAGGTCCTCGCAACTTTTGGCGATGGTCAGGTCGGAGGGCAACTCAGCTTTCGTCATCGCAACAATAGACGATCATGCGACCCTTTCTTGAGGAGGAAGTTATGTTGGCCATTCGAGGCCTGAACGGAGACGGGGCTCTTGGTCCCAATGGTCTTCCCGTCTTCTTCTACCGCGATTTCTAGATCTCATCGGGACAGAGGTGATGACCGCCATGGAGTTCTTTCACCGAGGAGAGCTAAACAATTATCACATCAACTTCTCACACATTGTCCTCATTCCCAAGCATCAAGGGGCGCTGGATATTGGGGATTTCTGGCCGATCTCCCTATCTTGGCAAAGCTTTTGGCGAATTGGTTGCGGGATAGCATCGATGCCCTCATTAGCCCCTTTCAGTCAGTGTTCATCCCCGGCCAACAAATGGCGGACAGTGTGGTGCTTGCACGAGAGACTGTTGCTGCTTGGAAGTGCAGGGGTACCACAAGTTTTTTTTATGGAAGGTCGACTTTGCCAAGGCATCGACTCCTTGGACTGGCGGTTCTTATGGATCGTGCTTTGGCAAAGGGGTTTTCCAGAGGAGTGAATACAATGGGCCAGGCAATGCGTCACCACCCACTGCTTTTCAGTCTTGATGGATGGCCGCCCACAGGGGGGGGTGGATCCATCCTCAACGCGGAGTTTGACAAGGCTGCCCCCTAGCACTGATACTATTCGTCCTATCTGTCGATGTCTTGGCCATCTGCACCCAACAACTATGTTGTGCAGGATTCCTGTGATTTTTTCAGATGATCAGCCATCAACAAGGGATTCCGCTTCTACAATACACTGACGACACAATATTTCTAGTTGAGGGAACCTCAAAGGCGACAGAGAACGTGTCAGCAATGTTGGACATCTTCTCACACTTCTTGGGTCTTTGCCTCAATCGAGAAAAATTCACACTAGTGACCTTCGGGATGCCGGAAGAGGAGGCGATGCGATGCTCGGCTATTCTGGCCACACCATGTGAGTCTCTCCCCATCAGATACCTTGGCATGCCGCTATCAGCTGGACAGGTCTCAATACAAGACAGATAGCCAGTGATCGAGAAAGTGGAGCGACGACTAGAGGGGGTGGAAGGCTTGCATGTTATTGTGGGGTGGTCGTTTAGTCCTAATTAAGTCAGTTCTTCGCCATCCCCACCTTCTTCTTTTCCATCTAATGGGCCTCGAGTACCATTCAAAATAGGCTTATTTTGAGTATGTGCCGATTCTTCTAGTGAGGAGCCCGATAGGAGGATGCTTGAGGGGTAGCTCTTGTGGACTAGAAGACTCCATGCACGCCTCTCTGTGAGACAGGTCATGGGATTCGAGATATACAACACACAAATCTCACCCTCCTCACCAAGTGGGTCTACTGAATGATGCAACCGCCAAGAGACCTGGTGACACAAGTCTTTGCTAAAAGCTACAACTTCTCGATGAATTGGGAGAGTAGAAATCGTCCTACCCAAGGGGCCTTGACATTTTGGAAGGGACTTTGGATGACATTCCTCGCAGTGCACGCGTGCTTCTATCCAAGCTTGGGGAGTGGCTCGCACTTTCACTTTTGGGTGGATGACTGGACGAGGAGTGGGGTGCTTCAGGCTAGGTTCCCGTGCCTTTTTGCCTAAGCTCAGGACCAAAAAACCATGGTCACTCAGTATTGGTCTGACACCTTGCGGCCAAGGTTTCCCATAAGATTGTCAGCCCCCAGGTCTCAAGAACTCCTAGACCTCTAGCGCTCCTTGGCAGATTTTTGACCGATTGCATCAGAGATCAAAAAATGGTTATTGGCGGGCCCATCCTTCTCGACTACAATCGACTTGGTAGTGGACCCGCTCTGGATCTGCCCTTGACTCTAACAGTATGCCAAAGCATTTGGAAGAGAAAACTCCCTCTCAACGTGAAGATCTTTGGGTGGCTCCTTCTTTGGAGCTGCTTCCTTACGTGACACATGCGTAGTAGGTGGAGCCCTAGGAAATCGGCTACTTGCGCCCTATGCTCTAGGAGAGGGAGGACTGCTCCCACATTTTCTTCTGATGCCCTTTTGATTAGGAGGCATGGGGATCAGAGAGTTTCCATGGCATGGACACTGGTCAGTGGAGTCTTTTTGGGGACTCCATTCGACACGGCCCATACTGCTATGAAGGCGAGAGACAAAAACTCTTTGCGTTTCTCTGGGCTATCTAGCTTCACAAAAATGAGGTCGCCTTCTAGGGCCGCCAACCCTCGGCCATGGCTATCATAAACATTGCATGAGCATTAGCCAATACCTGGTATCGACGGCTCTAGCCATCTCGCCACTGTATTTCATTCTTCCTTTTTTCTAATGGCATGGGGGGCGCCATTTTTGGTGTGACCCTCTTTCTCTTTTCAAAAATAAAAATCATATTAGCTATTTGGTCACCTAATCAACGAATCAGCATCGGCAAACCTGCCTTTTGAGCAAGATTGAAAATCAAAAAAGTAATTGGATAGTTCGACAATCTAGATTGAGGGTGGCAAGGGGACATCAGAGAGATGAATCGCAACAATCATAGTCCAATGACCTTGATCACTTGAATTGACTACTAGGGTTTTTGGTGAATCGCATTTCTCCTCCTGCTGACAGTCAATCGAGGACTGAGTGTTTTGGTGAATCACATTTCTCCTCCTTTAGACAATCAATTGATGACTATGTATATTGGTGTTTCCTCATTGTCAATGATAACATGCGATCTTAACATGATAAAACATGATTATTAATGCAAATTAAGGCATAAAACATTACATTTATGTGCATGTTATCATTCTTGGAGTGCATTTCTATCATTCTATGCAATTTTATGTTATAATCTCAAAATGCATTAATTTAGGGTTAATTATGACGAATTAAAGATTAAAGATTTTATAACCCATCTTTACTTGAGATTATAAATGGTTTTTAAAGTTAAATAATAAGAGAAATTATTTTTATAAACATTCATTTAATTTTCTAAAGTTAAAATCTTAAAGAAATGGATGTATTTTTGAAATAAGAATTAAATCTCTTGTTATTTAAATAATTTGACTTTTTAGAATGATAGATAATTAAATTTCAGATCAAATGAAAGAAATTAGGATTAATTTGGAGTTGTATTTTGAAAGATATGATTTTTACAATTTTTAGGGATTTTTCTGGATTTTTATGATTTTATTTTCTATTTAAAAAACGTTTAAAATAAATAAATAAAAGTGCAAAAAGCGTGCGGGTCCCACGCGGGTGCGACGTGGCACGCAAGGCCACGTGGCAGAGCCACGCGGACCCGCACAACGCCTACGTGGCGCGTATTATATACCTATAGTTTATTTATATTATATACTATATAAAGGGGTTTTCAGCCTTCCGTAGCCCGGAAGGGTATTCACCCCTTAGGTTCGTCGGGTATTATAAACCCAATAGTTATTACTAAATTTTTCTATGTGGGACTAAAGTCCCACACATTGTTTTAAACGCAGGCCACATGGAGCGATATGAGGCGTCGGAACGTGATCGGAGCGCGCCGATCGAGTGGACGTGTGGTCCACGGATTAAAATCAAGACCACGTGCGTTTTAAAAAGGTTATAACGGCTACGATTGAAGCAACGTGGCGGCATCACACGCGCCGATCGGGTGGACGCGCGGACCACCAATAGAGATCAAACGCACGTGCCTTAATTAAGGCGTTATAACGGACGATATTTAATCTCCCCGGAAGCATCTCGGCCATTCGATTGCGATCCAAGGGGCGATATTCTATGCGTTTTATAACGGTCACCTACGCGAGATCATCCAGACCGTTGATCCAGATCCGACGGCCACGATATTTTCTGAAACGGTCCATCGTGGACGTTTCATTGTAACCGTCGATCGAAACGATCGGACGGTTACGCCCAAATTTCCTTTAAATATACTTGTTCTTCGTCGGTGTATGTATTCGAGTTGGATTTCAATCAAATTGAACTGTCTAGACACCATTCCTCTCGTTTCTCTTGATTCCATCCTCTTCCTCTCTCATTTCCGCATCCACGGAGGGGTTGAAATCAAGATTTGGTGGAAAATCGAGGGAGAAATCGCAGCTTGAAGCTCGTCGAGGCGTTCTTGATGTTCTTCATGATTAATCGGTTTAATCACGAAGATTTGATCGCAAAACGGGTTTAGTGGAAGCGGTTTTTCCTAGGTTATCTTCCTATTATATTTAATTTCTGTTTAGATTAGGATTTAGGATTTAATTTCTTCGAAATTTAGATAAAATCGATATTTTTACGCTCAAAATTTTCTCTCCACTTCAATTTGCGATTTCTCCGCGAAATCAAGTCCAAATTCGATGATTCTTGATTCCGTGGATTCGTTTTGAAGTTATCTTTCTAAATTCACCATTTTCCCTAATTTTTCACCTCAATTCATCATCCAATTTGACCAAATTCCAAAAGATCTCTCGAAAATACCTTAATTCCCTGTGGATTCGACCCTTATTTACCATTATACCCCTCAATTTACTCTTAATTCCCCAAATTGGTAAGTTCGGAATAATTTTTGACGCGATACCGTGTGAAATCGACGACCTCACGGTTTCGTCTCGTCAGTCAACATCATCTATTTCTCCTTAACATCATTTTCATTATAGCTAATGGGATTTGATGCTCAATAAACTCTCAAACTTTTGATCAAAACATCGAAGATAGTGGAAGACATTAAATCAAACATTCAAAACACCAAGGTAATAAGAACAAATAATCCTATAATCTATGATAGATTAAAATTCATATTTAGAAAGTTTATTTAAAGAGTTCTTAAAAGTTTTCAAGTGCCTAACCTCTAGCGATAGCCACACGATTTTTGGACGATTGGATCTCCTCTTCAATGATCTTTACCAAGAGAGAAAGAAAAGTAGGGAAAGTTTTGACAAAGTTCATATGGGCGCCAGAAACGTGATCATTATTTTTCATCCATTAGACATTAGATATATAAACATTTTGCAGTAACCCTCATAATTATGTCGATATCTACCAATATCTATAAACCTTAAGTGTGTGACCCTCTAGGTCTATATCTCTTTCTACTTCATAACTCTATAGATCAAATAACACTTATTGGTTAACCTTAATTATCTATATCAATATATAGAGTAATTAATTAATAATTAATTTAGTCCAATCCATAGGTCAAGTAGTCGGCCCATTGCATGCCAAGCTATACCATGTGCTCTAGGAGATATGAAGTGTATAAGACCTTTACCTTGTCTATTACTATCTACAAATAATTATTCATTTTCATGAGACTCATAAATGATTTATAATATGTTCAGATGTCAAACCCTAATTGGTCACTCAAGTTAAAAGTGATATGTAGATGAAATCATCAAGAATTCCTTCGATGTTTCCACTACTTGGCAGATTTAACTGTATCTCATTCCTTAAGTCAGCCTCTTCTAATACAAACGGTGGATGATCTTATCTTAACTAAACAATCACTTTTGAGGATTTCATGACATATCTAATCAATGAATTTTGGAGACCCTATGAATATGGATTTGTAGGTCATAATAAAACACAAATCATTCATCTACAAGATGTCTTTGGTGTCTTTGGTAGGGATTCTTGTTATTCATTCATGTTCATTCATCGTTCATGTTAAATATACAAAATGAAAAAATAATTTAAATACTAAGTGTTTAAGAGCATAGAGCTCATGGATTGACAAAAATAAAAGTAGAAAGAGGAGAGAGAGAGAGAGAGAGTGATGCAGGACCGGGTGCGAAACCGGTCTCACACCATGATACTAAGGGATGAAACTAAGGCCGGGAGATCCTAGGGTGAACTATAATGAGGTAATGATCTAATAATGCAATCAAGCAGACCACTGTTCCATGCGTCGTCTCCGCCGATCCAGGATGGCCGAGTAGAGTCAGTCCGGGAAGCCCTCCGGTCCACGTCCTCGCGGGCGTAAGGTCGTGAGTCGTCGAGGGAAGCTGGATAGTCAACCCGACGGGTTGGACCACGATCTGAATCCTATCAAGTCGTCTAAGCGCTTGTCCTAAACTAAGCCCCGACAGCGGTGGAGATGGTGCAGGAAATACTGAAAAAAAGATATAGACTTCAAAGTAATCGTGGAGGGGGGAATGTGTGCCTAACCTGCGGGGCGCGAGCCCGGTCGGTCATTACGATAGAGGTCGCTCGTATGCGGCACTGACGATCGGTGGTGGGGAGCTGGGCCGGCGGGTCGTGGTAGAGGCAGGATTCCCAGCTCGACGAGGGAGGCCGATTACCTTGGGCCGCGCGAGCTGATGACAGTGTCCAGTTGGATTACGCGCGCGGGCAACGTGGAGGAAGGACAGATCACCATCAGGGGGAAGTCGGGTGAGGCTGTCGATTAATAGGGGGGAGCTAGGCGGTCAACTCCACATATATCAGCCTTGATGTGACGACTCGCGTTGTCAGGTATGGGGGCTCGGCAATCTGCTCCTGGGCAACAACCAGGTGAGTTCCGCAGGAAGCAGCCCGGCAGGGCAGGTGTTTGGCCGCAACAGGTTCCCGGAGAAGGTGGAAGACTGGAAGCGTCGCGGGCGTTGGAGAGGAGTTGAGGGGTAGAATCGATGACGAAAACGCAGTAGGTAGTGGAGTAGTAATAGCAATGGCAAAAGTGGGGATCAAACTCGCGGATCGAGAAAGGGTTTGGCAACGTGGCACGTCGGCATTGAGGGCGCGGAATGAATGGAGTGCCGTGAGTGTCGGAGGATATGGGGGGGTTCGGTTGACGCGGAAGAGGATCCGGTAGTATTGCGAATATGAATTTTGTGAAGATCCGAAAATTGGTGGGTGCAGGAGAAGGGAAATTTCCGGCGGTTCCGGTACGAATTTGTGCCGGGATTTGGGGAGGGGATGGCGAAGCCTGATCGGCTTGAATTCGGGTGGAGATCCGGATAGGAGATGACGGCCGACCGATCTGGGGTAGTGACTGGGATGAGAATCTGGGGATTGAAATTCTGGGGAGGAGGCTGCCGATGGGTTTAGTGGGAGGCCAGGACGGGCAGGGGAATCTTTGCGGATCGACTGGATGAAATGGATCGGGGAGGGGAAGGGCACGTTGACGTGATGGCGGCGCTGGGATTAGAGGTGGGTGTGGGGAAGGTGGTTTCACGAAGACGGGGAATTTTGGCTGGGACGGGATGAGCGTGTTGTGGACTGGAAGGGGAGAGGAGAGAGCTACCCAGCGTCACGTGGAGTGTGGGGTGGTAGATCCCGATCAAGAGACGGGCGGTCGCGGGGAAATGTGGGGGAAATCGAAAATCAGGGAGGTAGGGAGGAATGACAGGCGAGAGGAAACCGTGATGGGGAAGGGCTGACGATGACAGTGGAGTAATGAGAGGGAGAGGAAATGGGAAGGGGGGTCCGTGGAGGGGAAGGGTAGTAGCAAAACGACCCGGAGGCGGTGGCAGCGGCGGCGGCCTGAGGCGGCGGCGGCGGCGTAGGGAGGACTGCGCGAAGATAAACGTGGTCAAGGCAAGGGGAGGCGGCGGTCTCGGCGGCGGCACGTTGTGGTGCGGCGGCGGCGGCGGAGGCGGTTGTCGGTCTCCTTCCTTGATCTTCCTTGAGCAGCCACTTGAGAGGGAGTTCACTCCTTTCTTTCTTCAAATGACGGCTAGGGTTTGTGGGCGGGTCCCTTCCCCTCTTATAGAGCCCATAGTGGGCCGAGAGAGGAAAGGGCCCACTTGAGGCCCACAACCCACACCTAAACATACTCATAGATATTTAAAGGTTCACAAAGGGAAATGGCCTCACGAATGGGATCCCGAAAAGGAGGGAACCCACCTAAAGGCCTAAAAGAGAAGGAAGAAGAGATGCAAAGGCCCGCTTAAACACGTGCGGGCTAATAAAGTTCATAATAAAAGAAAAGACGGAAAAGATAACTCCACGCGCGCGCGAGCCCTGTGAAATGTGTCATGGCGAGATGAGGTCCTCACTTGGTGTAGTGAAACTCGGCATCCTTCGTTTTCACCTGTCGAGGGGGCTGGACGCGCGCGGGTGTCGGCTCCTCCAGCGCCGTAGTGTCATGCCTTGGTGGCGAGGGGGTCGTACGCCACCAGAGAGTTAAAGAAAGCCCTAACTTATTGGCTTGATCAAGGCCCACATTGACATGTGACCCAACAAGGCTCTCTGCTAACCCTTAGACTTTCACCAAGAATCATGAGCTTCAGGTGATCCACATTAGGAGGACTTTGTTGGGCACTCTCATTTGCATCTTCCTAGAGTTGGTGGCCTACTAAGGCATCAAGTTCATTCAAGTCCCAAATCTTGAGCGGGGGCGGCTTGGACTACTTGGGCAACCCTAATATAGTGCATGTGTTGAGCATCCTAGCCATCTCAACCACCTATGTTATACTTATGGGGACAGTCGAGGGCTACTTGATAAGGTTAGTGACCCACTCTACCTAGGTGGAAGCTTGGACATACTAGGATTTGATGAATATTATGTAGCCTATGAGCTAATCACACTCTATCTATCTCATTTATGTTCATTGAAATAAAATTTATTCATTATCATTCTTATATGATGTTTCTACTAAAGTCCATAAGCATATGCAATAAATAAGCGAATTATGGTGAGATCATAATACAAAAATTACTAGTATGTAAATATATATTTTAAATATTCCTATTCATGGGATAATTGAGAAGGGCATCGAATTATCCAGAAATAATAGCATTATATGATCTAACTCATTGACGTGTCATTTTCGTGCGTCGTTAAAACACAAAGACGATGGTCAAACAAAATTTATAAAACCGAACTCACAAATACAAGATATAATAATCAAGTATTGGGTAAGTATCAGGTCGATCCACACAGAGTCGGTTGACTTTAATCGCAGAGTTGACTTGGTCAAATGTAGGTTTAAAAGGAGTTTTAAATAAGAGAAAATAAGATGTAAGATATCGAACTGATATAAATAAGGTAAATAAGAAGTTTTAAGAATTGAAATCTCGGATTTGACAGAGAAAAGTCAAAAGTCAAAGCGTTGACTTTGACCAGTAGTAGGTGTTCTACAAAATCAGAGAATCAAAAAGAGTCAGAAAATTACGAAAATTAGATATTTGGAAACTAGAGAGAAAATGGAACTTAATGATATATAATTCATAATTTTTGGATAAGAAATGGATTTATTATGAATTATTGAAAATCAACTATCAGAAAATCCCTAAAATTAACACTTCAAAGGAAATCTTCAAATTGAATGACCAAATGAAATCCAAATCTTGCAATTTCTATGTCAATGGAAAGTAAGAACCAGATAAATCTAACAATACTGAAATTATCAAATTCTAATTTGTCAATAAAAAGTAATTGACCCCGAAAGTCAACGTTTGACTTCTGATGAAAGATGAACAGTCCTTGGTCAAACGTCAAATTGGAGGGCCAAATGAACTCGGAATTTGATGAATTTGCTATCCACGGAAAGCTGATGAAAAGAGGAATCCAATGAAACCAAAATCAAGTGATTTAGAATTATAATTAAAGAGATATACTATTTTCAAAATCAGTAACTTTTTGGACCTAAAATTGGGGAAAATGAAGAACACTATGAACTAATTTGCAAAATTAAACTTCTAAATCTAATAAAAACTCAAATTACCTCCTGATAATCGATCGAATCTCACTACTAACCTGATTTCCGCAAGGATGGGGCTCCAATTCTCGTGGATTGAAGCGAATTTGCTCAGATTCTTGCTCGTGGACGTTCGGAATTCAAGGGGAAAATTCGATGAAATCAAGGAGAAATTCGTGATCAATCCCGCTCCAATTGCTTCGCAATCGAGTCTAAACGTGGGGGGATCACGATGAACTAGAGATCTTCCTTGAAACTCGCTTAATTTCTTCACGAGTCGATCAAAAGTTGAGTTTCAAAGGGAGAAATACATTGGTTTTAAAGAGGAAATTGGCCCGAAGATCATGGCCACTTGAAGCGGTCGTGGGGGCGGATTTGAAACGTCGTGGGAGCGGTTCCTTGGGCATGAGTTGTGGCTTCAATTCCACGATGCCACGAGACTAATTAAGCGGCAAATTAGCGTCGATTGTGGCCACGATCGCGCGACGATCGTGCCACGATCGCGCAGCGATCATGCCACGATCGCGTGGCGATCCGGTCCGGATTGCATGGCGATCGGACTCGGAATGCATGGCGATGGAGCTTAGATCTGAAAGCTTCCACCAAAGATGCCTTTGACGCAGCGATCGACGCCGATCGGGCCACGATCGCGCGTCGATCGTGGTTCTTCACGAAAAACTCCAGCCGTTCGATGAAGAGTTGGTGAGCCGTCGGATGCTTTGATGACGATCTGACACACGTAAAGCTTCACGCGATGATCCCCCTTCGATGGCGATCGGACGACTCTCGTGATGCCGCGTGTCCCAAGGTATGCCCTCTGATCACTTCACTTATGCGAGAATTTCAGCACGTGCTTGAATCACTGATCGCGTGGAATGTGGTCCACGCGATCGACGCCTTTCCCTTGATCTCCGACGCATGCGATGCGGCCACGTCACCTGCAAAAGAAGGACTCCGCGGGACTTTATTCCCACACGGAGAAAAGAGAACGAGATGGCGCGGTTAAATAGGGAAGCTCCCAACGCCATCATAGCGTTACCGTCCCCCCAATGTTACCCGGGCCCACTATACCCGTGGGCCCTCCACTTGCAAACCCTCTGCCACGTGGCGCCCCACACGGGCGCCCACGTGGACCGTCCGCGTGGCCTCCTGCCACGCGTCAGCGCCACCTGCGCCCCGCGTGGGCCGCCTGGGCTCTGCCACGTGGCCTCAGAGCCGCGTCGCACCCCGAGTCGGTCCCGCGCGCCACGTTAGCCACCGCCTCCCCACGTCAGCACCTACAGGTAATAAAACCCCCTTTTCGCGATTTTGTTAATAGAAAATACCAAAAAAATAAATAAAAATCAAATAAAATTCGAAAAAAGGGCATAAAACTTCAGAAATTCATAATTTAAAATATACAACTCCTTTTTAATCCAAATTTTCTCCATTGGATCACAAATTCTTTTCTTTTTAATATCATGTCATTTAAAATATATTTAGAAAGAAGAAATCAAGATGACTTATAATTTACTTAAATCATTTCTCATTAAACATTTTAAATCATAAATTCACCATAAAATCATCCTTCCAAACATTTACTAAAGTCAAAACTCATTCAATAATAGAGATTAACTTCTATTAATTCAAAAAAAAGATTAATCATCTATTAAGCATGAAATTATCCCTAATTTATGCATAAATATCAACTTTAGTGAAATGACATGCCAATGGAGAAAATTCCTAAAAAGTATGATAACATGCATCATATTCACATAAAATAAGCATGAATATGAGTTAATTAAGATAAGAATTCAAGTTATAAATGCATGTTATCACTCATATGATGAGTATGGTTGATCCTGTAGCCATCGGTGTGGAGATACTAAAGATAGTGAGTGCTCTTTAAAGAAATTGATCCATATGAATCCTTGAATGACATTATACTTAACTATAAATCAGGTTGATTCATGTCGTAGTTGTGTGTATAGTCCAAAAGATATCTTGTGGATGAATGCTCGTGCGTTGATTATGACTTAAAAATAGATATGCCATGAAGTCCTCGAAGATGATTGCCTGGTCAAGATGGCATCGTTTGCTTTTGGTATTTGAGGAGATTGACTTAAGGAATGAGATGCGATAAAATATGTGGCTTAGAGAGTAAAAATATTTGAGAAGGAGTTCCTAATAATTTCCTCCACACATCAGTACTAACTTAAGTGACTTATAAGGGTTTGACAATGGACCATACCCTAGGTCATTCATGAGTCTCATACAGTCGAAGGATTTTACGTATATGATAACCAATGACGGCCATGTTCCATATGAGGCTTCTTATATAGTATAGCTTGGCATCCAACAAGCTAGCAACTCAACCTACTAATTGGGTTAAATTGATCCTTGACGAATTAATGTATATGCATATATAGATAATTAATGAAGGTTCACAAATAAGGTGTTATTAGGTTTATATAATTATTAATTGGAAAGATATATGGACCTAGAAGGTCACACATGTAAGGTCTATGGATATTGATGGATATAGACATCATTATAAGGATTGTAATAAAAAAATTACATACCAAATGTCTATAAATAAGGGAAGAACTATCACAACTCAAGGTGCTCATGCAAGCCTTGTGAGAATTATCTCCTTTCTTCTATCTCTCTCTTGGCTAAGAGCTTTGAAGAGGAGATCTAACCATTAATAGAGCATAAAGATACCTCTAGAGGCTAAAGACCTGAATAGATTCAAGAACTTTTTCAGTGAACCTTGTAAGTATGTTTTCTCATACCTACTAGATGATAGGATCAACTATTCTTGGTGCACCATTGATTTTAATATCTGATTCAATTTATTCCAATGTACTCAATGTTTTGATCAAAATTTTGAAAGGCTTATTGACCTCAAAAATTAACATGCTTGGCCAATGGCCTTGAAGCTTTCATGGAGCTCAAAGTAAATGATATTAAGATATAGAGAAGAGGAGAGGACGAGATGGAGGAGATTAGGAGAGGGAGGCTTACAAATCAGGGGATAGAGTTGGGAGGGGAACTATGAGTGTTTATTTTTAATTTTTTCTTGGTGCCTTGCTGATTTGAATATTTGATTCAATGTATTCCATTGTACTCAATGTTTGATCAAAATTTTAGAAGGATTATTAACCTCAGAACACAACAGGCTTGGCCAATGGCCTCAAAGCTTTCTTGGAGCTCAAAGTAAAGGAGCTCAAGATATGGAGAAGAGGAGAGTAGGAGATGGAGGAGATTAGGATAGGGGGCTAGAATATCAAGGGAGAGAGTTGGGTGTGAAACTGTGGGTGTTTATTTTTAATTCATTCATAAGAAGTTGACTTAGTCAACTCATGTAGCTTGCAAATGACAAATATGAACAAAGTCTTACTTGTTGTTCAAGTTCATGTCAATTTTGCTTATTCGTATTTGTATTTGTTCATAAACACATGAATGAAAAAAAATGTTTGCATATCCCTAGAATAGCTCCCAACTATATAGTTATTCATTTCTCGAAGAGGCACATGGCTCTCTTAGAGCAAGTTGATGAAGATCATATGATGTGTGGATCTTGGACTATTAGACCAAGCAATTAATGATTGGAAGCCGCTGGATTGTGCCACATGTCATGTCATTTGAACAAGAACCATTGCAAGCCTCATCAAATTGTCTAATTGAAATCCAATGATCACAATTATGCTTTATGAGGAGAGAGAAAATATGGACAAATGAGATGTGACCACAAAGCTGATAACATGCAATTTATACTTGAAATTATAGGATTATTAGTGCATTTAAGGCATAATTCAAATGTTCTTAATACATGTTATCATTATTCTATCCAATTTTTATCGAAAATCTCCAGATGCATTATTTTAGAGGTTAATGATATATATAATCAAGAGTTGAATTTTAAATATATTATCTCAATCTTATTTGAGACTTTCTTTGAGTTTTAAATGTAAAATAAAAAGAGAAATATTTTATAACATTTGAATTATATATATTTCAAGTATTGCCACGTGGTGACATGTAAATATCACACATGTGGTGAGATATAATTTTATATATATTCTATATAACATGTGGTGACTGATAACATGCAATCTTAACATGATAAAACATGATTATTAATGCAAATTAAGGCATAAAACATTACATTTATGTGCATGTTATCATACTTTGAGTGCATTTCTATCATTCTATGCAATTTTATGTTATAATCTCAAAATGTGTTAATTTAGGGTTAATTATGATGAATTAAAGATTAAAGATTTTATAACCCATCTTTACTTGAGATTATAAGCGTTTTTAAAGTTAAATAATAAGAGAAATTATTTTTATAAACATTCATTTAAATTTCTAAACTTAAAATCTTAAGGAAATGAGTGTATTTTTGAAATATAAATTAAATCTCTTGTTATTTAAATATTTTGAATTTTTAGAATGATAGATAATTAAATTTCAGATCAAATGAAAGAAATTTGGATTAATTTGGAGTTGTATTTTAAAAGATATGATTTTTACAATTTTTAGGGATTTTTTTCTAAATTTTCTGATTTTATTTTCTATTTAAAAATGTTTAAAAATAAATATAAAAAAATATAAAAAGCGCGCGGGTCCCACGCGGGTGCGACGTGGCACACAAGGCCACGTGGCAGAGCCACACGGACCCGCGCAGCGCCTACGTGGCGCTGTATACATATATTTATTTATTTACTTATAATATATAAAAGGGGTCTTTAGCCTGCCCTATACGGGGAGGGTTATTAACCCCTTAAACCGTCGGGTGTTATAAACCCGACGGTTTCCTATATTTTTTCCCGTGTGGGACTAACCCACACTCTATTTAACGTGCAGGACGCGGCGCGACGAGGATCGTTCGATCGAGATGACGAGTTGATCTCACGCGTCGATCGCGTGAACGCTAGACCATGATCCATCAGTCAGGCACGTGGCTTAAAGGAGTTATTATAACGGTTAGATCGCCTGCGACGTGGCAGCATCTCGCACGTCGATTGCGTGGAGGCGAGGTGCACCAGAGATCAATCAAGCACGTGCCTTAATTGAGGCGTTATAACGGACGAGATTTAATCTCCCCGGAAGCATCTCGACCGTTCAATCGCGATCCAAGGGGCGATATTGAAGCGTTTTTATAACGTCTATCTACGGATCAAATCGTGGCCGTCCATCACGATCCGACGGCCACGACTTAATCAAAACGGTCCACGATGGACCGTTTCATCGTAACCGTCGATCGAAACGATCGGAGGGTTACGCCCAAATTTCGTTTAAATAGACTTGTTCTTCGTCGATGTATGTATTCGAGTTGGATTTCAATCAAATTTACTTGTCTAGACACCGATCCTCTCGTTTCTCTTGATTCCATCCTCTCCCTCTCTCAATTCCGCATCCACAGAGGGGTTGAAATCAAGATTTGGTAGAAAATCGAAAGAGAAATCGCAGTTTGAAGCTCGTCGTGACGTTCTTGGCGTTTTCGGTGATTAATCGGCTTAATCACCTCGTTTCGATCGCTAAATGGGTTTAGTGGAAGCGGTTTTCCTAGATTATCTTCCTATTCTCTTTAATTTTCACTTAGATTAGGTTTTAGATTTCAATTTCGTAAATTTTCATTCTAAATCACGATTTAAACGTCTGAAAATTTCTCTCCACTTCAAATTTTGATTTCTCCGCGAAATCAAGTCCAAATTCGATGATTCTTGATTCTGTGGAATCGATTTGAAGTCTTCTTTCTAAAAATAGCATTTTCCCTAATTTCTCACCTCAATTCATTGTCCAATTTGACCAAATTCTAAAAGATATCTCGAAAATACCTAAATTCCCTATGGATTCGACCCTTATTTACCATTATACCCCTCAATTCTCTCTTAATTCCCCAAATTGGTAAGTTCGGATTAATTTTTGACACGAGACCGTGTGAAATCGATGACCTCGCGGTCTCGTCTCGTCAGTGACACGTGGTAACATTTAAGGGTGCCAAGTAGCACGTAGATATCACACACGTGGCATGTATTAGGGAGTGCCATTAGTGTTAAATGCCTTAGTGGGCCGATTTTATTTAGTTAACTCATTACCCTATTTATAGCCAATAAATCACTTTAATATTTTCAATGTTATATTACAGTGTTTATGTGTAGGTGATGTGGTAGCATGAAGATCATAAGATCAATGGAAAAGAAAGAGTTTTAATCTTAACCCTTGATTTTCACTTAAGTTAAGGGTGCATTGCCATTCATCGACTATTTATTTTTTAAGTATTAAATACTCTTGGTCATTCACCTTATGAGTTATAATAGTTGAGATTAAATGGATCTGATGGATTTCCTTGACATGAGGTCCAATCTATTGCATCTGATGAAGTTCTTATAGATGCAATTAAGTGACGATTCCTCTTCACATAGTGAATTGGCGAAATCGTGGCATTTCATATTGAATCCAAAAACCATGACCTAGTGGCATCAAGCAGAATTCTTGGTGTTTCATCTAAGCTATTAATTGAAGATGAAGTGACAATCCAACAGCCACACCTAAATTTCATTATTTAAACTCTCTTTGAAAATGTATGTATTCTTGGATTTTCTATTTAATAAGACCTTTTGGACAGCTTAATCCTAAAATCTCTTGCTTTTGGGCAGCTCATTTTTGCGTCCAAAGAGTGTTCAAAGATAAGATTTCATTGAGAGAATGGGGAGAAATCACAAGTGGAACTTTGAAATTCTATTTTTGAACTCGTGGAATGAAAATCCTTGATCCATAGATTAATTGGATCATTTTGAATGTGGTTTCATATCAAAATTTGTATTTTCTTCCTAATATTTCATCATTTAGCATTATCTTTAATTTTGATGCTTAGATTAGCCGAATTTCAATACTTTTTTTATCATTTTCTCTCTCATTGGGAACGATTTTCTTTCCCTTACTTCACTCTTTGATTTATTCATAGATATAGATGTGGTTTGAGTAATTTTCTTTCATGGATAGGTAATCAAGACTTTTTCAAATAGATATTTTTCATTAATTTTTCATCTCAATTCATTATCCAATTGGATTGAATTTGAAAACTTCTCGAGAACGCATCCTAATTCTTTGTGGATTTGAACTTTGGTGACTTCTGTACTAAACTAATCACAAATAATCTTGAATTTAAGTGAGTTTGGTTTTTATTTTTCCATGTGGACGTGTGTATTTGATAATTGCATGATCATGTTATTTCAAACCCCCACTAATCACAAGTGAAGATCAATGATTTTCATTCAATTTCACGATCTAGTGCTCATGAGAGTGACATGTCATGTGGAAACATAAAAGAAATTAAAATAATCTCATATTGAAATAATTTCTATTTTTTATCCACAAAAAGACATGCCCAAGTAAGGAGTCAATTTGACACATGAGGTCACCCTCAACTCTATATCTTTCCTAGTGAAGTACACACAAGCATCACATTGAGCCACATAGGCGCGTAGTGAAAAATCTCAAGAAGCTGATGGGATCTAAAGTTGATAAGCCTTCAAAAATTTTGATCAAAACATCGAATGCAGTGAAATATAATGAATCGGATATTCAAAATATTGGGGTATCAAGAATAGATGATCGTATCATTTAGTATGTATGAGAAACCATAATTACAAGGTTTCTTTGAGAGAGTTCTTGAAGTTATTTAAGTGTCTAGCCTCTATGAATATTCACATGATCTTTGGATGGTTGGATCTCCTCTTCAAAGCTCTTCACTAATAGATAACGAGAAGAAGGGAGAGAATTTTTATAAGGCTTGTATGTGATCCTTAAGTTATGATTGTTCTCACCTAATTTATACACATTTGATATATATATTTTTCATAAAAACCCTAATAATTATGTCTATATCTAGAAACATCCATACACCTTATGTGTATGATCATCTAAGTCCATATATCTCACTAGTTAATAACTCTATAGGCCCAATAACACCTTATTGGTCAACCTCAGTAATTATCTACATTAACATATAGATTAATTAATTAAGGATCGGTTTAACCCAATTGATAGGTTGAGTTGCTAGCTTGTTGAGTGCCAAGCTACACTAGGTACTCTAACAAATATGAAGTATATTAAAACTCTCTTATGAAACCTTTTTGCCATTGGCTACTATGTATATATAATCCTTCATCTGCACAACACTCATGAATGACTTAGGGTATGGTCAATTATCAAATCCTAATCAATCACCCAAGTGAGTACTAATGCGTGTGGGAAATCATTGGGAACTTCTATGATATTTCTATTACCTTGGCCAACGATTTCATCGCATCTTATTCTTTGAGTCAATCTCCTAAAATATCAATGGAAGATGATCCCGTCTTGACCACTCGATCATCTTCGAGGATTTCATAGCATATATAATATATGACATTTTAGAGATCCCATGGCTAGGGCTCAATAAGTCATAATCAAAACACGGTCACCCATCCACAAGATATCTTTGGTGTAACAAGTCAAAAGACCACATACACAACCGAGACATGAATCAACCTGATTGACAATTAGGTATGATAGCACTTAAGGATTCATATGTGATGTAGGCCAGAATGTAGCCCAGTAGCTCATTTTCTATTTTTACATGCAAGTTCTTATTGGAGGCCCATTTAATGCTTTATGAGCCTTGGGAGAATCCCTAGGACTTGCCACATTTGTCAGAAAATCTCCTTGGGACCACAAATATTTATGACATGCCTTGGAAACTACAAATATCTGTCTGGAGAGGCCTGACAAGGCCTAAAAGATTTACTTTTGCTTTTGTCACTTTTGTCTCTGACACATGCATGCTGTTAGAGTTGTATTTTCAAGACTTTTTTATTGTCTTTTCATGGGTCACATCATTTGGACGACCCTTTACTTTTTAAGGCGTATATAAGGCCCCTATTGTAACCCATGAGAAGAGAATGAGAAGTTATCCCGTTTAAGAGCTTTGCTTTCTTCTCTTGAGTGTTCTCCCTGTTAGAGAGTGCTCTGTGCTTGTGGATTCAAGTACATCCCTTGTGGATTCAAGTACATCCCTTGTGGATTCAAGGGTTGAAGAGGTTACTTTTGTGGACTCAAAACCTAACCCTTCTTGAAGATCAAGGTTTGTGGATTTAAGCCATTCTTCTTCATTGTTCCTGCGCTAAGGCTGCGTCAATATGGATCAATTCAATGAACTCTTTTTTTTAAGGAACCCGATATCTATCATTAGTGTCTCCACACCAATGGTTACAGGATCAATCATACTTATCATATGCATCGTACTAGATAGTCTTAGTCTTTCCAGATAATTCGACATCCTTCTCAAATATCCCACAAATAGGAATGTTTTGAACATATGTTTAAAGACTAGTGATCATTGTATAATAATCTCATCATAATTTACTCATCCACTGCATATGTTCATGGACTTCATTTCAAACATCACACGAGAATGAAAATGAAAAAGTTTCATTTCAATGAACATAAACGAGATACACTACCAGTCGTCCCTTTGCCAGTCATTGTCAACACCTACCAGTCGTCCCTCTGCCAATCATTGTCAACACCTACTAGTTGTCCCTTTGCCAAGTTGGCTCACTTACTATGAACCCTATGGCCCATGGGCCACATCAGCATAGTGACATACCCACTATTTTTGCCTTTTTCTCTTAAAGATAAATATTTAAAATTCCAAAAAATTACAAAAATTGTAAACTTTACAATTTATTTCAAATTTTCAGTATTTTTCCATTAGATTCTCTTCATCCGATCAAGATAATGAAAGTATTTTCCCATAAATATCAGTCGATTGCCTAAAAATATATATCGCTACTTTTTTTATTTTATCTAGATTAAAATCTTCTCATTCTTATCTTTGTTCTTAAAAACTAAATAAACAAGATATTTGATCTTAAACAATATTAAATGCATCATTTGCATAAAACTAGCCTTAAAAGTACATTTTGAGAATTGGAGTAAAATGGCCTGGGAACTATAGAAATACAATTTCAAGAGGGATGTAATTGTGGATTCTTGAAATTGTAGGAAGCATTAAATACACATTAATTGTGGAGCTGTTTGATTCTCCCCAAGGCTTATCGATGCCTACATAGTGGACCTTCTAGGCCAAACTAGAAATAGCCTCTTGAGCTATATCAAGTATGGGATGCCCTAAGGGTAATAGAAGTGATGGCGAAGGTTTTGAAAATTTCTCTTGGATCAATTCAATGTTCAAATGATTCTCATGCCTCAAACCATCGATCAATCATGATGTTTCTCCATGCACCCACTTCTCTAGCTTTAGGTTTATCAAGTTGGACTATTTCTTTATCATACTCCAAGTTTAAATATGCACTAGTAAAAACATTCCCTACATCCAGGGATGTGGTACTTTTTTCTGGTAAGTTAAATCTTTATAGGAAGTGGAGTTTTTCTAAATAGAAAACAATTTAATAAGTAAGAAATGGGTCAGTCAGATGGATCATTAAAGAATAAACAAATGGTGGAGCTCACAGAAAGCCCCAAAGAATGGGAAGGTGAAGAGCTAATTACATTGAGACTAGTCCTGAGTGTCAGGCAAATACATCAGTCGCCTCTTTGTGCCCTGTATGGAACATGCACAAGAAAGATAAGAATCTTATCAGGAAAAGTAACCAAATATGATAAAAACTGTGTTGAACGATGATAACATGATGATAGAATGACTATTCATACGAAGTGAGCAAGGTATTTCTTAGAAACTTCTTCTACCTTGAATGTCGACCTCCGCTTCACTCTGAATATCTCGCAATCTGATTCTTCGCCTGAGTCCTGTGGAATCTAGTTGATCAGAAGAGAGAAAGAGAGCGATAGAAATTGATTGAAACAGAGTTATATAGATAGAGAAAGTGGGGGCTAGATAAACAGATAGAAAGAAAATAGAACACACTTGTGTATTGCTATGGTCAGAGTCTTTGGGAGAGGGAGTGTTGATGGTGATTGCTGTTGATGCTGCATCATTGTCTTCTCCACAAAGATGTTGGGGTTTTTGGAGAGAGAGATGGTTTTGGAGATGAATCCATTGAGCTGCAGATTCCATCTCTGAGAGGTTCTCTCTTATGAATACAACACCTTCACATCCACAGAGGCAGTTGTCCCTTTCTACACCTACATTTCCGCAACATGCATAGGCTGAAGAAGAGTAGGTACCCATACGTTTATGATGATGATGACAGAAAACCAGAAGCAAACCATCTGATGTTCTAAAATGATGATGGACCCAGACAATGAAAAATCAGAAGCAAACCCTCTGATGTTCTAAAATGATGAAGCATCCAGATGATGACAAATCAGAAGCAAATCATTTCATGTTCTTAAATGATGAAGTACCCAGTTGATAAAGATAAAAAGTAAACAGATGATTATTTTAATCATCATCATTATTATCATTATTATGATCACGATGAGGAAGAACCCAGATGAAAAAAGAGAGGACATAACTAGATGATGATGATGATGATGATCTTCATCATAATGATGCTGGAGAAGTACCCAGATGAAATAAGAGAGGACATAACTAGATGATGATGATGATGATCTTCATCATGACAAAGCTGAAGAAGTACCCAGATGAAAAAAGAGAGGACATAACTAGATGATGATGAGGATGATCTTCATCACAACAAAGCTGAAGAAGTACCCAGATGAAAAAAGAGAGGAAGTAACTAGATGATGATGATGAGCTTCATCATAATGACGCTCAAGAAGTACTCTGATGAAAAAACAGGAAGGAAGTAACCTAATGATAATGATGATCTTCGTAATAATGCTGCTGAAGAAGTACCCAGATGAAGAAGAGGAAGTACCGCAATGACGAAGATGACAATGATGAAAAAATATCAAGGAAGGTAACAAAGTACCATGATGAAGACAGGTGGGATCAGGCTTGCAACTGCATGAAAAATATGCCACATAACAATCCCTTTTGCAAAACCCACACAAAATAGTCCCTTGATTTCTTGGGATGAGAGAAATCCTTGCTCCAGAGTTCATCAGCAACTTTCGATCTCGCCGCACATGCTGGATCAACCTCTCAAATGAAGCCATGACACAGCCAGAAGAAAACCTCATCTTTTCTCCCTCATCATTCAACAATCTCTTCTCATAAATCATAATTGCTTCATTGCAAAGGAGTTCTTCATGGGGGAGAAGAGGAGTCCTCTTCAGAAGCGCATACCGTTGACTTGCCAACATTCCCAAAGGAAACCAGTCTCCCATAGCAAAGTTGACTGCCTCGCCGCAATTAAAACCTTTGAAAAAAGTGTAATTAAACAATTCACAAAAACCTGGTTAATTCCCTTCCTTACCATGGCTGAAACCTGCATGATATGCTCTCGGAAAAGTGATAACAAACTCCCCGGGTCTTTGAACGGCTTTGTAAACTGGAACACACTGGTCTACAAGAATACTTGGCGAAAACATAGTCGTCTTCCCAATGAGCATATTGAATGTTTCCTCCTCTCTTTCCATTGGCAAGACCTCTGGTGTGTAAACATGTTTAAGTACGACTTTCTCAAAGTCAACAGCAGCGCAACCAGGGATCCCGTACCACGTTTTTGATGCTCCGCAGTGATGATAGTTTATGCTGGTGATCAAAAGTCAAATATTTGATCAAAAAGTGAATGCATGGATCGAAAGTTATTTAGTTCATTCAAAAGTCAGACCTGTGACCATCACTCAGTGACTTCAGAAACCATCACATTAAGGGTATTATGATAAATTCATGTTCAAAATGGAGTATATGATGAAATGGTTGACTTTTATTCTGTCACTTTTAAAGTCAACGATTTTATTTAAAAAAGCAATTTTTTTACTTAAGTTAGAAAATTCACTGTAAATCCGATATGCAAGTGAAACTTCACAAGATGAATGCCATGACTTATTCGGTATGATTTGGGTTATACCTGTAGAGATAATGATCCTCCACGTGCCACGCAAACATGCTGAAGAGCATCCCTATGTAGAGCATGGGATCCGTTACTCCCTTAGACCATAAGAGTGTCATCCAATTAAATTAAGGAATCTACAATTAGCATAAAATATTAGGATGAAAGATTCTCACAGGTATAGCTGTCTTCAGGAGTCGTAGTACAGAGTCAGCAAGCCGTGAAAATGTCTGTTTTTCAGGAGAAAATACAAAACAGAAGTAATTTCTAACATATTTTACTTTAAATCGGGAAAAGCTGGGGACTTAAGCATATAAAATTTCTGGGGTTGATCCTAGTAAGATATTGTTACGGACCAGAATTAATGAAGATCCTAGTAAGATATGCATTTCCTTGGGAGTAAAAAAAATTGATCTACTTTTTGGTATTTTGGACTTGTCTTTTGTTCCAAGATATTCAATCAAATCCTCTTTTTTTAGTATTGCGTCACCTCTATAATCCCATATTTAGTAATTCTGAAAATATTTCTTCTGTATCCGGGATTGCCAAGATAAGTAAGAATACTGTTTCTGCATAAAATAACATTAATGTGTATTTCAATAGTAACACCAAGATCATGTACTAGTTCTCTATTACCGTCTGGATTATATTGTAATGGCATTATGGATTTTTTCTTCGCTTATTGGCCAGAAAAAAAGATATTTTAAAGTCTATGATACTGGGTTTTCTAGGGTTTCTGATTCAGTTTGCAAAAAGGTTGGGGGGTTTTAAGCTTAAGGATTTGTTTTCAGGGTTGATGGTTTACAGTTCTAAGGTTAAGAGTAAAAGAAATACCTTAAGATTCCATCTGCTTTTCCCCAGCTGATCACTGGAAGAGGAAGAAAAGGCGCTTCCATCAACATCGCAGGCATATTCAATGTAACCTGATCTCCCAGAAGCTATTTCTCGCCAAAATTCCTGCTCCACATATTTGGCTGGAAGACATCCCGCACTTGAATACCTTCTAGAAAACTCCTTGTTGGCCATTTTCTCAAATTCACGGAATGTATATTTTCTGAAAAATTACTAAAAATGTTCAAAATACGGTACATCTCTTTCTGGTGTTAAATGAGTCACTTACTTTCCGCTCAAGAAAAATGTGGCCTTATCATCTATATTCCATTCTGATAGTTGAAATGGTTGAACCCTAGTGGTAAACTTGAATCCAGCCTTCTCTTTCATCAGTACAATGCCAGCTGGCACTGTAGCAGTTAGAGGGGATACGATCTTGCAGATACCTGTTTTAGCAAGGAAAAAGAAAATTACTACAAATCATACATTTTTGGCAATTTCTGAATAAAATTTTGTAGAGATAGACTTAATCTCTTGTTATATGATTAAGGAATCTCTTGTGGAGAGGTATGCCCATTAACCTCTCTCTCTCTCTCCCCCCCCCTTCCCTCGAAGATCATAAATGCAAAACTGTGGAAGACATGGAAGATGTATCTATATCCTTTTTCTGGACAAGAAAAAGTAAGCGAAAATCAATTTTTTTTAATTTCATACACAAAAAATCAAATAACTACGGAAACAGCCTGGAATTCACTAAATTATTGGTCCATTAGAGATATGAAATTATAGAAACCTTTACAAAGACATAATCCAGTAGTGAGTCTTATAATCAATAACAAGACATAATGTTAAAAAATAGGAGATAAATATAGAGAAAATACCGAATTTTGAGGCTTCAGGGGCAATAGTTTTCAAGTAAACAAGAGGTTCCTCAAACTCCTCCCTCGTGGGGTAATAAATGGGACATTCAGGTATTCTCTCAGTCCATTCTAAGTCAGGCGTTGACTTCTGTTTTTGATATGTCCCCACTGGCATTTTACTACTTGAAACACTGCTGCTATGCCAGAAATCACCTCAATGCGAAGCAGAGACATTCAAAATATCCAAAGAATTGCTCAGCATTGCTATACCAGGATCTAATCCTAGTTTAACATCCGATAGTGAGTTTTGGGTTCTCTTTTGCTTCAGAATATGTAACCCATTGCTCAAAAAATAAACTCTTCCTTCCACCTAAATGATCAAGATAACAGGAAGCAACAAGCATAAATATGAAAGGATAGTATGGAGAAAAGGCAGTCAAGAGATTAATTATCCTCATGATTAAACGCTGGCTGTGAAATAAGAAACTCAGTTCATGATACCATTAACTTCAAAATATCCAAACAGAAAAAATTTCCGGAGAAAAGAAAAAAATAATGAAGGATTCACACAAGAATAGTCATTAAATATTTCCTGACAGACAACAAGAAAACTACGTTAACAATCAAAATATAAAAAACGCTGAGAAAGAAGAAATAAATGATAAATAATTTACCAGAATTTAAGTTAATCAACCGGGTAGGTAAATCTCTTAAGAACTTCATAAAGAGAAAGTCAAGGATTCTCTTCACACTCGGAAATAAAATTCAAATTGAACGAGAACAACTCCCAATGTTAGACCACCTTTAAAAATCTAAAATACAATGCTTACGAGAAAGAGTAACAGATAAAAATAAGAAACAACAGACGGAAACCTAAAATTACAACATCTCATCCGCTCAACAATCCAATTTCAACTCCCAATTTCAGACCACGTCAACAAGAGAATTCGCCCAACAATTCGAAAGTACAACGCTTACAAGAAACCGTACCAGTTAATAATAAGAAAAAACAGACGAAAACCTAAAGATACAACACGCCATGCACCTACAGGTTGTGTCAAAATCTAATATTTAAGGGTCAAATTATCAAAAACGCTGATAAAAAAATTAAACGATAAATAAGTTGCCCGCAGGTAATTCTCTTCAGAGATCCACGCACAAAAACAAGGATTCTCTACCCGAAATACAATTCAACTTGAGCGAGAACAACGGCAAAAATCAACGTGATTGAGAAAAAACAACAAATAAAAATTACAAACAACCGACGAAAACCAAAAATTAAAACACGTCACCCGCTTACCATCTCATACCGAAAAACAGGACGCGCTAACGCTCAACCAGGAGCCTGCATTGTACTCTGAACTATAGACTACAGGCGTAACACGTTTTAGCCAGGTAAAAACCAACGGCGGCCTCCGATTTTGAGCCTAATTTGTCTCCGAGCTCTTCAAAAAACCTCCAAACAACGAAGGACAAGGAAATCTTCTTCGTCGGAGGCGATCGCAAGAGGAAGTTTCTCGGGAGAATCCAGCGCAAGAGAGAGAAAGAGTGGAGAAGAAGACAGAGGAGAGAGGAATATAGGGGGACGGTTAACTGAACCGAAGCAATTAATTACCAGTTTGCCATTAATTGAATATTTTATATTTATTTTCGCACGGGAAAAATGAGAATGAAAGAGCGGCAGTTGAAGACAGAGAGATGGGAACGAAAACAGAGGAGAGAGAAATAGAAGAGACCGTTGAGATTAATTAACTGGAAAAAAATTAACCTCTAAAAAATTAAATGAAGTGAATTAATTACATGTTTGCCATTATTCAGGGAAAATAGGAGAAAAAGTCTTTGGAATGAGGAGAGAGAAATAAAAGACACGGTTTAAGAAAAGAAGTAATTACCAGTTTGCCATTATTTACGTCTTTATTATTGCCACAGACAAACGGAATATTCAAAATGCGGTAGTTGCAGGCGGTTTCCCTGACATGTGGCACTCGTTATGTCGGTGTTTAATTCCGACCGTCCGATTGTCAGGAGACGGGACCCTCGCGCCAAGCAGATAAATCGCGACCGTCCATTTCGGCCCGTTCGCGCAGTGACGCGTAGCATTTTGTATTGAATCGGGTGAGTGACGTGTAACCAGAGTTTCCGTTGGAAGACGACAAGGCCGGCCTTCTGGGAGAATCACCATCCCGGGAGGGGAAGAGGAGAGAGAGTCCATTTTCTGACTTCCACGTGGCAACATATAATTGGACAGAGTCCATCTCCTTGGACAAATATATAATTATTTCTTCAAGAAAAAGATACATGAGGAAGAAATTGAATCATTAAATTTTTTGGGTATGGCGAATGGGCTTTCTAAACGAGCCCAGAAGGTCTTTCATGGGTCCGGAGAAGGGAACCTTTCTCCTTGCCATCGCCTCTTCTCCGACCCTTCCCGGCGCCGCTGCGGCCCTTTCTCAGCACCGTCGCCAATGACAGAACCAGGCCCTTCAAGTACGCTGCCACGGCCGCCACAATTCCCCTCCTGCCCACAATATAATATGGCAATAATGTTCTTGCCAGAGCATGCTCAAAGTAAGTTTTTATTCTAAAAATATATAATATTTGTTATAATGACCTACTAGGCCCATGTTGGTGTGACCCACCCAGCCCATGAGGAGGGGGGCCACTGAGGGCCCATCCCACTGTCTCACTTCCTTCTCTCTATATAAGCCCATGTAATCTCTCCCCTTTGGGTCAACGAATTATCTAGGGTATCCTATTCCACAATATAAACATGAAAATGAAAAATATATGAAAATTGAGCTTACAAAGGGGAACAATGGGATTGGTCGCCATCGAGGAAGTAAACGAAGAGGTAGGAGTCGAAGTGCCGTCCTTGTATGTAGTAGAAGCTCGGCAGCCTTCTAACCAGCTTGAAGAGCATCTTCTTGTAGAAGTGGATTGCCGGTTCATTATAGTCAATGACATGAAGATAGATCCCTCTGCAATTGTGTATCGACGATGCATACTTGATCACTTCTTCGATGAGTCTCGTCGCTGCAACAACGATACGCTCAAATTAAAGCTGCAACTGATGACATATAAAGTGAAATTAAAATGTTAAGGTGAGAAGGCCTGAAGGCCTAATGTGCTTAATTGGGCCCAGTATTTGTCTCTCTTGCATGGGCTTCGCTTCCTCTATATAAGAAAAGGGATGTGCACTTTTGAAATCACAACAGTAATCTAGGGGCGCCAGTGTACTTGACTGGATCTGATAAGAACTCTGAAATTAACATCGTAACCTAATAGATCTACAGACTGCTGGATCTCATAAGAACTCCAAAGTTAAATGAGCCCATCTACTAGCAGAATTGAAGCTCATCCCATAAAAATTCTCAAGTTAAATGTGCAAGCCTACAAGAACTGTTCTCCTTCAAACCCTAGGTGGGGGAATGGGGCATCAAAGCTTGAGCTTTGGCAGAATTTCCAGAAAAATGAAACATCTTTTTTTATTAGGGGAAAGGCTCCTATCACATTAAGAGGTAACGTGTTTTGGATTTCTCAATAATACACTTACCAATAAACTCCCTGACATGAGGTTATAAACAAAATAAAAGAAATACAAAGGGCATAGATATAGAACTTCCATAAACAAGAACAGCTGAACCTCATCCCAAAGGAAAGTTTAGGCTAGTGTCCACATAAACTATTGGTAATCCAATCCAGATTGATCTCAATTCAATTGTAGTGGACTCACAGTCGATGATAGGATCAACTAGCTGTTTCTAGAACCGTACCAAATGAGTGGATCAACAGATTGTCAATCTGTTGAACGGATCAATGTAAGTTTTCAATCCATGGCTAATCTTGATTGTCAGATTACATCCAACTACCAGAAATTGGCCTAGTCGATTTGGATTGCTGGATCAATGACCAGTCAATCTGATCAATGATCTGGATCAACTGGCCATTCCTGAAGATTGAGATTGCAGATGATATCACCGGATCATTGATCCTGTGATCTGAACATTCATTTTTCCCTTCCCTACTTTCAATCAGCCTAATCTTCCCTGATCCCATTAGAAAATCCAAAGTTAAACACACTGGGGTAGCAGAAATTCCATCATCCCCAAAAATAGCAATAATAATTTAGGGATAGAGAGTTGACCTATGCCGAGATTGCGATAAGCCTCAATAACTCCAAGAGTCAGAATATATACCAGAGAATTATCTGAACCCGAGGAATTGTATCTGAGTGAACCCCCGATCTATTAACCAAATAGCGGGGTTCAATACACCAAAATACAGAGAGGCATAAGAATATAAGATTGATTAATGATTTAATACCTCACTTTCTTTTGCAGGGATAAGACGAGTGGTAACAAATCCAATGAGCTTGCCTGAATTATCGTCAACTGCTGCCCATGAGACGATCCCGTAGCCATTGACTACATTCAAGAAGAACTCCAACTCGTATCTGCAAGATCAATGGAAATTGACTTTTCAATGTCAAAAGTTAGTTAGATCATACTAACTTATATGATCATAGGTCAAAGATAGTTGATGGATCATATCACATCAACTAACCTTATAGGAAATAACCTAGCGTGGATTTGCTCCAGAGATTGAAGATCTGTGGGTCGAATTGGTCGGTAGATGATAGTTGGACAGTCTATGATTTTTTCGTCTATCATGGATGGTTGAATGCTGGCGAAATCATGATAAAATTAATTTCTCATATAATCAGAAATTAAAAAAAAAATCAGTCACAAAATGAATCATCATTGTATAAGTATTATAGAATCCAGAGAAAGATAGGTTCATGAGATACAATAGAATTTGCAACATAAAACCAAAAATTTGGCGTGCCAGCATACATCTTTATCTTCATTATCATAAATGCAGAAACAGAAACATATCTCCCGAAAAATATCCCAATAGTGGTAAAATTGTTCAACTGAAAGAGATCTAAATTACAAGAATGGAAAACGTCATGAACAAGGCATTCTCCCGATAATTCCTAAATACAAAGAAAAATAGAAACCAACTGGTTACTCTTGCCCACCTTCGGCAAACAGAAAAATCAAATTTCTGCGACAAGATTCAAGGAAGCCACTGAATCCCGAGCAGAAAGGATATATCGCTTGATAAAATTTATAAAATTAGAATCTACAGGAAATCAAATTTCGGATCTTACCCGAGACGGAAACTCCTCAAATTGGATTCGTCTCATGCACGTTTTGAGACGAGCAACTTGAAAAGAAGCTTCTTGTTTATTTTTTAGTGGACCCAATACTGTAAAAGAACTCCTTGGAAGAATTGAAGGCGTGACTGAGTATTGCGATCTGCGACAAATGATGAGAGAGATGCCGAGGAAACCTCTGATTACGGACGAATGGAATCGTTGACGGACCAGAGGGATTTTGAGGGATTAAGAATGCGAAGATGGAATTTTGAGGAGACGGCGGACTCGGGACGCGGGGGGAGAAGACTTTTCCATCCGGTAAAGATTGGTGAAGTAAAAACCATAATTTTGGCCCAAAAATTATCAGCCTGGCCCTCTCTCTCCCTCTCTCTCAATATTTATCTTATATATGTATATATATCCCTCTCTCTCTATATGTATTACCCCTCCCTTTCCCCCTCTCTCTCTATATGTATTACCCCTCCCTTTCCCTCTCTCTCAATATTTCTCATATATATGTGTATATATCCATCTCTCTCTCTATATGTATTATCCCTCCCCTTCCCTTTCTCTCCCCCTCTATGACTCCCTTCACTCTCTCATTCCCTTAGTCTCTCTCTCCCACTCTCTCATTCTCTTAATCTCTCTCTCCCTGTCTCCCTGTCTCTCTCTCTCTCTAACCTTGCATGCCATTAGCCTATCTCTATCTCCCACTTTCTCATTCCCTTAATCTATCTCTATCTCCTGTTCACTCTCACTCTCTCCTTCCTAAGGTATTGTCACAATATCATCCCCTTTCTCATTGATCTCTTTGTAGCTCAAGTTGGCCAGGCATTGTCTAGTTTCTTTGGATAATGAAATTCAAGTTTACCATCACACAAAGCTTTGGATGACAAATCAATCCTTGACATAGATCACAACTACATTTTGTCCAATGTAGCAAGACAATGGCTCCTTTCAACCATCCATAGCTTCTGCCTCAAATGTTACCCTCTTCAAGTGGAGTTCTTCATCTTCACCTACTACTAACTAAATTTCATTTCCCAATGAAATTTCTCCCAATCAAACTTTGCAGCCATCTTGAACCTTCACATCTTGAATTAGATCTCAATATATGCATATTGTACTCCAAAAATTGTTCTCTTACTACAATGGTCGCCTCGATTTTTTGATACCACTTATTAGAATTATGATCTTTATATCTCAAGTATCTTTGTATCTCTTAAGTTGAATCTTCACATCTTGAACTGGATCTCGATAGATATGCGATACTTCAAAAATATCTCTTGAAAAAATTTTCTCCCTGAATCTTCACATTTTGAACTAAATCTCTAAAGATTATGATACTGAAATATCTTTCTTTGGATACATGGTCACCCCGATACCACTTGTTAGGATGGAGACTCCCTCTTTCTCAACTCTCAAAATCATAAGAAAATGATGAACGATGGCATTTCACAATATTCAATAAAAAATTAATAAAAAAATATCCTTAAAAAGGAGGGCATGAAATAAAATACACTCTTGAACACAATGACAACTTCTTGTTATATCAAAGCCCTTCTATAAAAAATAAAAAAATAGAGAAAGCATGGCACAAGACACAATAGAAGAGGCAATATTTGACCTGGCCGCAACAACACTAGGAGATCCCTCAAGTACACTTTTGAGAAGAAGAAAGAAATTTCAACCCAAAATATGATTGTTGATTCTACTACATGGGTGGCCTATTTATAAGCCTCAAATGAAAGATTAAGGTTAGCAAAAAATTGAACAAAAAGGAAAGGAAACTAGAAAATTTTGTGTGAAGCACTACCTAGACCTCAAATACATGAGACTAGGACATGGCTCGACCATGGTGAATTTAGGTAAGCTTGATCCCAATTGGGTTTAGGTTGAAGTAATATATAACCCTTGCTAGCATGTGATTGGACCACGAGTGAACCATGCTCGACTAACCACAAACTAGAGAAGAAACCATGTTAAGTTGTAGCTCGACCATAGTTGAAATCTTGTTGAACCAAGGCCAAGTTTTGGTAGGGCTATGTTGAGGATCTTTTTCAATAAAGGTGTCTGAAATATGTATCGAACTAAGCTGAAGTATCCACCAAGAGTCTAGGGATGAGATTAGACAAAGCCTACCAAAAATGGAGAAAAAAATCACATTCTTAAATGGGATGACAATTGTTCACAATAGAGGTCCAAAATATCTAGGACAAAAGGAGGAAAGAAAACAAGTTCAACAAAGGAACTAACCAACAAGAAGAGCCACACTTAGTGTCACCTCTTCACAAAGTTTCTTTAAAAGATGTTATGTTTCCCCCTCTCTATTCTCCAATTGTCCAAGTATCTTGACCCTTCCTTCACAAGGGCTTCACTCCCTTAGGGTGCGCTCTTGAGTTGCTTCCTTTAGGTTACTCCAAGCTTGGGGTGAGCTCCTCCTTTTATAGAGCTCCTTAGAAGCTTCTAGAAACTCTCTCTCTCTAGAAGATGTCCATAACTTTCCAGAACATCTAGAAAGATCCACAAGCTTTTATAAACACTCACAAGCTTCTAGTGTAATTTAAAATACTCTCCAAGCTTCTAGAAGAATCGTAGAAGATTCTAAAAAACTCTATAAAATTCTAGAACATTTTGGAAGATTTTAGAAAACTCTAGAAAATTCTAGAACATTTTGGAAGCTTCTAGAATAGAGAGTTGACCAAGTCAACCCCCACAAGCTGCGACCTAGTTTGGGCCCAATCTATTGGACTAGGTTAGGCTGGGTCAAAGCAGGCCCATTTGACCCACCTTTGCCCTGGTGAGCTTGTTGGCATTGACTTAGCCTAGTTGACAAGCTTGGACTGGTCTTTTAGCACACATTAACCTATGAGATAGGCTCAGTTCACCTGGTTGGGCCCAAGTGGTTGGTTTGGTTCAATTGATTGTGCCAATGCAAGTGGTTGAGCCAATTTAGTCGGTTGACACATGTGTGGCCCACATCACATAAGATGCAACCAAATGGCTCAATGACGTGAATCAATATCACATGAGGAGGCTCTACAAGAGGTGTTACCACTAAAGGCTATGTTATTGGTGAAGCGCTTGATAACATGCAATTTATACATAAAATTATATCATTATTAATGTAAATTAAGGCATAAAATATTCCATTCATATGTATGTTATCATGTTTTGAGTGTATATCTATTATTCTATAAAAAATTAAGTTCTAATATCAAAATGCACTATTTTAAGGATAATTATGAATAATTAAGAGACATACTTAAGATTAGATTATTTCCACTTAATATTTGAGATTATAATTAGGTTTTAATGATTAATAATAAGAGAAAATATTTTTTATACACCCTTTTATTTTTCTAGCTTTATTTTCTAAAAGAAATGAGTGTATTTTTGCAATAGAAATTTTATTCTCTTGTTATTTATTAAATTTGACTTTTTAAAATGATAGATCATTCAATTTCTAATCAAATAAGACAAATTTATAATTGTATATTGAAATTTTTGAATTTTCTAATTTTTAAGGATTTTTTAAGATTTTTTTTGAATTTTTTTTTACTTTATATGAATTTATTTAGATTTATTTTAAATTAAAAAGAACAAAAAAATTAGATTAAAATCATGCTGATGTGGCAGCTGACGCAATGGAGCAATTTACATGTCGCCACGTGATAGCCTGTGTGCGCGCTACATGGCACACGTGTGTGTGTGTGTGTGTATACACGCATCATTTGTGGGTTAAGCATCCACTAATGTAGGCCAAGGGCCTCTAGTGCCCAATTGTATTTCATAAAGCCAAGAAACTCATAAGGCCCCCTTATGAGGGCCAATTAGAGCTTAGTGGGCCAAGAGGGTATCTCGAGGAGCTGTCACTGTCTACAAAAGCTCCTCTATAGACTCATAAATATTTTGTGTCCAATTCTACAGTTCCTAGAATCTCTAGAGTGTCTCTTGTCAGGCCTAGAAGCTTCTTTTTGTTGTGTCAATTCTATCCCCTGATACAAGCATGATGTAAGAGTTATAGTTTCAAGACTTTGAGTTGTCTTATCAAGGGTCATGTCACTTGGACGACCCTTTACTTTTTGAGGCCTATATAAGACCCCCCATTGTAACCCTTGAGAACACAATTTGAAGTTATTTCTTTTTGAGAGCTTTGCTTTCTCCCCTTTGAGTGTTCTCCTGTTTTGAGATAGCTACTATGCTTGTGGATTCAAGTACAACCCCTGGTGGATTCAAGGGTAGAAGATATTTTGTTTTGTGGACTCAGAACCTAACCCCTCATGTAGATCAAGGCTTGTGGATTCAAGTCCCTGTTCTACACTATTACTGTGCTAAGGCTGCATCATCCATTAATGGATTTTTTCTAACCCATTAAGACCGCGTGTCTTATATACATAATTTTGCCTTGATTTTTATCATGTGGGAGTATTTTTGTTTGTTTTTATTCGCAGGTGATGTGGCTTATTCTGGAGCATGCGATCACGTGAATAAATTGTGATCATCGATTTTCACTTAAAGTGGGGGGTACGTGGTGATAGGTATTATGTGGCCTACAAGCCAATCACACTATCATCTTTTGTTTATATTCATTGAAATGAACTTTTATTCAATGTCATTCTTGTGTGTATATCCATTAAAATATGTAATGATTAAGTGAATTATGATGAGATCATAATACAGTGATCGCTGGTCTTTAAACATATGTTCTAAATATTCCTATTCGTGGGATATTTGAGAAGGACATCGAATTATCCGGAAAGAATAGCACTATCTGATCTGACTCATATGATGAGTCTAGCTAATCCTGTGGCCATCGGTGTTGAGACAACAAGGATAGATAGCAGGTGCTCTTTGGAGAAAGAGTTCACTGAATTGATCTGTATGAATCCCTGAATGGTATTATGCCAAATTGTCAATCACGTTGATTCATGTCATGGTTGTGTATGTGGTCCTTTGACCTGAGACACCAAAGACATCTTGTGGATAGATGATCATGTTTTAACTATGACTTACGAATCCCTTGCCACGGGATCTCTAAAACGTCATAGATTGGATACGACATGAAGTCCTCGAAGGTGATTGAATGGTTAAGATAGGATCATCCGCCCTTAGTATATGAGGAGATTTACTCAAGTAATAAGATGCATTTAAATCCTTGGCCAGGGTAGTAGAAATATTAGAGAAGTTGGCCGATTAGGGTTTGACAATTAACCATACCCTAAGTCATTCATGAGTCTTATGTGTATGAATGATTATATGTACACAGTAACTAATGACGACAGGGTTCTATGAAAGAGTTCTAATATACTCCATATCGCCTAGAGCACACAGTGTAGCTTGGCACCCATCAGCTGGCGACTCAACCTGTCGATTAGGTTAAATCAATCCTTAATCAATTAATCTATATATTGATATAGTTAATTGATAAGGAAGACCAATAAGTGTCATTGGGTTGATAAAGTCATTAACTAGTGCGATATATAGATCTAGAGGGTCATACACATAAGATTAATGGACGTCGGTGGATATAGACATAGTAGTGATGGATATTATGTGGCCTATAAGCCAATCACACTTTCATGTATCTTGTTGATATTCATTGAAATGAAATTTATTCATTGTCATTCTTGTGTGATGTCCATGAGCATGTGCAATGACTAAGTGAATTATGATGAGATCATAATATAGTGATCATTAGCCTTTAAACATATGTTCTAAACATTCCTATTCGTGGGATATTCGAGATGGATGTCGAATTATCCGGAAAGAATAACACTATCTAATCCATCTCATCTGATGAGTATGGCCGATCCTAACGCCATCGGTGTGGAGACACTAAGGATAGATAGTGGGTGCTCTTTGGAGAAAGAGTTCACTGAATTGATCCGTATGAATCCCTGAATGGTATTATACCTAACTGTCAATCAGGTTTATTCATGTCATGATTGTGTATGTGGTCCTTTGACTTGAGACACCAAAGACATCTTGTGGATGGATGATCGTGTTTTGATTATGACTTACGAATCCCTAGCCACGGGATATCTAAAACGTCATATATTGGATACGACATGAAGTTCACGAAGATGATTGTGTGGTCAAGATGGGATCATCCACCCTCGGTATTTGAGGAGATTGACTCAAAGGAATGAGATGCGATGAAATCCTTGGCCAAGGTAGTAGAAATATCGAAGAAGGAGTTCTCGATGATTTCTACACGCATCAGTACTAACTTGAGTAACCGATTAGGGTTTGACAGTTGACCATACCCTAAGTCATTCATGAGTCTAATGTGGATGAAGGATTATACATACATGGTAATCGATGACGAGAAGGTTCCATAAGTGAGTTCTTACATACTCCATATCTCCTAGAGTACGTGGTGTAGCTTGACACCCAACGGGCTGGCAACTCAACCTATCGATTGGGTTAAATCGATCCTTGATTAATTAATCTATATGTGGATGTGGATAATTTATTAAGGTTGACCAATAAGGTGTTATTTGGTCTATAGAGTTATTAACTAGTGAGATATATGGACCTAGAGGGTCACACACATAAGGTTTATGGATGTTGGTGGATATAGACATAATTATGAGGGTTTTTATGAAAAAACCTCATACCAAATGTCTATAAATAAGGGGAGGACGACCACAACTGAAGGTGCCCATGCAAGCCTTGTGGGAATTCTCTCCTTTCTTCTCTTTCTCTCTTGGTGAAGAGCTTTGAAGAGGAGATCCAACCATTCGGAGACCGTGTGGATACCGCTAGAGGCTAGACACTTGAATAGCTTCAAGAACTCCTTCAAGGAAACCTGTAAGTATGTTTTCTCATACATACTAGATGATAGGATCATCTGTTCTTGGTGGCTTGGTATTTTGAATGTCCGATTCAATGTTTTTCCGTTGCATCTGATATTTTGATCAAAATTTCAGAAAGTTATCGATCCGAGATCCCATCAAGTAGAAGGGTTTTTTTTGAAAATTTCACATTCCTTAAGTCTTTAAGTAGGGGGAGAACGACAATGATAGTGGTGCCCATGCAAGCCTAGTGGAACTTCTCCTCTCTCTTCTCTTCCTCTCATAGTGACGAG
Organism: Lemna minuta; assembly: GCA_024174645.1. Taxonomy (NCBI): domain Eukaryota; kingdom Viridiplantae; phylum Streptophyta; class Magnoliopsida; order Alismatales; family Araceae; genus Lemna; species Lemna minuta. The sequence continues at coordinate 11,900,341 of CM044107.1, forward strand.
TGTTCAAGAGGAGATCTAATTGTCTGGAGACTGTGTGGATACCGCTAGAGGTCGGGCGCTTGAACGGTTGAAGAACTCTTTCAAATGATCCATGTAAGCATGAATTTTATTCTATACTAGATAATAGGATCATCTAGAATGGATGATGAGATCATTTATTCTTGGTGCTTCAACTTTGTTGAATGTTTTGATTCAACACCTTATGTTGCAATCATTGTTTTGGTTGAAAACTTGGAGAGCTTGTTGAGCCTCAAATCCCAACACGTGGTACGATTAAGTCGTGGCCGTTTGATCTCCAATGGACCGCCGAGATTTCGCCATGTCGCGTGCGTTATAAGTAACACATCAAACGCCCACCCTTCGATCTTGATCGGACGCTCAGATGCATTTTTGTTAGTTTTAATCTTAGCCGTTATAACTCTTGAGATCAACAGGTGAGATTAAATCATTTTAAAAATGATTCGCCGATGAATAGAAATGCATTGCGTACCCCCCCCCCCACCTCCCCTCCGACTTAAGTGACGATCAACGGTCACGATAAGACACGCAATCGGGCACTCCAGATTGTGCCATGTCACCTGCACACTTATACAATTGATTTTAAATTAGGAAAATCAATTTTTCTTTCAAAAGAATTCAAAATAATCTCGAAAAATTCAGAAAAATTCAGGAAAAATCCGAAAAAAATCCCTAAAAATTAGAAAATTCATAACTTTCAAAATACTACTCCAAATTAATCCAAATTGATTTCATTGGATCAGAAATTAAATTATCTATCATTCTAAAAAGTCAAATTTAATAAATAACAAGAGATTTAATTTTTATCTAAAAAATATATTCATTTCTTTAAGATTTTAAAATGTAGAAAATTATATGAGTGTATATAAACCGAATTCTCTCATTATTTAGCCTTAAAAATTAATGATAATCTCAAGTAAAGATGGGTTATGAAATTATTTATCTTTAATTTATCATAATTAACCCTAAATTAATGTATTTTGAGATTATAATGATTTTTTCATATAATGATAGATAAACACTAAAAAAATATGATAACATGCATAGGAATGGAATTTGTTATGCCTTAATATGCATAAATAATCATGTATTATCTGGTCTAATTAGCATGTTATCATCAAGATTTTCGTGTGGGACTAAGTTTTTATGTATATGTGCAGGCGACATGGCAGCTCGAGCGGCGTTGGATCAAATCACGTGAAAGAGCACGCGTTGACCTCGTGGACTTTGGTCCATCAGATCGCAATCAAACACACATGCGTAATTCAGAACCGTCGATTGCATTAGTGAAATCCAACGGTTGCGATTTAATTTTGCACTCGGAAAATCGTGGAGTGACACGCGTCTACTTATGGACGCTCCGATGAAGATCAAACGGCAAAAATCAAGGAGAAGTGGGTTTGTGTCATAGGATCATGGTCCACTTATCGCGTGAGATGTGGACGCATCGTGACCATTCAAGCACTCTTCAGGGAAATGGACGACACATATATTTTGCGATGAATTCTTCTATAAATCGATGTTTTCTCTTTCAAAACACGAACTTTTGATTAAACGTGAAGAAATTAAGCATTGTTGGAGGAAAATCTTGAGTTCTTTGTGATTCTCTTGTGTTCTAGACTCGATCGCGGATGGATTGAGGCAAGTCAATCATGAATTATTGTGAGAGAACGTTTGGAAATCGCCCCTTGAATGCCGAAATCATGACGAAGAAGGAATCAGGGAAATTCTCAGAAATCAAAGAAATTTGAGGCTCAATCTTCGCGTCAATCGGGTTAGTAGTATGATTCCTTTGTAATCCTTGCAATTTAGATAGTTTAGATTACATTTAGATATGTAATTAGAGTGTAGGAATCGAAAATTTTGTCATATCGCCCAAATTTCATTGCCAATTTTTGCTGATTTCCAAACAGAGATTTCTCCATGATCTTAAGTCCAATTCGTTCAAATTTTGATTCATTGGATTCATTGTTCAATCAACTTTCCGTGGATATCCACATAATATCCATCAATGGGGGCCTTATATAGCCTTGAAAAAGTGGAGGTTTGTCCAAGTGATTTGACCCTTGGAAAGACAACACAAAAGTATTAAAAATACAACTTTGACAGTATGCATGTGTCAAAGACAAAATTGACAAAAGAAAAAGTAAATATTCTAGCCTTGTGATAACATGCTATATTAACATGATAAAACATGATTATTGATGCATATTAAGGCATAAATGATTTCATTTCTATGCATGTTATCATACTAATGTGTATTTTTCTATCATTCCATGAAGAAGTAAGTATAATCTCAAAAAGACTTTAAATTAGGGTTAACTATGATGATTTAAAAGTGAAATGATTATTAACCCATCTTTACTTGAGATTATAGATGTTTTTAGAGCTAAAATAATGAAAGAAATTAATTATAAATATTTATTTATAGAAAACACTTAAAAAATAATTATATTTTTTAAATAATATTTAAAACTCTCATTATTTATTAATTTTGACTCTTTAGAATGATAGATAATTAAATTTCGAATCAAATGAAAGAAATTTGGATTAATTTGGAGTTATATATTAAAAGTTATGAATTTCTCTATTTTTAGGGATTTTTTCTGGATTTTTCTTAATTTATTTCGATTTTTAAATGATAAAAATGAATTAAAGTAAGGCAAAAATGGGGGTACTTTCACGCGGACCCACGTGGATGCGATGTGGAACTCCGGGCCACGTGGCAGCGCCACGTGGGCCCACGCGGCGCCTACGCAGCGATGTGACGTGGCGTGATATTCATATTTACTTTATATATAGTTTATAATATATAGCCTTCCGCTTATCGGAAGGCAATTATTACCCCTTAAAATTGTCGCCCCTTTTAAACTCGATTGATTTCTTTAACTTCCTCAGTGTGGGACTAAGTTCCACGGAGTTTATTTAATGCAAGACACGTGCGGAAGGGGAGACGTTGGATCGGGTGGAGTATGATCAAGGCGCGTCGATCGAGTGGACGCGCGAACCACCGGATCACGATCAAGGCACGTGCCTTAAATGCAAGCGTTATAATGGCTGAGATGAAACCTCCGAGGAGTGCATCGCGACCGTCCGATCGCGATCCAAGGGGCGCAAATCAAGGCGTTTTATAACGCATTTCATCAGAGCGCATCCAGACCGTCGATCGAGATCGGACGGCTACGACTTAATTGAAACGGTCCACGATGGACCGTTCCATCGTAACCGTCGATCCTTTCGATCGGACGGTTACGCCCAAAATCCCTATAAAACGATGTGTTCTTCTGAATTCTAAAGCATCCGAGTTGGAAATCAAGAAATTGATCTGTCTAGACACCTCCCCTCTCATTTCTCTTGATCTCATCGTGTTCTACCTTCAATTCCACACCTCCAGAGCCTTTGAAATCAAGATTTGGTGGAGAATATTAGGAGAAATTGGCGCTTGAATCTCACATTCGCGTTCTTCGTGTTCTTCGCGATTAAGCGGTTTAATCGCGGCGATTTGATCGCTAATTGGGATTAGTAGAAGCGGTTTTTCATAATCTATCTTCTTATCATGTTTAATTTCAATTTAGATTAGGATTTCAAGTTCAATTTGGTTTAATATTAGTTAAAATCGCGATTTCTTTGTCCAAAAATTTCTCTCCACTTTGATCTTCAATTTCTCCACGAAATCAATTTCAAATTCGATGATTCTTGATTCCGTGGAATCGATTTGAAGTTCTCTTTCATAATATACAATTTTCCCCAATTTCTATCACCAATTCATTGTCCGATTTGATCAATTTTGAAGAATACATCGATAATTTCCTTATTTCCCTGTGGATTCGACCCTTATTTACCATTATACCCTTCAATTCAATACATTTTCATCAAATTGGTAAGTTCGGAAATATTTTTGACACGAGACCGTGTGAAATCAACGACCTCGCGGTCCTGTCTCGTCACCTTGTCATGCCTCAACAGACAAATACTTGTAAATTTCAAGACCTAAAACATCTATCATAAATATTTGTGGGTCTCAAAGTGGTCTTTTGTAGAATCTGTCACATTCTAGACATTCCCCTTTGGCTCAATTAGCTTTAAATGGGCCTCTAATGTGAACTTGCTCAAAATAATATAAATTGGGCTCTTGGGTTAACTTCTAGGGTACATCACTCTCATAGTGGTGGCCTAGCTAGATGCACTGTGCATGTGATCATGTTCTTGAAAGGAGATGTGATTGGAGATGGAATGGGCGGAGATAGTGAGGTCTAAATAATTGTGTTGAGATAGATGGTAGGGAGATAGCATACATGGTGAGAGAAACCCTAGTCAATCAAGACGAGCAATGCAAGGAGGGAACATGCTTGGAGGTAGCACGCCTAAAGGAGAGGTGACTAAAGGCGTCGTGCTTAGGGGTGGAATAGCTAAAGAAGGTTCAATAAGTGTTGGGATTTGAGGCTTGACAAGCTCTCCAAAGTTTTATCAAGACATCGATTGCAGTGGAAGATGTTTAATCAAAACATTTGACAAAGTTGAAGCACCAAGTATAGATGATCTTATGATCTATTCTAGATGATCCTACAATCTAGTATAGAATAAAATTCATACTTATATAGATCATCTGAAAGGAGTTCTTCAAGATGTTCAAGCATCTGGCCTCTAGCGGTATTCACACGATTGTTGGACAATTGGATCTCCTCTAGAACACTTGTCACTACGAGAGGAAGAGAAGAGGGGAGAGTTTTCTACTAGGCTCATATGGGCACCCTTGTTATAGTCATTCTCTCCCTATTTATAGACTTTGAGAATATGAACTTTTCACAAAAACCCTTATATTTATGTCTATCTACCTTATATTTATGTCTATCACCAACACCCATTGACCTTATGTGTGTGACCCTCTAGGTCCATATATCTCACTAGTTAATGACTCTATTGACACAATAAAATTTATTGGTCTTCGTTATCAATTAACTATATCAACATATAAATTAATTGATAAATGATTGATTTAACCCAATCTGCAAGTTGAGTCGCTAACCTAGTGGGTGCCAAGCTAATGTCTTTGGTGTAAGAGATATGAACCACTTGCTCTAAGAGATCTGAAGTATATCAAAACTCCTTCATGGAACTCTACGGTCATTGATTACTGTGAACATATAGTCCTTTATCCACGTGAGACTCATGAATAACTTATGATATGCTTAACTGTCAAACCCTAATCACTCACTCAGTTTAGTAGAAAATCATCAAGAACAACTTCTCTAATAATTCCACTACCTTGGTCAAGGATTTGATTTCATCTCATTGTTTGAGTTGATCTTCTCTTATACCAAAGGTAGATGATCCCATCTGACCACTGAATCACCTTGGCAGACTTCATTTTGTATCCAATCTATGAAGTTTTATAGATTTTGTGGCTAAGGATTCGTAAGTCATAGTTAAAACATAATCATCTATCTGTAAAATGTCTTTGGTGTCTCAAGTCAAAGGAATACGTACAGAATCATAACATGAATCATCCTGATTGACAATTTGACAAAATAACATTAAGAGATTCGTACAGATCAATTTAGTGAACTATTTCTCCGAAGAGCACCCACTATTTATCTCTAGTGTCTCTACATCGATGTGCTGGGTTTTGATGTTGATAAACTTTCAAAATTTTGATCAAAAAAATCGAATGTAACGGAAAATATTGAATCGGATATTCAAAACACCAAGCCACCAAGAACAAATGATCCTATCATCTAGTATGAAGAGAAAACATACTTTCAAGGTCTCCTTGAAGGAGTTCTTGAAGCTATTCAAGTGTCTAGCCTCTAGTGGTATCCACACGGTATCTGCACGGTTGGATCTCCTCTTCAAACCTCTTCACCAAGAGAGAAAGGGAAGAAAAGAGAGAATTCTCACAAGGCTTACATGGGCACCTTGAGTTATGATCATTCTCCCCCTATTTATAGACATTTGGTATGAGTTTTTCATAAAAAAACCCTCATAAGTATGTCTATATCCACCAACATCCATAGACCTTATGTGTGTGACCCTCTAGGTCCATATATCTCACTAGTTAATAACTCTATAGAACAAATAACACCTTATTGGTCAACCTTAATAAATTATCCACATCCACATATAGATTAATTAATCAAGGATCGATTTAACCCAATCGATAGGTTGAGTTGCCAACCCGTTGGGTGCCAAGTTATACCACGTATACTAAGAGATATAGAGTATGTAAGAACTCACTTATGGAACCTTCCCATTATCAATTATCATGTATGTATAATCCTTCATCCACATTAGACTCATGAATGACTTAGGGTATGGTCAACTGTCAAACCCTAATCGGTCACTCATGTTAGTACTGATGCGTGTAGAAATCATTGGGAACTCCTCCGATATTTCTAATACCTTGGCCAAGGATTTCATCGTATCTCATTCCTTGAGTCAATCTCCTCAAATACCAAGGTAGATGATCCCATCTTGATCACACAATCATCTTCGTGGACTTCATGTTGTATCCAATATATGACGTTTTAGATATCCTTTGGCTAGGGATTCATAAGTCATAATCAAAACACGATCATCCATCCACAAGATGTCTTTGGTGTCTCAAGTCAAAGGACCATATAGATAATTGTGTCATGAATCAACCTGATTGATAGTTAGGTATAATTACCATTCATGGATTCATACGGATCAATTTAGTGAACTCTTTCTCCAAAGAGCACCCACTATTTATCCTCATTGTCTCCACACCGATGGCTATAGGACCAGTCATACTTATCATTTGAGTTGGATTAGATAATCCTATTCTTTCCAGATAATTCGATGTCCTTCTCGAATATCCCACGATTAGGAATGTTTAGAAGAGATGTTTTAAGATTAGTGATCACTATATTACGATCTCATCATAATTCAATTAGTCATTGCACATGCTCATGGACTTCATTGCAAACATCACACAAGAATGAAAATGAATAAATTTCATTTTAATAAATATAAACAAGATGCATGAAAGTTTGATTGGCTTATAGGCCACATAATATCCATCATGATGGCCACAAGATTAGTCATACTCATCATATGAGTCGGATCAGATAATACTATTATTTTATTATAATTAGATGTCCTTTTTAATATCCCACAAATAATAATATTTAAAATATATGTTTAAAGACTAGTGATCATTATATTATGATCTCATCGTAATTTATTTGATCAATGCATAAAGTGATAAACTTCATTGCAAACATCACACAAGAATGAAACTAAATAAAAGTTCTTTTCAATGAATATAAACAAAAGATGAAAGTATGATTAACAATTCTTGATACACACTAAGATGTGTGAGGCTCTAATACCAAACTGATGCAGGACGTAGAAGAGAAGAAAGAAGGATGTGACGCGTGCTAGGAGTCAAGGTTTGACAATTGATAACATGCTATTTATACACGAATTTACATGATTATTAATGCAAATAAAAGCATTAATTGATCTAATTATATGCATGTTATCATATTTTAAGTATATTTCTATCATTTTGTATAATTTCATCTTATGATCTAAAAATACATCAATTTATGGATTATTTTATGTAATTAAACATTATAATTTTGTAATATTATATATATTAAAGGTCATAATGATGTTTTCATGATTAAATGATAAGAGAAATGATGTTTATTAACATTCATGTATTTTTATAAAGTTAATTTAGGAAATACATGAATGTATTTATTTAATTAAATTTCATTCTCTTACTATTTTAATAATTTGACTTTTTATAATGATAGATTATTCAATTTCTGATCCAACAAAACAAATTTGAATTAATTTGGAGTTGTATTTTGAAAGTTATGATTTTTACAATTTTTAAGAATTTTATAGAATTTTTCTGAATTTATTTAAGTGTATTTTCGATTTTAAATTATTAAAAGCAATTAAAAATAAGCAAAAAGGGAGATATTTATCGCACAGGACCCGCGTGGATGCGATGTGGCATGCAAGGCCATGTGACAGAGCCACGCAGACCCACGCGAGCGCCTGCGTGGCGCAGAGGTGATACATGTGCAATATTTATATTATATATGGTTATAGTAAGTATAAGCATTATGTTTATCGAAACTCGCTAACCCTTATTTTCATCGCACCTTATATACTCAACAATTCCCTTTGTTTTTCTCCGTGTGGGACTATGTTCCACTCTTGTTTTGATTTGCAGGCGATGTGGCCAAAGGTGATGCGTTGGATCACAAGCGCGTGGATTATCGCACGTCGATGCGGTGAAGCTTTGAGTGTTTGATCGCGACCGTCCATCTCCAGAATTATAACGGACGAGATTGATCGCGATCGGTGGACTCATCAACTTATCGCAATCGTTGGATTAAGATCCAATGGATGGATCAAATCGAAGCATCTCTTCACCCGTTCGACGTGGATCACTGTGGACGCTTCATCGCCAATCTGACGCTCACGACTTAATCGCGTCGATTCATCAAACGACGCGCAATCCTGACCGTTGATCGCGATGAATCACTTCATCCGACGGTTACGCCTCTTTTCTCCTATAAAACCAATGTTCTTCGTGAAACGGAACTTACCCTTGGATTTTCGAGATTAATCGAATTGTTTAGACACCACAATTCAAGCGTCCATCGATTTATTTCTCTTCTTGATTCGTTTCCGCGTCCGAGGAGCATTTGAAATCGAAAATTGATTGAAGGAATGAGGAGAAATCACATATTGAACTCCATCTTCATCTTCATCTTCAAAATCGCGGAATGAAAAGCACATCTAGACTTACATTTTGAATCGTAGATTAAGTTTAATTTCTGTGTAATTTCTATTTTAAATTATTTTCGCGATCAAATTTTTATCCCATTTTCAAACTTTGATTACTCCGCGAATTCTCATCCAAATCACTTGATTTTTCCATGGATTCGCAATTGAGTTATCTTTCTTAATATTATAAAATGCCTAATTTTTAAACTCAATTCGTCGTCCGATTTGATCGAATTTCAAAGATATATCTCAAAATTCCCTAATTCTCCGTAGATTCGACCCTTATTTACCATTATACCCTTTAATTCGTGAATTAATCTTTAAATTGGTAAGTTTGGACTTTTTTTGACACGACATCGTGTGTTTTCAACGACCATATGCATTTCATTTCGTCAACAATCTCTCCAAATTTTTAATCAAAACATTGATTAGAATGGAAGATGTTGAATCAAAACATTTAAAAAAATTGAAGCAACAATAATAGATGATCCTATCATCTATTTGATGAGACGAGAACATGAGGTCGTTGAATACATGTAGACTCACATAAAAAATAATTCCAAACTCAGTAATTTTTATAAACAATCACGGATTAAGGAGTTTAGCGGTGAATAAGGGTCGAATCTAAAGAGAATTAAGGTATTTTTGAAGAGCTATTTGAAATTCGATCAAATTAGACAATAAATTGAGGTGACAAATTAGGGGTTTTGATATTTTTAGAAAGATAACTCGAAAAAAAATCCACGGAATCAAAAATCACAATATTTGAATCAAGATTCATGGAGAAATCAATAAGCAAATTAGGTAGAAATTTCTGAACGCGAAGATAGCGAAAAACCATAATTAAAATCAAAATTATCTTAATCTATGATTCGAAATTGAAATCTAATGTTATAGGAAGAGAGATCAGGAGGAAAACACGAATTTTAACCTGAGATAGCGCTCAAATTGATCCAATTGCTCACCGGATCAAAGGCTTTTCATTCCGCAAATTCAAAGACGATCATTGGCATTTAAGAAGTGATTTCTCCCTATTCTCGGAACAAAATCTCACTTTCAAACATTCCTTGGACAAGGATATTGATCTATAAGATGAAGAAAGCAAGAGATTCAAGGATTGAGATGTCTAAACAGTTTGATTACTCAAAACACCCAAGAATGCTATATTGTCGAAGAACATGTTAATTTATAGGGAAATTTGGGCGTCACCGTCAGATCGGCGTTTAATCTTCAATCAACGGCTCTAATGAAATGCATTTGATGTGAATCGTTACGTTTAAATTACATTCCTTCTATCAAAGATGAATCACAGTGATTTCGTCACATCGCGCATGAAGAAGAAATGCCCTGAAACGCTTGCCGTCTGATCTTGATCTAACGCTCTAGATGCGTCCACAAGTCCACCGAATGGTTTTAATCTCAGCTGTTATAACTCCTCAAATGAATGGCTGAGATTAAACCATTTTTAAACGATTTGTCAACGAATCAGAGTGCGCCACGTACCCCCTCACTTAAGTGACGATCGACAATCGTGATTAAATCACACGATCGGACACTCCACATGTCGTCACGTCACCTATGCATTAAAAAAAGATAGTCTCACATGACCAAAATCGAAGCGATTTGACGCGAATATAATGTACGCATGATTAGTGAGTTAGCTTATATACTGAAAAATGATGCTTATTCTCACATATGTGTGCACACACGCGCGCACACACGCATATGCATGCACCACGTGGCATGTATATACACTGCCATGTGGCAACACGCTTTTGCACCCATCACTTCAGCTGCCACATCAGCCCACAATAAAACTATCATTTTGTATTCATTTTAATTCAAAATAAATCGAATTAAATTCATAAAAAATTAGAAACATTTCAAAAAAATCCCTATAAATTAGAAAATTCATAAATTTCAAAATACAACTCCAAATTTATCTAAATTTTTTTTTATTAGAAATTAAATTATCTATAATTCTAAATACTAAAATTTAATAAATAATAAGAGAATAAATTTTTATTTAAAAAATACACTAATTTCTCTTAGAAAAAATAAAACTTAGAAAATAAATGAGTGCATAAAAAGTATTTTCTCTTATTATTTAACATTCAAACATGATTATAATCTCAAATAAAAATGGGGATATCTAATCTTAAAATATTTATCTTAATTTATCATAATTATCCCTAAATTAGTGCCTTTTGAGATTGTAACTTAATTTTTATAGAATGATAGATATACATTAAAAAATATTATAACATGCATTAGAATGAAATATTTTATGCCTTAATTTTTATTAATAATCATATATTTTCATATATAATTTTCATGGTATCACTATTCTAGATAATCCTATAATCTAGTGTAGAATAAAATTCATACTTACATGGATCATTTGAAAGGAGTTCTTCAAGCCATTCAAGTACTCGGCTTTTGGCAATATCCATACGATCCCTAGATGGTTGGATCTCCTTTAGAAAACTCATCACCATAAGAGGAAGATAAGAGAGGGGAGAGTTTTACGCTAGGCTTGCATGAGCATCCTTGTTATGGTCGTTCTCTCCCTATTTATAGACTTTGGGAATATGAACTTTTCACAAAAACCCTTATATTTATATCTATATCCACCAATGCCTATTAACCTTATGTGTGTGACCCTCTGAGTCTATATGTCTCGCTAGTTAATGACTCCATCGACCTAATAAAACTTATTGGTCTTCCTTATCTATTAACTATATCAACAAATAGATTAATTCACTAAGGATTGATTGAACCCAATTGATAGGTTAAGTCACCAACTCTGTGGGTGCCTGACGAGACGAGACCACGAGGTCATCGATTTCACATGGTCTCGTGTCAAAAATAATACCGAACTTACCAATTTGGGGAATTAAGAGAGAATTGAGGGGTATAATGGTAAATACAGGTCGAATCCACAAGGAATTTAGGTATTTTCGAGATATCTTTTAGAATTTGGTCAAATTGGACGATGAATTGAGGTGAGAAATTAGGGAAAATGGTGTTTTTGGAAAGAAGACTCAAAGATCTATCCGTGGAATCAAAAATCACTCGATTTGGATTAGTAATCACGGAGAAATCAAAGATGGAAGTGGAGAGAAATTTTCGGAACTCGCGAAGAACACACTTGAAATTAAAATCTAAATTAAGCTAAATTAAGATCCTAAATTACAAATTGATGCTACATGACGATAGATAAGAGGGAAAAGATGATTTCTAACCCGAAATAACGCTTGAATCGATCCAATTAATCGGCGGATCGACGGCTATTTGTTCCGCGAATTCAAACGTGATAATCGGAGTTCAAGAGACAAATTCTCCTCGCACGATCGACGAAATCTCACATATAAACACTCCATGGACGCGGAATCGAGTCTAGAAGTGATTACACATGAGAGATTCGAGAAAATAAGGGTGTAGATAGGTCGATTAAGTGAAAATCTTCCTCGAATACATAGAACGACGAAGAACTCGTCTATTTATAAGGCGAATTGGGGAAAACCGTCCGATTGATGCGTTTAATCGCATCAACGGCCGAGATTAAACGCATCAATTCGAAACGGTAAGAATAAGTCGTGGCCGTTAGATCTTCTTTGGACGCTCCAGATTTGATCTTTTGATATGCGTTATAAAACGCATCAAACGTCGTCCTTTAGATCGCGATCCAACGGTCCAGATGAGTAGCGCCCGATTAAATCAGGACCGTTATAATACTTTAATTAACGCACGTGTCCCTGATGATCTCTGGTGCACCCGGCGTACACGCGATCGCGCCATGAGATGCTGCCACGTCGCATATAATCCGACCGTTATAACTTGTTTATAACGCACGTTGTTTTGATTTGATCTGGTGGTCCGCAGCTCACGCGATCGACGCTCGTCGATCACCCATCCGCGAGATCCAACGCCCGTCGTCGCGCCACGTCGCGTGCAAGGTAAGTGAGACAAATTTTTAGTCCCACACGGACTTTGTTAAATGAAACTGTCGGGTATATAATACCCGACGGTTTCTATAGGTATGACCCTCCCCATTTAGGGGAGGACAAAGAACCCTTTTACCTATATGTATAATAAATAAATATATACGATATAAAAGTGCCACGTAGGCGCGCTACGCGGGTCCGCGTGGCTCTGCCACGTGGCCTTGCGTGCCACGTCGCACCCGCGCGGGCCCCGCGCCCTTTTTACAATTTTTTATATTTATTTTAATCTATTTTAAATCAAAATTAAATCGGAAAAATCAGGAAAAATCCAGAAAAATCCCTAAAATTGTAAAAATCATATCTTTTAAAATACAACTCCAAATTAATCCAAATTTCTTTCATTGGATCTGAAATTTAATTATCTATCATTCTAAAAATTCAAAATATTTAAATAACAAGAGATTTAATTTATATTTCAAAAATACATTCATTTTTAAAAGATTTTAACTTTAGAAAATTAAATGAATGTTCATAAAAATGATTTCTCTTATTATTTAACTTTAAAAACCATTAATAATCTCAAGTAAAGATGGGTTATAAAATTATTTATCCTTAATTCATCATAATTAACCCTAATTTAGTGTATTTTGAGATTATGACATAAATATGCATAGAATGATAAAAATGCACTCAAAGTATGATAACATGCACATAAATGTAATGTTTTATGCCTTAAATTGCATTAATAATCATGTTTTATCATGTTAAGATTGCATGTTATCAGTGCCAAGCTATACTATGTGCTCTAAGAGATATAGAGCATATTAGAACTCTTTCATGAAACCATGTCATCATTGGTTACTGTATACTCTTTCATCCGCGCAAAACTCATGAATAACTTAGGGTATGGTTAATTGTCAAACCTTAATCAATCACCCAATTTAGTACTGATGGAGTAGGAAATTATTGAGAACACTTTCTATAATATTTCTACTATCTTGGCCAAGGATTTAACCACATCTCATTCCTTGAGTTAATCTCCTCTTATATCGAGGGCGAACGATCTCATCTTGACCACTTAATCACTTTCTAGGACTTTATGTCGTACTCAATCTATGACGTTTTGGAAATCCTATGGCTAGAGATTCGTAAGTCATAGTCAAAACATGATCATCCATTCATAAGATATCTTTGGTTTCTCAAGTCAAAGGATCATGTACACAATTGTGATATAAATAAACTTGATTAATAGTTTGACATAATACTATTAAGGGATTCATACAGGTCAATTCAATGAACTCTTTCTCCAAAGAGCACTCATTATTTATCCTTAGTGTCTCTACACTGATGACTATAAGATCAACTATACTCATCATATGAGTCAGATTAAATAGTGTTATTCTTTCCAAATAATTCAATGTCTTTCTCAAATATCTCACCAATAAGAATATTTAGAATATATGTTTAAAGACCAGTGATAATTATATTATGATCTCATCATTATTTACTTGATTATTATATATGCTCATAGACTTTATTACAAATATCATACAAAAATGACAATAAATAAAAGTTCAATTCAATGAATATAAATGAAAGGTGAAAGTATGATTGACTTGTAGGACACATAATTTTCTTCAATCGCGAGGGGTGTGGGCAATGATGGTAAATCCCAAGGGGTCTCTTTTGAGAAAAAGAAAACAGTTCTTAACTCAAAATATGCCTCTCGATTCTATTAGATGAGTGGCCTATTCATAATCTTTGGAGGAAAGAGTAATTTTAAATTAATAATTCAAAGGGAAATAAAAAGAATTTAGAAATAAGACTAAAAAAAAAAACTTAAGAATAGACTACACTTGGGTCATAGTCTTTGGCCTGGCGATGGCAATATTCAGAGGTGTTGATGTCATGGTCTTTGTTGGAGGGGGTTAGGGCTCGAGACCCATCAAAAGATCTTTAAAAAAAGGCAGAGGAGAAAAGATAAACAAAGGGAAAAGACAATCCCGAGTTCAATCATCCCAATGATAGAGAAGATGGCCAGCAGTAGGATGCTTATAGACTCATAAAAAAACCTTACTATCCCTCTTGAACAAACAAAAGAAAGAAAAGGGACTCATAAGGGAGTTGATACACAATAAGAGAAGGCCAATATTTATAGGTTAATCTTATACCTTGGATATATCCATTTAATGTGGTATTTTCTTGAGAAAATTCCAACCCACTAAATGGAATGTTTGGCTTCTCTATAAAGAACAAGGTCCAATAAGATTTTACACACTTAAATGGCTCTAAAAATGTACTCTCTCTCTCTCTTCTTATCTTGTCTCTCCCCCTCTCCCTCGCTTATATTTCTTTCCCTCACTCTCTTAGTATCTTATCTCTCTCTCTCCCACTCTTTCTCTCCCTCTCCCTCCATCGGTTTCTCTCACTCTCTTAGTATCTATTTTTCTCTCTCCCCTCTCTCTATCTTTCTTTCTCTCTCTCCCTCAATGGGTTCCTCTCACTTTTCTTAGTATCTTATATCTCTCCCCCTCCCTTTCTCTACCGGTCTCTCTCTCTCTTGGAGTATCTGACCTCTCTCCCCCTCTCCCTCCATCTCTCTCTCTCTTATCTCTCTCCCTTCTCCCTCCCTCTCTCTCTATCGGTTTCTCTCTCTCGTTTATCTCTTTCCCTTCTCCCTCCCTCTCTCTATATTTATTTCTCCCTATCCCTCTATCGGTTTCTTTTACTCTCTTTAGTATCCTATCTCTCTCCCCCTCTCTCTCTATCGGTTTCTCTCTCTCTCTCAGTATCTTATCTCTCTCACCCTCTCTTTCCCTCTCTCTTTCTTTTTTCTATCTCTCTATCGGTTTCTCTCTCTCTCTTAGTATCTTATCTCTCTCACTCTCTCCTTTCCTCTCTCTCTTTCTTTTTTCTATCTCTCTATCGGTTTCTCTCTCTCTTAGTATCTTATCTCTCTCACTCTCTCCTTCCCTCTCTCTCTTTCTTTTTTCTATCTCTCTATCGGTTTCTCTCTCTCTTAGTATCTTATCTCTCTCCGCCACTCCTCTCTCTCTATCTTTCTTTCTCTCGATCCCTCTATCGGTTTCTCCCTTCTCTTAGTATCTTACCTCTCTCCCTCACTCTCTCTCTATTTTACTTTCTCTCTATCCCTCTGTGGTTTCTTTCTCTCTGAGTACCTTATCCCTCTCCCTCTCTCTCTAGCTCGGCGTCGTCCCTGTCGCAGGATAGGGCCCTATCTCCGCGTCTCTTCGGGACGCGCCACGGCAACGTTGAATATTGGCGCCAGATTCTGTTTCTCTCTCCTCGATGCAGTCCTCCCCCCTTGTGGCACGTGCTTCCTCTCTCCCGCCCAGTGTCGCGCATACTATCCCCAAGATACGATCCTTAAACGTCACATTTCCCCGTCTCTCTCCATCCACATTCCTCCCCCTGCTTTCTCTCTCTAGCTGCCAACAATTTCCGTTTCTCTCGCCCTCTCGCTATTTATAGCACACGGTCCATGCCATGGAAGCCCGCTCCCTCTCCTTTCTCCTCCCTCTTCTTCATCTCTCTATGTCTCCCGCAGAGCAAGTCTCCGTCTTCCGACAATGCCAGAGCCCCGTCACCCTCAAGGCAAAAACCCTATCCCTGACCCTAACTTCTCTTTCATCTTTAGAATTCTTTCGTTCTTGACTTTTCTCTGCAGTTTCAGGACGTCTGTTACAAGATCAAGAGCAAGACGTCACTCCCGGAGAAAACAATATTGAAGGGAGTCTTCGGAAGGGTAAATCCGGGAGAAATGCTGGCCATGCTGGGCCCCTCGGGCAGCGGCAAGACGACGTTACTAACGGCCATCGCTGGCCGTCTCGCCGGCGGCGAACTTTCCGGCGAGATCTCCTTCAACGACGCTAAGTTCTCCTCCGAAGTCCGCCGGAAAATTGGTTTCGTCACCCAAGACGACGTCCTCTACCCCCACTTAACCGTCTCAGAAACCCTCCTCTACGCCGCACTCCTCCGGCTCCCTCGTTCTCTTTCTAGAAAAGGAGAAAGCCGCCATGGCGGAGTCCGTTGCACTTCAGCTAGGTCTGTCTTCTTGCAAGCACACCATCATCGGAGGGCAGACGATGAGAGGGATATCAGGAGGAGAGAGAAAGAGGGTCAGCATTGGACAGGAGATGCTGGTAAACCCTAGTTTGATTCTTCTCGATGAGCCCACCTCTGGTCTTGATTCGACGACGGCTCAACGGATCGTAACTACCTTGGGCGAGCTTGCTAATGGGGGAAATAGGACCGTCGTGATGACAATTCATCAGCCTTCAAGCAGACTCTTCTACATGTTTGAGAGAGTGTTGCTTCTCTCTCAAGGAAGTCTGGTTTACTTTTGGGAGGGAAGTTCGGTCATGGAGTATTTCTCTGGGATGGGATGCAGGCCGACGGTGGCCATGAACCCGGCTGACTTTCTCCTTGATCTCGCAAATGGTGAGGGTACTTCTGTTATTATTTATTCGTAGGGTTTAGGTTTAGGTTTAGGTATTTGCAGAGGGGACGCCCATGGTGAGAGAATTTCGTTATTATTTATTTTTTATGATTTATGGTGTTTTACAAAGGTGATGCACTGGTAGGGATGTTTTCGTCATTATTTATTTTCATGATTTAGGATTTAGGGTTTAAGATTTTGCAGACGGGACGATGGTGGGCTCCTTTGCGGGGAGCAGTGCAATGAGGGAGCTGCAGGGAGAGCTTAGAATTAGAGAGGCGGGAGGGAAGAAAGAGGGAGGAGAGAGACATAAGAGAGAGGAGCAGTGGACGACGACTTGGTGGGAGCAGTTTGCAGTGCTTCTTCAGAGAGGAATGAAGGAGAGACGCCATGAAGCGCTATCTGTGCTGCGCATTTCTCAAGTTGCTGCTTCAGCGCTGCTCGCCGGACTTCTATGGTGGAGATCCGGAAACCATCTCCAAGACCAGGTAACAAAAAAAAACCCTAACAATTTGTCATTTAACTTGATCTTTCTTCTTCTCCATCGAGTCGATATGTGCGGGAAAACCCTGATTTCCTTCTTTGATTTTCGTTTTCTTGGTCTCCATGAGCTGTGAGAATACCCTAACATCCAGCTCTGATAGCAGTGTCTTCATCTCCATGAGTTGTGCATGAAAACCCTAAAATCAGGTTATCTGCGCCTTTTTCTGCATCGTCATTCACTAGATTAAAAAACCCTAAAACGGAGTTGTCTGGTTTTCTTGTCTCCACAAATCAACAATGTGGTTGAGGCTTGCCAACGTAAACCCTAAAATCTAGTTTTCTTGATTTCTCTCTCCAAGAGTCTTTGTTTTGTATCTGCACGAGTTTTCTTCGACTTTTTGCGCCTTACGTGGCCTGCATGCCGAGCGGCATAAAATCCGCTAGAATCTGTTTCCTGCAAACGTAAACCCTAAAAATCTAGCTGTTCTCTGGTTTTCTTCATTTCCACGATATTCTCTCATTATTTCAACCCCTCAAGAAACCCTAATAGTTTCTATTTCTTCACCACCTTGAATTTCTCTTCTTCCTCGAGAATCTTTCTCAAGTCATCGCGTATGCATGCATACGAGAATAAAAAAACCCTAAAAATCTGCTATTTTCTCTTGCAGATCGGTTTACCCTTAAAAACGGCTAATACTTTCTTACTTCTTCAAGAATCTTTCTCAACATAGATCACATACTTCTCGAAGAAAAAAATATTTGTCGAGTCGCATGCATCCAGGAGCAAAATCTTTCGACTATCTAGATAACAAAAAACCCTAATTTTCTTCCTTAGAAGACCCTAATTTTTTTTTTTTTCTTCAAGAATATTTCTCAACGTAGACCACGTACTTATAGAAAAAATATCACCATTCAAGTAAAAAATCTTCCTGTTGCCCGTGAAAAAAAACGCTAAAAATCTATTTTTCCGTCTCTCGTAGATCGGTCTACTCTTCTTCCTCTCAGGATTCTGCGGCTTCTTCCCACTATTTCGAAGCCATCTTCACCTTTCCCCCAAGAGAGAAGCGTCTTGGCCAAGGAGAGATCCTCCAGGATGTATCGTCTCTCCTCCTACTTCGCCGCCAGAACCGCCGGAGATCTCCCCATGGAGCTTCTCCTCCCGGGAGCCCTGATAACTGCCGTCTACTTCATGGCGGGCTTGAACCCTAAACCCTTGGCCTTCTTCCAGACGCTTTCGGTCATGCTGTTGGGCGTGCTGGTCTCTCAAGGGCTAGGGTTAGCTCTGGGCGCCCTAGTGATGAACGTGAAGGCGGCGACTACTCTGGCGTCTGTGCTTATGCTTGGCTTCATGCTCGCGGGAGGGTTCTTCGTTCAGAAAGTGCCATGGTTTATGGTCTGGATAAAGTACTTGTCCATCATGTTTCATCTCTTCAGGCTGGCGCTCATGGCGCAGTTCTCGAAAGGTGAGACTTTTCTTTGTGGGGATGGCGTTGTCTGCCCCGTGGAGGATTATCCGGCGGTCAAAGCTGTGGGGATGGATGGGACGGGAGTTTCTGTGGGTGCTTTGTTGGGTATGTTGTTCCTCTTCAGGCTTGTTGCTTATCTTGGGCTGAGGAGAGTTGGGTTGACCAAATAATGAAGAGAAGATCATCTGAACTATAGAGTCTTTTTTAATGGAAGGCTTTCATCTCTGAAAAGTCAAAACCCTAATCTGTTTTGAGCCTATGATAGACTGGCTGTCAACTATCCATTAAACTCCTTCGATCATGTTAATCGCATCGAGGGGAGGTAATCGATGAAATGATCATCCCTTTAATGAATGATTTTCATCTCTCAAAAGCCAAAAGTCAAAACCCTAATCAGTTTTAGGGCCTTTAATGAACAGGATTTTACCTATCAATTAAACCCAGCAATCATATAAGTCACTATCCATTAGACCTCCAACTAAATGATGAAATGGCCAGCCCTGTTTTCATCTCTCAAAAGTCAAAAGCCCATCTGATTTGGGCAATTGATGGGCTTTCAACTGTCCATTAAACCCCTCAATCGTTGAAGCCACATCGATGAAAGGGTATTTGCCCATGGCTTATTTGTTTAGGTTTTACCTTGGTGCGATGACGAGGAAAGGTCACGCCATTACTCCTCTCAAGACACTTGTGATTACGGGTTTACTTAGCCCAGCAAGATTGCAGCCCAAAAAAATTATGTACAGAAACCGCCAATTTCATCATTGGAATTCCATAAAACTATGCTTGCTTGATGATGACATGATCTCTCTCTCTCCGCCTTTCTCAATATATGATCAATGGTGCTTATTTCCATTGATATTTGGTCAGTACTGAGAGGGGAATCCCTTGATTAGAGCTAATAAACCCGTATGGAGTAGATAGCCTAACCCATTAGATTTAATCCTGTTCACCACATAAAGAAGGTTTTCCTGCCATGATAATCTATCAAGAACAAATACTCGGAATTAAAATAATTTTTATCTGAAAGACCACTCGTACTTTTTTAAAAATGAAAATGATGTAATCTTCCTATCAATTTTCTAACACAGAACAAGTTGGGAATATTCTTCATTTATTGGACGCGTGGCGAGGACCCAGTGAAGGATCGACGGAGTTCTCCGTTCTAGAGGCGGTCTGGTTTCGCTGCCCACAGACTTTGGGCACGTCAGTCCCTGTTTATGTTTCACGAGGGATAATACAAATAATAGCGCCTATTCCCTCTCTCTCTCTCTCTCTCTCTCTCTCTGGACTGGAAGCTTAGAATCAAATGCAGAGAGAAGAAAAATAGTACTAAGAAGATTTGACACGACAGGAGACATAATTTTTTTAAATGATGAAATTTAAAATTTCTTGAAGATAATTAAAGGGCTCTTGCACGAGGGATTATACAAAAAAAAGCGCATATTCTATCTCTCTCTCCCCCCTATAGATTGAAGATAAGACATCAAGAGAAGAGAGAAAGGAAAATGTTAATTCGAAGATTTGACACGATGGGAGGCATACTTTTAAAATGATGAAATTTCAAATTTCTCAAAGATAATTTAATGGGTTCTTTCTAAAATAAATGCCGAACTGATAATTAAATGGAAACAGACGAAGTTCTGTTTGAGGGTTGTTTTCTCAAACTCTTCTCCGGGAATAAAAAAATTGTACTTCACTCGCACGGCACGCGATAACGGAACGAAAAGATAATGACATCCTCAGAAATCTGTGATTCATGTCTCTGTCTATCAATCTAGCTAACTATCAATTTATTTATCTATCTAGATATCCATCTATCAATCTATCTAGTTATTTATCTATCTTTGTATCTGTCTGGCTATCTATCTATCTCTCTAGCTAGCTATCTATCTATCTATATATCTATCCATTTATCTATCTTATTCTTTTGATTTTAGTTCGAGCTACATCTATCCTCAGAAATATCTGATTCATGTCAGAAGCATATAGGAGTATATATCTTTTTTCTATTCATGTTTCTTTCTATCTTTCTAGAAATCTATCAATCTGTCATTCCATCAAGCTAACAATCATTTTATTTATCTATCTAGGTATCCATCTATCAATCTATCTATCTAGCAATCTAGCTATTTATCTATCAATCTAGCTAATTATCGATTCATTTATCTATCTAGATATCCATCTATCTAGCTAGCTAGCTAGTTATTTATCTATCAATCTATCTGTCTAGCTATCTATATATCTATCTATATATCTCTCTATCTATCTGTCTGTCCGGCTATCTATCTATCTATCTATCTATCTATCTATCTATCTGTGTAGCTATCTATCTATCCATATATCTATCTATCCCTTTATCTATGTTATTCTTTTGATTTTATTTCAAGCTAAAACTATCCTCAGAAATATGTGATTCATGTCAGAAGCACATAGGAGTAATATCTTTTTTATTCATCTTTCTTTCTATCTTTCTAGAAATCTATAAATCTGTCTATCCATCCAGCTAACTATAAATTTATTTATCTGTCTAGATATACATCTATCAATCTATCTATCTAGCTATCTAGTTATTTGTCTATCAATCTATCTATCTAGCTATCTATCTATCTACCTGTCTAGATATATATATATATATATATATATCCATTTATCTCTCGTAGTCTTTGATTTTAGTTCGATCAACATCTATCCTCAGAAATATCTGATTCATGTCAGAAGCATATAGGAGTATATATCTTTTTTCTATTCATCTTTCTTTCTATTTTTCTAGAAATCTATCAATCTGTCATTCCATCCAGATAACTATCAATTTATTTATCTATCTAGTTATCCATCTATCAATCTATCTATCTAGCAATCTAGCTATTTATCTATCAATCTAGCTAACTATGAATTCATTTATCTATCTAGATATCCATCTATCAATCTATCTATCTAGTTATTTATCTATCAATCTATCTGTCTATCTATCTATCTATCTATCTGTCTATCTATGTATATATCTATGTATATATCTATCTATCTATCTATCTATCTATCTATCTATCTATCTATCTATCTGTTAGGCTATCTATCTATCTATCTATCTATAAATCCATTTATCTATCTTATTCTTTTGATTTTATTTCGAGCTACATCTATCCTCAGAAATATGTGTTTCATGTCAGAAGCAAATAGGAGTAATATCTTTTTTTTTTCATCTTTCTTTCTATCTTTCAAGAAATCTATCAATCTGTCTATCCATCCAGCTAACTATCAATTTATTTATCTATCTAGATATCCATCTATGAATCTATCTATCTAGCTATCTAGGTATTGAGTTATTTATCTATCAATCAATCTATCTAGCTATCTAGCTATCGAGTTATTTATCTATCAATCTATCTATCTATCTGTCTAGCTATCTATCTATCTATGTATCTATATATTTATCCATTTATCTATCTTATTCTTTTGATTTTAGTTCGAGCTACATCTATCCTCAGAAATATCTGATTCATGTCAGAAGCATATAGGAGTATATATCTTTTTTTTTATTCATCTTTCTTTTTATCTTTCTAGAAATCTATCAATCTGTCTATCCATCTATCTAATTATCAATTTATTTATCTATCTAGATATCCATCTATCAATCTATCTATCTAGCTATCTAGCTATTGAGTTATTTATCTATCAATCAATCTATCTATCGATCTAGCTATATATATATCTATACATTTATCTATCTTATTCCTTTTTATTTAGTTCTACCTTATTCAGTATGATATCTCGCTAAAAATAAATACATACATAAATGGAGAGACGAAAAATAGGGCATACACGTAGAGTATCATATCGTAAGAAAATATACACAACCGTTATGAAACGGTGAGACATACACACTGAGGAGAGAGAGAGAGAGAGAGAGAGAGAGAGAGATAGAGACAGAGACAGAGAGACAGTGAGACAGAGAGACAGAGACAGAAAGAGTGTTCACGCTAGAATGTCCTCCCAGCAGTAATCGTTCTCACAGTTTTCATCGGATGAATATTTCCAATTCTCGGATGCAGCAGAGAAACCGCTTTCTGGGTTTACGGTAAACTGCGGGACTTCATTATTTTGATGTTGAACGGTGCTTTCAAGCTCCCCATCATTCTGGAGAAGACTCTGAAAGTGGAAATTATTGGGATACGAGGGGGTGAGGAGACCTTGGATAAGGCCACGAAGGACGAGCTCGAGGTTTATGGAGGAAAAACTGGCGATGAGAGAGAGATCTGCACGTGGGAGGTGGGTTACTGGATCGATTCCCTGACGCATTAGCTGTTTCCGTAGATGGGTATTCCAGTAGTTTTTTTGATCTCGTTGTCTGTTCTTCCGGGAAGGTTTGCGGCAATCGCAGCCCATCTGAAAATAGTAACCGAGCAATGATTTTGAGAAGATGAAGAAGAAGAGGAAGAAGACGTGGATCACGATGACGATGATGATGGTGACGATGATGACGATCGCGACGACGACGACGACTATGATGATGAAGAACAAGTTGAAACAATCTACTGGAAGAAACTCATGAAAAAGAGGAGAAGAAACCCATGAAATAGAGAGAAGAAGACACCATGAAAATATGATAAGAATGGGTTTCTTCTCATGAAGAAAAGAAGAAGAAACCCATGAAGAAGAAGAAGAAATCCACGCAGAAAAAAAAGAAGAAACTGATGAAGAAGAGAAGAAGAAACTCATGAAGAAGAGAAAAGAAGAATACAATGAGAAAAGGAAGAAGAAACTCATTAATAAGAGAAAAGAAGGAAAACCATGAAAAAGAAGCAATTCATGAAGAAGAGAAGAAGAAACACAAAAATAAGGTAAAAAAGAACCCATGAAGAAGAGAATTGGAAATCCATGAGAGAATTGGAAACCTATGTAAAATGAATAAGAAACCCGCGATAAAATGAATAAGAACCCCATCAAAAAATGAATAAGAAACACTAGATGAAATACAAGGAGAAGAAGAAGAAACTCAAAAAGAAAGGAAGAAGCCCTTGGCGAACAACTGGAAGAAACTTAAGGAAAATAGGAAGAAGCCCCTGAAAAACAACCAGAAGAAATGTAATAAGAAGTCCTTGAAAAAATCAGATGGAGACCATGAAAAAAAGAACCCTAGAAGAAACCCCGGAAGAAGAAGAACCCAAGAACTAGATGAAAACCAGGAAGGAGAATCTTATGGAGAAGACACCCAAGACGAAGAACAAGAAGAAACTAAAGAAGAACAACAACCCCGGAGCAAGAAGAAACCATAGAGCAAAAGGAGAGAGAGTGAGAGAGAGAGAGCGAGAAATAGAGAGGGAGAGATAGAGAGAGGGGAGAGAGACAGGGGAGAGAGAGAGAGAGAGAGAGAGAGAGAGAGAGAGAGAGAGAGAGAGAGAGAGAGAGAGAGAAAGAGAAAGAGAGACGCACTTGTTACCCATGAGGGAGTGGAGATGGATGATGAGGCGGTCTTCTTCATTTGAGAAGTTTCCTCTCTTAATGTCGGGACGGAGATAGTTTGTCCACCTCAACCGGCAGCTCTTGCCGCATCTGTTCAGGCCAGCCAGCTTCGGAAGCGCCGCCCAACTTCCCTGCCCCTCCTTCTCAATGTATTCCACCAGCTTCTTGTCTTCCTCCGGCGTCCACGGTCCCTTCTTCACTCCTTTCTTGCAGCAAGGCGGCCTCCCCATCTCTTTCTCTCTCTCACTCTTTCTCCCCTTCTCTCTCTACTCTCTCTCCCTACTCTCTTTTTTCTGCCGTTCCTCTCTCTGTGTCTATTCACTCCCCAGACTCTTTTTTCCTCTTCCTCTCTCTCCCTCTGTGTATTCGCTGTCCAGACTCTCTTTTTTGCTCGTCCTCTCTCTCTCGCTCGCTCTCCCTCTCTCTGGAGGATCTAAACAGGAGAGCAATGGAAGGAGAGCTTACGAGGCGTGGAATTTTATACAGGCAAAGTAGAAGTAAATCTGCATTCTTCTAGAGAGAGACAAGAGAGGGAAGTCTATCCTTGTAGAGAGAGGGAGGGAGAGGTGATCTTCCCGGCCCCCACTTCTGAGAACAGTCCAGACTGTATTCTGATCCTCGTAGATAGATCTGGACTGAACGCGGACGGCTCTAAGCAAGACTATTTGCTGATTGTGGCCGTTTTCGGAATAAAGAATTCAGATATTCAAGAAAAACAAAGCTCTTCGTCAGGGTGGTTAAGCAAGTGGCGTCCGCAAATCTCTTTCATGCTGTTAACTCAATACTGACTAGAGTTTAATCTATAGTTAATTAGCATGAATTAACATTAAAAAACTGTTCAAGTATCTCAGGGTTTTTATTAAGCATGGCCGATCGTCGATCCGAGTAGGATCGATCTCGACTCCATCCACGTCAACTCATGCTAAACGATCAGACCATATGACATTTTCTGGAACGGTTCCCGTCGAAGATCGAACCCACGGATCATTGATCCCTCGATCGGACCGACATAGGTATTCAATCCATGGTCAATCATGGCGGTCGGATTAAATTCGAAGGCAAAAAATAGGCACAAAAAATACTTAGCAGACTGAAGTACACCCAATGGGCATATGAAGGCCTTCGGCAGTCTCTTGCTGGCGGAGACGATCAGGTAATAATATTCTCTACGTTTCTTGAGTTCCCTCGCCTATTCACTTTGTAATCTTTTGTACTACCTTCTTTGTCTCGATCTTTGGATCGTCGATCGCGATCAACAGAGCATTCTTAAGATTGTGATCAACAGAGCATTCTTAGGAAAAATAAGATTTTTCCTTTCCCAGTTTATGTAGTTTTCTCTCGCTCTCTCTCTCCCTAGAAAACTCAAAGGACACAAAGATTTTCGATCTTCCGATCTCTCTCTAGAAGACTACAAGGAAACCCAAATTTTCCAACCTCTCTCTCCAGAAGACTCAGAAGGACACCAAAGATTTTCATTTTTTTCGATCTCTCTCTCTCTCTCTCTATAGAAGACTCAAAGGGCACCCGAAGATTTTCAATTTTCAATTTTCAATCTCTCTCTCTGTGCATAGATAGATATTTTCAATCTTGTCTGCACCCAAAGGACAAGCTCAACGTTGTCTGCACTAGACTATCTCCTTGATTTCCCTGCTAACTAACGATGAAGCAAGTGGCATTTAAAAAGGGAGGACTTGTTGACGTGACATCGATTATTGGGGATAAAATTTTGGGGAGAGTAATAAAATCCGTGAACAAATAGCTGATATGAGGTCGATGATGACGTCATGAATATCCTCCGTCATCTCATGCGCCCCTCTCACTCGGCTTGAGAAAAGGGGAGGGGGGAGCTAGAGATGTACGCGATAGTTTAATGGGAATCCGTTATGGTCGGGGAAAGGGAAGGGGGAGGCGTCTTCATGCGTGGATATCTACGTAAAAATACTATTTTTCAAATGGCATGCATGGAGACGTGGCTTGACGGAAGATATAATTATTTTGACCGACTGGAAGTTTTACGTAGCAAACCCCTTTAAATAATCGGGAATATTCACGTAGCAAAGCGTGCCGAGAAAGAGAGAGACAGAGACAGAGAGAAAGAGACAGACAGAGAGAAAGAAAGACAGAGATGGAGAAAGGGGGCCGTATGAGCGTGCCTAGAGAGAGAGGGAGAGGAACGGAGAGAGACTAGACACAGGCACAGAAAACGTGCCCAAGAGAGGTGTGTGAGTGAGTGAGAGAGAGAAGATAGTGAGAAGAGAAAGAGAGGAGAGAGGGGGGAGAGAGATTGCCATAGGGGTTTAGAGAGAGAGAGAGAGAGAATACGAAACCTGCGTGGCAGGCATCTTGGAAATCTAAACCAGAGCAATAATCTACACGAATGAAACGATGCGAATAATTCAGCAATGCAGTGCAGTACTCAGCATTTGTTGGACCCACTTCGCTCAACTTCTATTTCCTCTCGGAAATTCACCATTTCTCACGGCGGGCCAACAACCCTAATCGGGACAAAGAAGAAGCTCTATTTCATTAAATATTTTACTTCAAGAACCTTGTACTGATGCTCCTGATCTTGAACTTCCCTAAAAATCCTTGCATATTGAATGAGACAGCATGCTTGCCGAAGAGCTTCTAGAAAGAAAATCTAGTCCTGCGCCGAGGCCGAGTGATCTTTATCAAAGAAATTCAAGAATGAAGGCTTATTTGCTGCGGAATCAGCTCTAATCTAGGTTGACTACAGAGGCCCATACGGTCCATTTACAGTAGCCATGTATGTCTCTATATATGGGCCACAATATAAGGTTTTAATTGAAGTTGAAATGAAATTTTGGAGAGGATTAGTCCACCCTCTCTCTCCTGATTGGAGATGGTCGTGAGGATCCCACGGTTGAGGTACGAGCTTGGTCGTGATGAATACAGTTGACAACAGCTTGGTACGAGCTTGGTCGTGATGGGTTGGTCGTGAGGACCCTCTTGAGCATCCAGTTAGAGCTCGTTATCCCACCTTCTCTCTCCCTACCACCTTCCATCTCTCTGTTCAACTTTCTTTCCCCCTTTGTTCCTCATCATTGTAGATTTGGTTATCAGTTGAATCATGAATCAAATTGGTTGAGGAAAATAAAATCTAGTCCTTCTCCAATGCATATTGCTTTTCTAACAAAAAATATGAAATAAAGGTTGGAAGATTATGATGGTATTTAGATTACTTTAAAGTGTAGATGAGCATCAAATCTTAGTTTTTCGCCCTATTGATTTCCTTTCCTTCCAACATGTAGAAAAGGGGTAACAGATCATGATGGTTACTAAAAATATTGTTGTTATGTGGATCAAACATCATGACCGTATTCCAAAGATCTTTGTACCGGGTTACAAAAAAAAATTAATTAAGAAAATATCCCATTTAAAAGGAACTTCCTCACTTGCACGACCAATTCTCATTGTGCTTAAATCCTTTTTCTTCCTGCAAACTAAGAATATAAATCAGAAATTTCCCATTTGACTTTGGCAAAGTTAAGTGAGGTTAGTTTTAGAATGATCCAGCAGGCCCATGTAGGGTGACCCGCCTTGCTCCATGATGGGCTGGCCCATTCACAGCCCATGCCGCTATCCCACATTATCTACTGCCCTATAATTCTATGTTTTCCACTAGCCTATATCCTTGCATTCTTTCACTTCCTTCTCCATATATAAACTCATATAATCATCCACTATATGATGGGATTGAGAGCTTGTTGATCCTCTCATATCTCGCATCTTAATCTAGTCTATCGTTCTATGAGATGATCTCCTCTCACTTCTAAAGTCAATTTGCACAATAAATAGCTTTGAATTAAATTTTGATCACCCAATTTTTAATAATTATTCATGAAATCTATGATTCATCTATTTCATGCAATTATACTATGTTAATGGATTAACAAATTGATAAAAATAGGGCGATCAATTATTACTACTCTGGGGATCTGATGCTCAATAGGATCTCAAAATTTTGATCAAAATATTGAACACACTAGAATTTGAATTAAACATTAAAAACATTGAGGTTCCAAGAACCAATGATCATAGTATAAATTAAAATCTATACTTATGTGGAACCAATTAACATGCACTTAAACCCTTATTTTTTATTATTTAATTAAAATAAATTTACAAAAATTCAAATAAATTTAGTAAAATTCCAAAAGAATCCCTAAAAATTAGAAATTCATATATTTCACAATAAAATCCTGTTAAATCAAATAATATATCATTTTGTGTAATTTAATTTAATAAATAATAAAATATTAAAATATTAAAATATTTCACTCTAAAATACACCATTTATCTAGAAAGTAAAACTAGATAATTTTAAAGTTTATTTAAAGATAATTTTCTCTTATAATTTTCATGTAGTTCCTTAAAATCTCAAGTGAGAGGAGGCTAATGTAGAAAAAAATTTAACTCCAAAAGGTACTAAATTCACCTAAAAAGTAAAACTTGATAATTTCACAGTTTATTTAAAGGTGTTTTCTCTTACTATTTTCATATAATTTTTAACAATCTCAAATGAGATGAGGCTAATGTAGGAGAATTTTTAAGTTTCCAAAATCTCAAATATGTTAGTGAGATGAGAAAGAAAGGGAAGAGAGGCACAGTGGAGAGAGAGCTTACACACAATGGAGGAGGAAGAGAAGCACAAAAAATTTCCACCGTGTGAGAGAGAAAGAGGGAGGAGAAGACGCATAGGAGGAGAGGGGATTACGTGAAGGAGGAGAGGAAGAAGCAGACGAGAAGAAGAAAAAGAAGAGAAGAAAAAGACGTGAAGGAGAGTACAAGAGGAAGAAGAAAGTTTCCTGCTTACATGTGCAGGAACATGCGCGTGAAACGGCAGGGAGAGAAAGGGGAGGATGGAAGAAATTTTCTTCCGTCCTCTCCCCTTATGCGTGCATGCATGCGCACGCGAAAGAGCAAGGGAAAAAGGGAGAGAGGGAGAGAGGGTAGGAGCGCGTTAGCGGAAGAAGGGGGTGGCGCAGTGGTAATACGCTTGATGATAAATTTTTGTCGTGTGAGAGAGAAAGAGGAGGGACGGAGAGCGAGGGAGAGAGAGAGAGAGAGAGAGAGAGAGAGAGAGAGAGAGATTACTCTCGCTTTTTTTTTTCTCTTTTTTTGTCGATAAATAAACGTGACAGCCAATTGTGGGCTGCCACGTGACCCTTAAATAAGAAAAACGTATTTTGTGAATAAAACAATAATTTAGGGGTCATTTTGACTTCTAAAAATTCCTTAAAAAATCCAGAAAAAATGAAAATGTTTTTCTCAATTAATATTAATCATTTTAAACCCAAAATATTTTTGTGCAAACACATACATTTCCAATGAGAAATAAATAGGAAAATTTATCTTATGACCTTATAAATAATTTCCTGATATATGAACGTCATAAAATTCTCATAAAATGTTAATAAATCATGAAAAATAAAAAAATATCATTTTAAAAAATTGATATCATCATTTTAGTCATTTAAAAGCATGGTAACATGCATTTATGATCATTTTTATAGAAATAAATGTATAGAATGTATGACATGAATTCAGGAATTTGCATGCTATCATATATTAAAAAAGGAAAAGCAATTCTCACCTATGAATTAGTGTGTATGTTGATGATCTATTAATCATGAGACGCTGAGAGGAAGATATAATAAAATTCAAGGAAATGATTATGAATTTGTTCAATATGAGAAACTTATGCTTGCTAACCTCTTTCATTGGCATTCAAGTCAATAACACTGATGGTAAAATTTGACTATCTTAAAGATCCTTTAAAAAATCCTCTGGGAGTGAGTGAGTGAGGTGTCACTTTGCAACCTGTGTTTAACTCCACTAGAGGTTAGATTGAGCTCCAATCAAGTCAAGGATGTAAGTAAAGTCAATTCAACTACCAAGAGAAGTCTAATGGGCTCTTTAAGGTTCCTCACTCACTCTAGACCTGATTTATTATTTAGTGTTGGCTTTCTTTGCCATTTTCTAGAAAGTCCAACAGTTGAGCATCTCAAAAGTACCAAAAGAATACTAAGGCATGTTAGGGCACTCTTGGTCTTGGTTTGAAAAACAAACATAGTGAAAATTCTATATTAGACAGTTGCAATGACAATGATTATGGAGGAGATAGTGAAGAAAGGACAAGCACCTTCGATTCCTCTTCTTCCTTGGTGATAAATGATAAAATGAATTGGTGTGGTCATTGAATACACACTGATTCGTGTCAAAACAAATTATAAACTCGCCAATTTTAAGGATTAATCACGAATTAAGGAGCATAGTGGTGAATAAGGGTCAAATCCACGGAGAATCAAGGGCTTTTTTAGACATCTTTTAAAATTTGATCAAATCAGATGACGAAAAGTGGTGAGAAATTAAAGAAATTTATAGATTCAGAAAGAAGACTGGAAGGCGAATCCACAAAATCAAAAATCGCATAATAGGGATCAAGATTAGCGGAGAAATCAATGAGTGAAGTAGATAGAAATATCTGAACACAATAATTGCAAAAACCAAAATTAAAATTGAAATTGACTAAATCTATTATTCAAAATTGAAATCTAATGATATAAGAAGAAATATTAGGACAAAAAATCGATTTCTCACCCAAGATAGCCCTCGAATTGATCCAATTCCTCATCGGATCAAAGGCTTTTCATTCACGAATTCGGAAACGATCGTTGGCGTTCAAGAGTCGATTTCTTCCTATTCTCTCAATGAAATCTCACTTTCAAACACTTCGTGGACACGGAAATGGATCTAGGAGCGATTGCAAGCAAGAGATTCAAGGGATTTGGTGTCTAGGCAGTTCGATTACTCGAAGAACCCAAGTATGATTTACAATGTCGAAGAACATCTCAATTTATAGAAAATTTGTTCATAACCATTGGATTTGGTTTTTCATCATTGATTAATGCTGAGATGAAACGCCAGGCTTTGAATATTTATGGTTAATTTGTGGCCATTGGATCAGAGATAGACATCTGAGATTTTTCCACATTGCGCGTGAAGAAGAAACACATGAAACGCCATCCGTCTGATCTTGGTCTAACGCTCCGGATACATTTTTAATCTCAGCCATTATAATTCTTTTGATGAACGGCTGAGATTAAATCATTTTTAAAACAATTCATCAACGAGTAAAAATGTCCAACGTACCCTTCCCCCCCCCCCCTCGACTTAAGTGACGATCGTGATTCAATCACGTGATCAGACGCTCCAGTGGCTACCACGTCACCTACCCACATAAAAACGTAAAAATAGTCCCTCATGAAAAAAATTAAAGCTTATGCACACATATATAAGTAGAATGAAAATAAGAAGTTAGAAAAAATCCTTAACATAGTGCTTTCTCCTTATTTACACACTCATGTGCACACACGCGCACCCATATACACTGTGTGACACGCGGTGGTCTCATATGTTGCCACTTGGTGTCGTCGTTTCTGTCCGCGCCACGTCACCTGCCACGTCACCTGCCACGTCAACATGCGATAAATTTTTTTTATTGAATTTAATTCAAAATAAATTGAATTAAATTCATAAAACATTCAGAAAAATCCTTAAAAAATCCCTAAAATTTAGAAAATTCATAACTTTCAAAATACAACTCTTAATTAATCTAAATTTGTTCCATTGGATCAAAAATTAAATTATCTATCATTCTAAAAGCTCAAATTATTTAAATAATAAGACAATAAATTTTTATTTCAAAAATACGCTCAATCCTCTCAAGAATTAAAACTCAGAAAAATAAATGAGTTTATAAAAATATTTGTCTCTTATTATTTACCATTAAAACTCAATTATAATCTCAAATATCGATGAGAATAATTTACTTTATAATATATTCTTTAAAATGCATAGTTATCCCTAAAATAGTACATTTTGAGATTATCACTTAAAATTACATGAAAGGATAGATATGCACTTAAAGTATGATAATATACATAAAAATAGAATGTTTTATGCCTTAATTTGCATAAATAATCATATAATTGCATGTTAAGATTACATGTTATCAATTACATACTGACATGGGTGTCACAAAAGTAGAAGATAGTTGCCCTGTGAGTCAAAGTATGTCTCTCACACTTACAGCTAGTCAAGGAGTTAAGACAACCGACTTCATCGATGATATAATCGAGAAACATATGAAACATATACTAATAAATGTGGACAATGAATCAGCCATAGAACTCACAAAAAATCCAACTTTTCATAGTCACTCAAAGAACATTAAAATCTGCTATCACTATGTTTGGAAGTGTATTTAGGATGGCAAAGTTGAATTTCATCATGTCATGATAGAAGAGCAATGTGCAAACATTTTAACCAAGTCACTTGGAATGGTTAAGCTCATCATTTTCAGGTCTCTAATAAGGATCAAGGATCAAACACAAGCGTAATAAGGAGATTGTTGGAGATTAATCTCATCTGGATCAACCATTGGGATAGGAGTTCATTGAAATGCCTCTTGAAGAAATTTTCATGTTGTTTTTTCCATTATTCCTCTCTCCTCCATATGTAACTTCCATTTTTTTAAATTGTGGCCATTCATCGTGATTTATAGCAGTTGAGATCTGCTAGCTTAGAATAGCTGGGAGTAACGACCATTGTGCACAAGTTATTTAACATGTGCCTATAAGGCTGGGCAGTGTGGCTCACCATATATATGCCAATTTTTCTTGCCCATTTCTTTTTAATCAAAGATGGTCTCTATTATCCTTCCCTCTTTCTTGAGTGCTAGAGAGGTTCTTCATAATTTTAAAGGATGATTCTTCATATAAAATATACTTAGGACACTCTAGACTTGTCTATTTATAGGCTCAAAATGGTAAAAATTGTAAAAGCTACAAGTCCCATGGCGCCATGGCGTGCATTTCTTGAGTGTGCACCATGGCGGACATTTTTTAAGGTCTGCACGCACTATGGTGCGTGTGTGGGGTGCATCTCAGTGATAAGCATCCTACCAGAAGGGAGCGTTGGTGCTCCCGCTCCATGCGCCCCATGCACCATCTATGAACCCCATCGGCACACACTGTAGTGCCTATTGACGGTGCACTAACTGCAGGCACTAGGCCACTACCTCCATGAGCCATAGCTCTGCCACTTGTGTCAACCACTCCATATGAGGGAGAATCACTCCCTTCTTGATCCTCCTTGATACTTATCTCATCCCAAGGCTTTTTCACTCCTATTTTTCTCTCATAGCTCCACCAACTTGATTCTTCCCAAGGTGCAATCTTGATTTCTCACATCATTGATGCAATCTCGAATAAAATGGTGGCATGCATTGATGTGCATAGATATTTTATGATGAGCTGAATTCTTTCTTAACATGATGGTTGATTGGTTATGAACCATGATCTTCACTGGCTCCATTTCAACACCCATCAACTACACTAATCTTGCTAGCCACACACCTTGACACATGGCTAGTGTTATGGCTCTTCACACAATGATAAGGCCATCACTTTTTGCTTCAAGCTGTTCCAAGTTATATGTGGACTACCAAGAAGAAACACTTGTTGCATAGAACTCTTCCCATCTTCCACAATCACTAACAAAGTCACTATTGACAAAATAATCTCTTGCGGTCATTGAAAATACACTTTCTTGAGTAAAAAAATTTGCAAACTCACCTATTTGAAGATTTAATCATGAAATGATTAGTATAATGGTGAATAAGGATTGAATTGATGAAGAATTAGGAAATTTTTTACGATATATTCAAAATTTGATCAAGTCAGAAGATGAATTGCAGTGAGAAATAAGGGAAGTTAGTTTTTTTTAAAAAAAAGAAGACTTCAAGACGAATCCTCAGATTAAAAAATCATTCAATTTGGATTAGTATTCATGGAGAAATCAAGTAAAATGAAGAGAGAAAATTCAAATGTGGAGAGAGAGAAAACGACTAAAATTCATAAAATTAAACTAATATATGCATCCAAATTAAAATCTAATGTTGCATGACAAAAATTAGGAAGAAAACATGTAATCAAATGAAAAATCACGCTCGAAATAATCCCCAATTGCTAGACGAAGACTTTTCATTCCACTTTTTGAAAAAACAAAAATTCAGAGTTCAAGCGACAAATTCTCCTTCTCCCTTGACAAAATCTTGATTTTAAACACTCCTTGAATGTGAAAATAAGTTTAGAAGAGGAAGAAAGCAAGAAATTCAAGGATTAAGATTTCCAAAAGGTTCAATTGATCAAAACATCGAATAATGCTTATTTGTGATTAAGCCAAAAATCTTAAAAGTATTATTGCATTAGTTTTATTTACCAAAAATGACATATTTAAACATGATGAACTTGATAGGACATTTTTTTATCATTTTTGTACGTCAATTTCATGCAATAAAATAGATACCCTTAGTATAGTGTCAGAAAGGGTCAAATCCACAGGGAGCTGAAGTTATGACATTTATGTGTTCAAGAGAAAGATGAAGGCAGAGGAATATGCATGAGAGGGAATATAGCATGTGGAGGTGAGTATGAGTGATAATTTTGAGTTTCTTTTAGAATTAAGATAGAAATTAGAAAAGAGATGAGAGAATGATATTAAAAGAGATGATATGATGAAAAAACAAAAAGAATGAATGGTGGTAGAAATGGATCAACGCACGACGAGGGCGAGGGTGAGAGATGCACACTTTGAAGATGTCAAAGCTACTAGAATAATAAAAAATTGAAAATAAACATATGTCTACAGTATATGGAGATTTTCATAAGACAAAATTCAATCCAGATCTTTGCATAAACCCTGTTGGTGTGCCTGTCCTAGGCCAAGTGATGTTTGATCTGCTATGATCACGATCTTTGCTTGCTCCCTTCTCCATGACAAGATTGACCATCAAATGATGTTCTCCCTTAGACCTTGACCTCTTCTCTGTTTCCTACTAATAGTTGACAAAGCGAGTCTGTGAGGTCGTTGAAAATACATGGATACGCATCAAAACAATTACCAAACTAACCAATTTTAAAGATGAATCACGAATTAAGGAGTATAGTGGTGAATAAGGGTTCAATCCACAGAGAATTAAGGTATTTTTAGGTATTCTTTGAAATTTAATCAAATCAGCTAATGAATTGAGGTGAAAAATTAGGGATTTTGATAGATTTTGAAAGAGAATTCAAAGACAAATCCATAGAATAAAAAATCACTCGATTTGGATCAAGATTTGCCGATATCAACAAGCAAATTAGGTAAAAAAATTTGAACATGAAGAGAGAGGAGTCCAAAATAAAATCTAAAATTAACCTAATCTACGATTCTAAATTATAATCTAATGATACATGACAAAATATTAAGAGAAAAACACATAATCTAACCTAAGATAGTGATCAAAATGATCCAATTGATCGCCGGATCAAAGGCTTTTCATTATATGATTTCGAAGACGATCGCCGGCATTCAAGAGGCAAATTCTCCCTATTCTTTCAACGAAATCTCACTTTCAACAACTCCATAGAAGCGGAAATGTGTCTAGAAAAAGAAGAACGTGAGAGATTCAAGGATGGTGGTATCTAGATAGTTCGATTGCTAAAAAGACATCCAAGAATACATTTTCCGTCGAAGAACATTCGTATAAAGAGGCAAATTTGGGCGTAACTGTCAGATTCGACGTGTCATCTTTGATCAACAGCTCTGATGAAATGCTTGTATGCGAATCGTTATGATTAAGTCGTGTGTGTTCGATCAAAGATGAACAGCTAAGATTTCACCACGTCGCGCATGAAGAAGAAACATGTGAAAGGCCCGCCATCTGATCTTGATCTGACGATCCGGATGCATCTCAACGGCTTTAATCTCGGCCATTATAACTCCTTAGATGAACGGCTAGGATTAAACTGTTTTAAAATGCTTCATAGGCAAATCAAAGTGCGTCGCGTATCCTCCTCAATTAAGCAATGATCAACAATTACGATTAAATCGTGCGATTGGACACTCCGCATGACTCCATGTCACCTGCGCACATAAAAACAAAAGATAGTCCCACATGATGGAAAAATCAAGTGTTTTGATGCATATATAAGATACACATGATTAGCGAGTTAGCGTTATCTTGAAATGGATGCTTAATCTCACTAATCACACACGCACACACATGTGTGCACACACATATGTGTGCGCCACATGAGGTGTATGTACACCGCCACGTGGCGACACATTTTTTGCACATACCACGTCACCTGCCACGTCAACACGCGAGAAAATGATTTTTTTATTTTATTTATTTTTATTTCAAAATTAATTGAATTAAATTTATAAAAATAAATAAATAATTCTAGAAAAATCCCTAAAAATTAGAAAATTCATAACTTCCAATATATAGCTCCAAATTAATCCAAATTTATTTTTTTTGGATCATAAATTAAATTTTATATCATTCTAAAAACTCAAATTATTTGAATAACAAGAGAATCACTTTTTATTTCAAAAATACACTCATTTATCTTAGAAATTAAAACTTAGAAAAATAAATAAGTATATAAAGCGTATTTTCTCTTATTATTTTAACGTTAAAACTCAATTATAATATCAAATATATATGAGAATAATCTACTCTAAAATATGTTATTAAAAATGTATAACTATCGTTAAATAGTACATTTTGATATTATAACTTAAAATTGCATGAAGTGATAGATATGCACTCAGAGTATGATAAGATGCATACAAATGTAATGTTTAATGCCTTAATTTGCATTTTAAAATTGTATAATTGTATTTTAAAAGTGCATGTTATCAGTAGCATGATGCTAAGATAGAGCCAAAAAATAAAGGATTTTATAGGTGGGTTCCTAGGGTTTGAGAGTTAAGAGGGGTAAAAGAGTCTAATCATTAAACTCATTTTTTCTATATTGATTCTTCAATTCAAGAATATGGATAGATAGAGAATTAAAAGATAAATCTAGCCATAAAATTTCAGCTTAAAACTCCATCTAGATCATGAGATATCCTAGCAGTTAATAGAGATCATGCATGACAGCACACCATGGTACACGCTTATTGTATTATAATACTGTGTGTCAGCCTTCATAAGTGGAGGGGCTTTTCTATTAAATTCCACTTCAAAAATTGAAGGGTTTTTTTGTAAATATTGCTCTAAAAATCAGAAAAAATCCCAAAAATTCTTTAAAATTTTAGAAAATCACTAAACTTAAAAATCAAATATCTCACAAAATATAACTCTTTTTTTCATGAAATTTTCTCCATTGGTTCAAGAATTTAATTCTTTATATTTCTATTGATAAATTTCTAAAATCATGAAAAAGATCAAGGGTCATTTTATAAAAATTAAGTTTGATCTAACCTCCTTAAAAATAAGGAAGTTGACTTGACTTTCACTTCCCGAATAATTGTGGATCATCCTAAAAAACTTAATATGATCTCTCTACCAAATCCAAAACTCATTTACCACTTATTTTATAAAAATAGGGTTGACTTGGTTTCAAATTTGGTGAAAATTTTCTTCATCTTCCCTCTCATCGTTCTTTGTATCCATGCTTTCTTACTTGCGCCTATGTCCTTGCATTCATATAACTCATAGAAAATTTGAGAATTCAACCACTTGTCTTTGAAGACGTCAAATGGGGTTAGTCTCATGGTATTAAACAATTGAAAAGAATGATGCATGATAGTGCATATTCATTTCTTTAACCTAATTAGCACTTGACGCAAGTTGAGTATATGAGTGGCATGAAATGATGAATGAAAAAATATCATAAA